>OX243826.1:2428995-2571495 GCA_945859605.1 Lumbricus rubellus
CCCCCTGACAATTCTCACCCTGATAGCAAGTTAATAGACAGTAAAGAAGTCGAATTTCTGTTTGTCAGACATTATTATCCTCGTCTCACTTTTCATTCCACCATCGCCATCTAGCGAATGAAAGGATAAGTCGATCTTTATAATTCATACCGATGAGTGGAAGAGCGTCGGAGGTCGGTGGCATTGCTTCGGCCACGAGAAGCAGAAAGACGGTCAACGACAGAAGGATCGTTACACCTAGAATTGCAATAAAATTCATAACAGCTGCAGAGCCTCTTATTTATAAACGTTACGATAAATTGGTTGTGGGGACTAAATCGAATTATTGTTTAATGACGAAATTAGCTTTATATAATAATTTTTATTATGAATAGTAAATTACAGGTGTATAAGTGTCAACGGACATTATCGGTAATCAAGTAAGTAGTAATTCATTCATTCATTCAATTCGTGAATTTATAATTATAGCGCTTCTTTAAAACTCTTCTCAGAGGCGCTCCCAGTCCAGCCACAGCAAAAATAATAGGTTTTGAGCGACTTATAAAAGGCAGGTAGGCCTAATGCATGGTATATAAGAATATTTTATAAATTCATATTTCACAAGCGATCAGTCAAAATCAGAATTCGTAGACGGCCAACTTAAAATCAATTCTCGGCGAAGCAAGCATGCATACGGATAAGGTTGGTGGTGCTTAGGATTAAAATGGCGGCGGAGTTTATAATTGGGAGAGGAGATATATTTTGAGTGATTAAATTAAATCTGTGGAGAGAGAGAGCAGGACCTGGTGGTGAACTATTGCTGAATTTGTGGGATGAATGAGACTACCATGGTCATTCTATCTATCTATCTATCTATCTATCTATCTATCTATCTATCTATCTATCTATCTATCTATCTATCTATCTATCTGTCTGTCTGTCTGTCTGTCTGTCTGTCTGTCTGTCTGTCTGTCTGTCTGTCTGTCTGTCTGTCTGTCTGTCTGTCTGTCTGTCTGTCTGTCTGTCTGTCTGTCTGTCTGTCTGTCTGTCTGTCTGTCTATCTGTCTATCTGTCTATCTGTCTATCTGTCTGTCTGCCTGTCTGTCTGTCTGTCCGTCAGTCCGTCCGTCCATCCATCCACGGATGTGTCACTTTCTCCACAGTAACATTTTCTTCATTATAGAGTCACGCTATGGTTACTAATCATATCTAATGGACCCTATAAAAGCTCCATTGAACTAATAATCTATATAAATAAAAATGAAACTTTCAAATAGTTTATCACGCAATCACGCCGAAACTCACGCACCGATTTTTTTGAAATTTTACCAAAAGCTTCCATTCTAATAGCACCGTGTCGTAGCATTTCTTTTCCACGAAAAAACGCAACCTTTTCCACAAAAAGTGAACTTTGCAATCCGTTCGTCCGCCATTTGCAACTTCAACGAAACCACGCGCTTGCAAAATATTTAGGGCTGTTGATTTAATCGCGTTAACGCGTGCGATTAACGCGTTAAAAAATTTTGCGATTAAAAATTTTAACGCATTAATCGCACGCGTTAATTAGATCTGATTAAAATGGAATCAGAGGCACAAAAACTCATTTTAAACGGAAAGCTCATACTTAAAACGAGTGATACATTCTTTGGCAAATATTCCCCAAAAAAATTTGAGTGGGCTATTATCGTAGCAATTCGTCACTCAATTATTATCGCCTAACATGCGTTAAACGCTAACGATGAACCGTCGACATCGGCCGGATCGCATCGTCCACTAAAGTTGTTTCCTCACCCCGTCAGACTACATTGGTTGAACTCCAGGAGATGGCAAGACCATTGGATCCAGGTTTCAAATGATAAATGTTTACAGAAGGACAACTGAGACGAGGTTTGGCAAGAACCGCAACCTCTTGTGAAAAATTGTGACTGAATAATGAGGTTCAATAGTAGACCTACTGTTGTTAATTAATAAGAGCATCCCTTGAACCGACCTATGTAAATAAACTGGTCTGCATAGCCTATACAATTGGCTGAATAAATAATTAATTTTGATAGTCACAAAACGGTTGTCTAATTTTCATTTAAGTCTATATCACCTTAATTAAAGATGGTTCAAATGAAAAAATAACGGGATTTTGAGGTTTTGACTTATTTGAACAGTGTTTCAATTCAATTCTGTCCGTCATACAAAACTGTTCAATAAACTAAATGCAGATTAAATAGGCCTTCGGCAAAGGTTATTGAATATGTTTGCAATAGAAAGAATGCATTCAGTCATTAAAATTATATGCTTCAGGGGTCCTTAGAAAATAGTAAGATTAATATATTTGACGGAAATGTATTGCGATTAATTTGGCGTTAATTGCGATTAAAAAAATTAATCGCGCGATTAATTTCGATTAAAATTTTTAATCGAACGACAGCCCTAAAAATATTGTCTTCACCCGTAAAACACAGTGACGATACATCAATGAGGTTGCGTCCCGTGACGTCATAAGCGAGTGGAATATTACGAAAGCGGCCTAAAATTCTTGGGCTATATCTGCTGTCACTAAAGGACGGTGTGAGGGAGGGGGAGGGGGAGGGGGTGGGGGGGAGAAGGAAAGGGAGGGGGAGGGGGGGAGAGGGGGAGGGGGAGGGGGAGGGGAAGGGGGAGGGGGAGGGGGAGGGGAGGGGGAGGGGGAGGGGGAGGGGGAGGGGGAGGGGGAGGGGGAGGGGGGGGGGAGGGGGAGGGGGGGGGGGAGGGGGGGGGGGGGGGGGAGGGGGAGGGGGAGGGGGAGGGGGAGGGGGGAAGGGGAGAGGGAGGGGGAGGGGGAGGGGGAGGGGGAGGGGGAGGGGGAAGGGGAGGGGGAGGGGGAGGGGGAGGAGGAGGGGGAGGGGAGGGGGAGGGGGAGGGGGAGGGGGAGGGGGAGGGGGAGGGGGAGGGGGAGGGGGAGGGGGGGGGGGAGGGGGAGGGGGAGGGGGAGGGGGAGGAGGAGGGGAGGGGGAGGGGGAGGGGAGGGGGAGGGGGAGGGGAGGGGGAGGGGGAGGGGGAGGAAGAGGGGTAGGGGTAGGGGGAGGGGGAGGGAATAGGGGAGGGGGAGAGGGGAGGGGGAGGGGGGGAGGGGGAGGGGGAGAAGGAGGGGAGGAGAGGAAGAGGGGGAGGGGGAGGGGGGAGGAGAAGAGGAAGGGGGAGGTCTTTTCTGCCACAGCAACGCGTGGCTGGGTACAGCTAGTTATTAATAAATGCTTGCCTAGCGAGATCTTCTCTCCTGATTCTGGTGGAAGTGTGAAGGTGAGTAGAGCGATGGATGAGATGAGGACGCAGGGAATGATGAGATTGAAACCATAGAAGAGGGTACGACGTCTGATGTGAACGGTGTATGTGACGTCAATGTATTGTTCCGGACAACAATCGTAACTGACGACGTTCCTCAGCGCTGGCATTCCTTCATAATAAATTATTAACAAAGAAATATTATTCTAAACTGTTGCTACAATTCATTCATTCGGACATTTAGATAGCGCTCCTTCAAGTAAAATCTACTCAGAGGTGCTCCCGACTCCAGCGCGCCCAAGAAGAACAGTTTTAAGTTTAGTGAGGAACGATCCTGGTAGAGTCCCAGGGGTGTACATGTAGGTGAAGCTCAAAAGGAAGGCTATTCCAGAACACCGGACTAACCACAGAAAAGGCTCGATTTATGTAACGTTTTGCTTTGTTAGGTTACTTCATCGTGTGTATTTGAGTTCACGAGAATTTCATTAGCATCGCAAGGATATTGGATATTTAAGAACATGATGACGAAATTGTTATTATAATATTCGGAAAAGCAATTTACAGGTGTCGAAGTGACAACGAACATTATAGTAAACCGGTATTAAAAATTAGTCAATGGTATACACCTATTATGAGTGGGAGTAGCGAGCACTAAGAGTAGACCTATCATGGATTTCAAATTTTCTGCGCCCTCTTGTCCAATAGATAGAGTCACAGCATCTATCTAATCTAGCATTCAAGGTCTGACCATCTACAAAGCGCTTCTAACAGCAAGCATCTTCTCAGAAGCGCTCCCAGCGCGTGCAACCGCGAGAGAAAGTATGATTTATAGAGAAAAGGTGCATCATCGCGTACTGCAGTGTTCTAATTCAGCAGATAATTATCTGGTGGCGTTCATCTATATAAATAAAAATGTAACTGCGTTTGTGTCGTCCTCAAGGATCTCGGCAAGCTGTTCACCGATTGTTTTCAAACTTTCACCAAAACGTTCCGCTCGAATATGCGGAGGTTTGCATAATGCTTTTCTCTGCAAGGGGAAGGGGAGGTGGAATGGAGGTAGGGAGGGATGGATGGATGCTCTTTTCAGCCACAGCAACGCGTGGTCGGGTACGCTAGTAATGAATAATTACCGATCAGTTGCCATTCGCCGTTCAGGATGAAGCTCGATAGATCTCCGGAGTCCGACTGGAGTTGGAGGTCGATACCTGAACTGTCGTAGGTCCAAGATCCGAACTTCATCTTGCAGAACTGATCGTCGAATGGAAACCACGTGATGTCGATGGTGCACGTGCTGAGGAAGAGACCTGGAGGAACCCAGAGACAATCACCGGTCGACGATACGATCACGTTCGTCGGGAAGGTACTGTCGATGTCTTCATCCGCACTGCAGGGGGAAAATATATAAAGAATGGGAGTTAAGGTAGAATGGGAAGTTGCATAATGGACATTATTTCATGGTCAATCTCATTAATTGATTATGGAAATTTTTATATAGCGCCCCTTAAAGGTTACTACTTAGGAGCGCTCCCGACCCATTCTCGGCTGAAATAGGCGGTTATATAATTTTATGATGCGATAAAACGCATCTGAGCAAACCATAATTATGCATAAAACGTAAGGACAGTGAAAGCCGATTCCATAGTTATCATGGAGACGATAACGTAGAAAGCAGGGTAATACAATAATGTTACAGTGTGTAATAATTGCCTATATACATGTATATATTGCGATTGAAGGATGAAATCCCCATAGGCCTAACACTGCGCATCACAAGAATGACTGTATTTTCGGAGGATATCAGCCTACCGGACCAAACAAACCATCAGAGATATTTAATAATTTTATCTGAATCTAAAATAACCAGCTGCATGCATTTTGCGACCAGGTTCGTTGAGGCACCCCTGGAAATGCCCCCCCCCAAAAAAAAAATCATTCCTGACTGCATTATTTATCTGCCGCATCACAGGCCTATGATCGCTCTAAGACTTAGCTGTAACCAATCTCAGCAATCTGATACTGTGGTCCAGTTTCAATGCATCTCACAGTGTTGCTGATTTGCGAGACATACAGTGATATCTCCGACAACAGCTGAGAGCAGCAGCAGATGTAGCAAGTAACAGCTGGTGAATGGAAATGCAACGTGCGGTGATAGATCAACGGCCGTATAACACTATGAGAACACTGGTGTTAAATAGGTCGAGAACTAGAACGAACGTGGGAAACAAGGAAGGGATATAATATGGTCGCTCACATCCACGACGCACATTAGGCTATTATAATCACGGCTTCATTGATAAACAAAAATGTATAATTAGAAATCGGAGATCAGGGATTATTCGCCACACCGATTAGCATCGGGAGGTGTGGATAATCTGAATGTAAACAAAAGCTTTTATAGCGTATTATTTTGCTATATTTAGAGCATGGCACCGTTATTGACCAGGCACGATGCGGCAGGTCTGGCAATAATAATTACATCTGGTTTTGTTGCCATAATCTTGAATTCTCTGAGGGATTCTTTTACATCGGGGCATCAAAACGGAATAATAATAGGTTAGTGATAGTTATCACATATTTCTGCACTCAATCATAGTGTTACCGTCACTCTAACGGTCTCGTAACTCAATGTTAAATACTATTACAAGTATAAAATAAATCATAATCACATTTGGATTAGTCTAATAGGGTCCTATAATCATAGAACCTGTATTATATACCCCGAGTGAAAGGTACAACCTATCTTCAATGGGAGACATGAACAAGCTTAGAGTTTTAACTTCCGGTACATGTTGTACATAACTTCCGGTACCTGTTGTACATGAGTATATCCGGTTTCCAGAGGACGCTCGGAGGAACCCGGATGCTCTTAATTCCACCGAATTCCGTCTCGTTCCAAACGAGATTGTAGTCCGTCCAATGCTAGATGAGAGATGGAGCAGAAGACAGGAAATAATCATATGGAATGACCAAACACATGGAATCATTCAACCAGGCCCTTTTAGTGGTAGTTATTATACACCACAATATTGTTTTTTTTGGTTGCTAAAACAAGTAAAATTATGTTCATTCCATATACGATAGAATAAGAGAAGGGATTGTGCAATGTGCAGCTGTAAAAATTTCTAATAAGAAACCCTGCAATCAACGAAGTTGTTTTGTTTTAGCAATTAGCATATTCCTGAATTTAATTATCATTTACAAGAAGACCTGACAGTAGTGAGAGTAGCAGCTCCGGCGCTATAGAAGTTACTATTTAAAATAACAATCCGATCAGATCGCGTTACATTTGCCACCATTTAATTGCGACCAACGTCACCAAAAGTATGTAATCCATGATTGTTAATATCCACTGACCATGTTAAGCCAAAGATTCGTGTTGATTATCTGATACTTTTCATCCTGCAACATAAATCAAATTTTTTTTAAAAGAACGTTATCTTCAAAATTATTTATGCAGTAATTATAATTATCTATTATTATTATTAACAATAATCAATTATTTAATATGGAATCTTTCTTAAAGCTTGTTCAACCTTCATACAAAGTTATTAACTCGAGGGCAAAGGGATCGAACCCCCCACCCCTTCATTCAACGACCCGGACTACCAGGCTAGCACTGACAGTATCTACTCTGCTACTCTGACCCACAATAAAGCATAGCATGCTATCAACATCGCATCTGTTCATCACGGTATCGTATACAGCACATGGCATACCATACATTAGCAACGGATATCATTCACAGCGTAAGTACCATAGCAATGCATGTTGCTGCATTACTGAGCAGTTAACATCCATGCATGGCAAATGCTTCCATAAATCAATCACGCAGCACAGAGTTAGCATCACGTGTAGAGCTGTTATTGCTGTTGCTGTTGTGTTACTGTCAGAGAGATACTAACGACATCTATGATCTGCTGTAGAACGAGACCAAAGCTGACGACGAGAGGCTCCGAGTCGTTGTAGACTGGTCGCTCGAGTTTGTTGTATTCTCCGATGTTGAACAATTCGTTTAGAAGTCGTTTCTCATGCGAACCCTGGCGGCTGTCTGCAGAAGCATGCACAGAATGTCTTGTTTTCAAAAGTCCATCCGAAAATGTGCGCAGATATGCATGCTATTATAGGGTCAAGACGCAATTGTAACTGTAGCTAAAGTGTTTGGCGTGAGCTTAAGAACTACTACAGAGCAGGATGTATGGTTTTTTTCAGAGAGGTTTCGGAACGTAAATTTCTGATTTTAACTTTATCATTAGTGTAACAATTATATTAGTGCCGAGAAATTTACAGTTGGAAACATCTAGGAGAAACCTGTCTCCTTAATATCCTGATTCATATTTTGTTCTCCCCCATCCCACATGAAAAATATTTACGGGAGCCCATGTGTGTGAATCACGAAATATAGTAGCCTACTTATCTGTTTATTACCAGACATGATTCATGGCCACACTCGTGCGAGAACAGATACCGAATGCAGACATCAATGTTTCATCAATTCTGATTCCGTATAATAATTTTTAAGCTGCCATTTCAATCATTTTCTTCTATCAACTTTCACTTTGCTTGGCTTCCATTCAAAGGGATTGCTCAAAAAGTGTCATTCCAATTTTGTCGATCCCCTTTGAAGATAATACTTTTGTACTCCAAAGTTTCGTATTAGGCCTACCTTTCCAGACTAACGGAAACCGCAGCTTTAATTATGCCTCAGGTCATTCTCAGCGCACAAAACTAGTCCATTAAAAATATCCGGTTAATAATAGGAGCAACAAGCAATAAATATTATAATACATTGGCATGGTATATTGACAAAATTTATGGCATGCAGCTGTGCGCAATAAAATCAAATTTATGTTCTGCTCGTACGACAGTGCTCTGTTCACTCACTCATTCATTCATTCATTCATTCATTCATTCATTCATTCATTAATTCATTCATTCATTCATTCATTCATTCATTCATTCATTCATTCATCCATCCGTTCGTTCATTCATTTATTCATTCATTCATTCATCTATCCATCCGTTCATTCATTCATTCATTCATTCATTCATTCATTCATTCATCTATCCATCCGTTCGTTCATTCATTCGTTCATTCATTCATTCATTCATTCATCTAACCATCCGTTCCTTCATTCATTATATCATTCATTCATTCATTCATTCATTCATTCATTCATTTAATGAACTTATATAGCACACCTTCAAATAATCTACGCAGAAGCTCAATGAAGCCTTCTATGCATAATTATACCTTGTTTAAAGACAATCTAGTCTAGTGGTCGGAGGATGCAAGTGTCCGCGATTTTTTTAGACAATTCTGCTTTGCCTGTGGCCCTATGCAACATAGCAGACCCAGCCACGTTGCGTGTAATCACAACCGTATGATGTGGGTGGAAGTCGCGTAGTCGCCAGGTAGCCTACATTGTAGTCTTCACATCCCTTTGTTACAGTTACAGTAACTGTTATACAATGTAGTAGGCCATAGTCTAAAACTAGCGAGTTTTCGATTTACGGGATTTTTGCCGCATTGCTTTTATAATTTAAAGTAAACAACTTAAAAAGGTGTCTAAATGCCATCCTGCGTTGCTTGCAGTTCAACGACATCGAATGAGTACCATGGTCGTTTAAGCTGAAATCAGCTCGCTCTGTAAGAAGATGCGGCAAGGGAGATGGCTGGCAACACAAAGATAGCAAAAATGATGCTGCTAATTCTGCACCCCACCCTGTCCAACTCAGGTTCTTTTTTATACAGAGACAACTATGGAAATTCTATGCAGAGCAATCACGGGTTTTGGAAAACTGTCTTAATACTTTGTTAAATTCTTTCGAAAAACAAACTGAATTAACGAAAGTGCGAGAACGACCTATTATAGTGGTTGTAATAGTAAGAGTTGCAGTTTAAAGTCACTGTGTGATAATAAAAATCATTAGCGACGCCCTCCTTTTTTGTCCAATCTTAGGACTGGCACTGGCAGAGAGCAACAATTGGGGGAGGGAGTTTTAACTGAAAAGTCAAATTCAGGGATGCCACTCTGAATTTGGAAAAAAAGGTCTGATGCGGTCGAAAAAAAACGCTAGAAAAGGCTTGATTAACAATTCATCTGAAAAATACATGGATTTTCCTATTTGTCCGGCTTGACATTTCTGACGACCTTTTTTTAAGTCATCTTATCATTAAAATTTGCTCTCTTTTCCTTCCCGATAAAATTTATTTAAAATTTCTGACAACTTTATTTGGTATTTCGTTCCAAATTGTACAACTTTTGGTTAAATTTACTAAATGTTTGAATTTTTTCAAGTCCTTTGTGCATTTTCAGCTAAAAATCAATTTTTATGTATGAAAAAGTCGGTGAAATCGCCGTGAGAAAAAGCTAGATCCTGACTAAAAACTCAGAAACCTAGACAAGACCGAAAGCGCTCAGATCTAGATGGAAAAAGCTATGCATGACATCCCTGGTCAAATTAAGCCTTTCCCGCCGGATGGGGTCACCAGTGACCCCATTAACAGGATAGGTATCAAAACAATTCCGGCTGGAAAGTGTTAATTCCTTGCATGAAAAATTAAGTTGCTTCTTTGTTTAACTTAAAATGTGGATGGATGGATCCAGATTTGACTAGGGCCTATGAAAACGGAAATTTGTTTGTTTGGCATAATACCTACTTAAAATGTATACAATCTACCAGGATCGTTCCTTACTAAACTTAAAACTGTTCTCTATAGGCGCGCTGGAGTCGGGAGCGCCTCTGAGTAGTTTCTTTCACTTGAAGAAGCGCTATAAATATCCGAATGAATGAATGAATGAATGAATGAATGAATGAATGAATGAATGAATGAATGAATGAATGAATGAATGAATGAATGAATGAATGAATGAAAAGAGTAGATTTGCTTGAAGTAAAGATTGTCAAACAAAGCTACTATATATTGATTTGGAGAACATGTTTAAAAGGTGTGTAAAGTAAATCCTTTAATTTGCGACACTGTCCTTAGCGGGGCAGTTATTGTATCACGTCAGTATTAACTCTGACTTCTATTCGTTCAGATACTTTAATAATTATTAAGCCAGTGGAGTGATTTGACGACGAAATTGATGTGGCTGCGTTTGGGGTTTTGGTCACAGCGCGAACGAGAGCATTCTGATTTTGTTTGAAGTCTGTTTAAATCTAAATGAGTGATAACCATGTTCAGGAAGAGATAATTATTATTATTGCAATAGTCAAGTTCGGCATTGTACCACAGATTGTGTATACCATTTTAAAGTCGACCATAAGAAGATCACGGATGTTATGCATCATAAAGCAATTGCGGCAGAGATGGTTGATGTGTTAGTGTAGCGTCGACATTTGCTTGAACCGTAAACTTAATCAACGATAAATCCTCAGAAGTACTTACGCAGTGTATATAATTATAGCAGTGTGCCCTATAATTAAACGCCGACACCTTAATCCTTAATTCACTCTTCAGTATATTTACTGACGAAAATGTTTCGTTAATCTAACTATAAAATGCACCCTTTATACCTTTTGGGTTTGTGACAACGGGTCCTATAAATAACTGAATAGTAGCCTAGAAGTTGTTGTGCACACAAAGTTAAACGATAAACATGGGAAGTAGGCTGTTTGCGTGAGCAGAAATTATTTTACATACTAACAAACTTGAGGCATGTCTCATGTAAGACAGTCGATGACAAATCAGAACGAAAAATATGCTGTGAAGAAACGAGAACCATAACCTTACAGCTTCCGAATGACATCTTCAAAGTGTTATTATAAAGCTGTTCAATGTAAATGGGATTCTTTGTCTAATAACAAAATATTCAAATATTGTACCTTTAGCACTGTCTATTTAACTGTACAACAAAGCGGCGGTTCGATGCATGTTTTGTACGCTAATAGTAGTTGCAGTAGGCTAGTTTCACCTTAAATACACTGAGCAATAACAAAGATCATTAATGTCACCCTCACCTTTTATCCAGACTTAGAACTGGCACGGTCAGAGAACGAGCAGTGGCGGAGTAATGGGCAAGGGTTGTTTACACGGCGTTACATTATTAATTATTCAAGACTGCATTGAACACCTTTTAAACGGAATTACTTGATCTTATAATTATTTACAAACTCACGCGTTTGTGTGCGGTCAATTAACGAACAAATCGGAGTTTTAAAAGTGCTGTAATAATGTCAAACAAATTTTTTCGAGGACAAAGGCCTCTGTTGTCATAGGCCCTCGTCAAGTCTGGATTTATCCATGAGGTCAATTGATGAAGATATAGCGATATCAAAAGCAATTTTGCGCAGTAATTATTCAACGTTATATACATTGCAACCCGTTTGTCATGACCGTTCGTATAGCTATTAAACGAAGAACGAAACTCATGCATTTGGTAAGTAAACAGAAGATGTCTTCCGATTAAGCAATTTAACGACAATATTAGTTGCTGACAAAAGCCTTAAACGCTTAAATACCAGAGTTCGCAACCTTCAACATAATTTTCAGCATATGCAGCCAATTCTACGCATACGGTAACCGCATCCAAGTAACAGACTTCTTGCCGCAGCATATTTATACTTTAATAATTACTCTTTTAAAAGGTGTCTAAATACTATCTTTCGTTGCTCGCGTTTAATGACATCGAATGAGTTCCATGAAGGTTTTGGTGTGGCCAGTAGCGACGTGTGGATGCGAAGCATGGACTCTTAAAAAAGATGAAGAAAAGCGAATTCAAGCATTTAAGAACAAATGTATAAGAAAACTGCTGAGAATTCCATGGACTAAAACAGGGGTGTCAAACCTTTTTTAGTGGCGGGCCAGTGTGAACATCTTCCGACAAGTGGCGGGCCAGGGTGTCGAAGCTCCTGAGCAAAATTGGGTAGTGATCTGAGAGGGAGCTGCGGGCTTGGTCAGCCAATTCCTAACTTTCATAATTTTTTTAACAAAAAACCAACCGGAAACCATAGATACAGTCTACACAGAGCTGTGCGTCTGAGCAAAAGTGATGTCAGTAAGAAAAAACCTCCATGTATTTGGCGCTGACTGTAAAATATAAAAATTTGAGCTTTTCTCCTCAAATTTTGTAATCTTTAGGGAAGGCTTCACGGGCCAGAAAAAAACGTCGGCGGGCCAGAAATGGCCCGCGGGCCAGCTCTTTGACACCCCTGGACTAAAATGATGACCAATGAACAGGTGTATGTGTCAGCGAGAGCCAGAAGAGAACTATTGGCAGTAGATGTATAATTAACAACTTGACTTTTTTTGAAGAAGCCTGATATTGAAGATAAATTAAGTTAAAATGGCATGCTTAAACAAAGCCAGATTGGCCTCTTTAAGACTCAACACAGGCTTCTGGCATATTTCTATTTGAGCTGTAAGTCAGTTGTTAAAATTCTTAATATAATTAAGAGGCTAGCATATTTTCTATTTGAGATGTAAGTCAGTTAAAATGGCGTGCATAAGGAAATCCAGATTGGTCTCTCTCTATGACTCAACACAGACGGCTAGCATATTTTCTATTTGAGCTGTCAACAACACCTGCAGCCACCCGCGACAAACACACAACCACATACACGCCTATAAATCGATTATCCATCGCGAGTCTGGCTGCAGGTGCATCTGAGTCAGACGCCAGACGTAGGAGTGGGTCTGGCTATAAATAGCGATGACGTCTACAACTAGGTTAAATTAACTCACACATTCTTTGTAACTCACGATTTATTTTTAAGAATTTCTGTGAGTTATTTTGGTCTAGTTTGCAGTGATGTGACTGCTGCAGGTGATTGTCGCGCGTGCAGTGCCCAAGCGCAGATAGACTAATTATAATATGGTTGGCATGGAGACATTGAATCTGTCTCTAGAGCGCAGCGCCCAAGCGGTCGTGTGTGCAGTGCAGTGCCCAAGCGCAGATAGACTAATTATAATAATTATAGCTGTTAAGGTTCGGCGAAAGACAGCTGCTTTGTTCAGAAGATGTCTGGCAACGTACCGACTGAGACAACAGGTGGTTTTCTAGAAACACTGGCTAGAGAAAACAGTGTTTCTAAAACTCAAGCTCAGCTCATGTATGCAAGAAAATACAAGGAAAGGAAGAGATCGATGGCCAAAATAAGAAACCTGAGAGCCAGGATGAAAAAGATGTATAGAGACATGCAAACGGAGGAGTTGAATCTTGGGCTGATCAATAGAGATTTGAACCATCTGAAAGAAGCATTTGAGAATGCACAGGAAGAAAGTGACTAATCAGGTGAGTATAGCCTACCTCATTTTTATCTCGCTAAGGTCGTAAGAATACTGTCGAAAAGTCTCTAGCTAATATATTTAGTGCGATGTGCGAATAAGCGAATATCTCGAGAAAATCGGTATTGGTTACGAAAATTATGCAACTACCGGTTGAATTGTTAAACGCAGCTCCCGTTCCCCCTCCGCCCGCAATTTGCATGTAATTCGCCCCATTTCTATACAGGTAGACGTTACCAGGAGTGGTACTACTGTTACCAAATTCTATGTACGTCGAAACGAAATAGTATCCGGCTTTACCGGGAGTGAAACGGGTCAGTCCCGCACTTATGACACCATCGGTTTTGAATCTTACACTATCGAAAGTAACTCTTGTGTGAGTTTTAGCGATTAAGAATTGCCAAGTTAAAGAATGAATGCTAAGCGCGGGACCGATTGAGATAGAATCTACATACTGCTTCGTAGCTGCATCGCTGGCGTTGTTGGGTTCGTGTAGTCCTGTAATGTAAGCATCATGCATAAAGATGGACTTATACACATTTATTTTAGACGGAGGAGTGCCATCGAGTGACTTAACCATCTCTAACATGATTTCATTGTTTATTCTAAAACGAAATCCATCCATCGATTGTAATGTAATAGGATTGTTTAACGAACATTGTAGTTTATTTCGTATACTACCTAAGAAAATAGTGAATTCTTTATTTTCTCCTCTCAAGTCCTTACTGTTAAGAAACGAAGCTGATGATCTTTATAGATAAGAGATTTAATATGATGAATAACAGAAATGTCTCAGAACTCAAACGCCATTAGACCTCCTTGCACGGAAGCTTAGTCAAGAACTAAGGAACAAGAACATCCGACTACACAACAGTAGAGTCAACATAGTCGTTACTACTATAGCGCAACTTATAAAGTTCAACACCCCTCCTTAACGACTAATTTATCCTAATAACAAAATATACTGTTCTCTCAATTTAACCCAATTTCACAAGTAAACTTCCTAGTTTTAACTGCTTCTAGAGGTTTAGTTAAGAGATCAGCTATCATATGTTCACTAGGACAATACTAAGTCTTAATGTCTAGTTCCTTATTTCTGTACATTTATCGAACAAAATGATATTTAGTTCCGATAAATCATCCAGATCTTTCATAACCAGAGTTTCATTCATAAGATCTTCAAAGTCCTTGATCATTGAAACTTTTGTTGCTGCCACAATTAAGTCATCCACATGAATTGAAATATAAATCCATCCATCATCGTACTGTTTTGAATATAGACATAGATCATTATCACTTTTCTTGAATCCATTAGTGATAAGTACTTCATTGAGCTTTTTGTTCCATTCATTCGCTCCTTGCTTGAGTCCATATAAATTCTTTTCCAGTTTACAGACAACTTCTGCAGCGCCTTTCTGATATCCATCAGGTTGTTTCATGTAGACTTCATGAGATAAATCTCCATTCAGGTAAGCTGTTTCCACATCATAGTGTTTTACCGTCATGCCTTTAATTCCTGCTATGGTCAAGATAGTTCTCAATGTTGATGGTTTTGCCACAGGAGCAAAAACTTCATCATAATCTTCTCCAAATTTCTGAGAATATCCTTGTGCAACTAAACGTGCTTTATATCTTGTTATATTTCCTTTTTCATCCCTTTTGATTTTGTAAACCCATTTACTACCAATTGCTGTTTTGTTTTCAGGTAGTTCTGTTAAGATCCATGTTCCATTTTCATTAAGGGATTTCATTTCTTCATCCATAGCTTTCCGCCAGGATTGTTGCTGTTTACAAGATATTGCTTCCTTATAATTTCTTGGTTCTGACTCAACCATTGTTACTTTATTAATTGTTTCAATTAATCTTTCAGCTGGTTTACCTTTGTTAACTCTTTCTGATCTCCTTAAGTTTATCTGTGAGTCTGTAGTTTCTGTATCCTGTTGAATTATTACCTCTTCTGGTAATTGGTGTGTTGGAAATTGAACAATTTCATCATCAAAGTCTGAATTCGATGACAACTCTTCAACATCAATGTCAAAATCACTCACTTCCGATAAATGTGGATCAGTCTCAAGAAATATCACATCTCTACTAATGTACACTTTGTCCGTGTTCACATCTAGTAGTCTGTAACCTTTTGTACCTTTTTCATAACCTACAAAAGTTAATTTCTTGGCTTTGTCATCCAATTTCTGTCTTTTTTCTGCTGGAATTGCTACATAAGCTTTTGATCCGAATTTCTTTATGTAGCTTAGATTTGGTTTCCTTTTGTTCCATCTTTCAAAAGGAGTGCCTTCAATACCTTCAACTGGTAATCTGTTCTGTAAATGATTCGCTGTCATAATGGATTCGCCCCAATATTTTAGCGGTAGATCTGCATCATTTAACATACATCTTGTCATCTCAGTAAGATAACGGTTCTTTCTTTCAGCACAACCATTCTGTTGCGGTGTATAGGGGGTTGTGAATTCAGCTTGAATTCCTTCACTCTTCATGAATTTCTGTAACCTTTCAGCTGTATATTCCCCTCCTCTATCTGAACGAATTCTTTTCGGCGTTTTACCAAATTTTGTCTGGGCATGCTTGACATACTCTTGAATTTTGTCAGGTACTTCAGATTTATTTGCCAATAAATACACTTCTGTATATTTACTGTGATCATCAATCATCGTCATGAAATATCTTTTCCCACCTGGTGTTGTTGTCTGCATTGGTCCACAGACATCTGTATGTATTAAGTCTAGAATTTCAGCTGACTTGGAATCTGACTTCTTTGGGATAGACTTTCTTGTCATCTTTGCTTCAATACAACATTCACATACACCTGAGAATTTACACGGCTTGATGACGATCCCTGATACTTTATTCTGATTCACCATGTTTTGTATAGCTTTTGAATCTCTGTGTCCCATTCTGTTGTGCCAAACGTGTATGCAACCTGTGCAACTTTGTGCAACCTGTGCAATATGGGTTTCTTTTACTTTATTTGTTTGTTCAGAGATTCTCACTTCAAACAAATCATTTTTGTCATCTGCAATTGCTATTGTTTCTCCATCCTTTATTATGATGCATTTGTTTTCTTTGAAAACCACTTCACAACCTTTATTGACAAGTTTCTTTACTGATAGTAAATTTCCTTTCAATTGTGGAACGTACAAGACTTCACACAATTTCGCAACATGTATCTCTCCATTTTCCTTTATGAAATTAATCATTACCTCACCACTTCCTGCAGTTTGAATCTTCCAACCATCAGCGAGAAAAACTTCACTTTTGTACTGTCTGTTAATGTTCAAGAAGAAATTTCTGTTACTACACATGTGTGTTGTTGCACCCGAGTCAACATGCCAAGTACAACTGATGTCTTTTTCGTATGCTTTAAGACATGTATGTGCTACTTTTTCTGGAGGTTTTTCTTCAATGAAATTTTCTCTCAATGTTTTTGCCACATGGTCTGTGTTTCTTTCTTTCCACTGAATGTACTTTCTGCAATCTCTTTTTATATGGTTAGGCTTTTTACAGAAAAAACATGTGCGAGATTCTTTAGGATGTGTTACTGATTTTGTTGCCTTTAAAGCCTTTAATTCTTGTCCTTTATGTGTTGCGAAATTACTTGTCCTTCTTGCAGACTCTTCAAGCAATTTTCCTTTGACTAATTCCACAGTCAAATCATCTTCAGGTCTGCTTTCTAATGCTGTAATCAGTGTCCCATAACTTTCTGGAAGACTACTGAGGAAGAAAGCGACTGTTAAATGCTCTGCCAACGTTTCACCCAACGAAGTTAGCTGGTCGATTAAATTCTCCATTTCTGCAAGATGGTTTTGCATATCGCCATGCTCTGTTAACTTTAATGCACACAGTTTCCTTAATAAATTTACTTTACTGGACAGTGTTGCCTTTTGGTGATACTTTTTCAGTTCTTCCCATGAACCCTTTGCCGTAGTTTGCTTTCTTATTAGATGAAGTTGATTATCTTCAACTAACAAGCCTATCGTGGCTCGTGCTTTTCCATCTTTACTTTGCCACGTTTCCGTAATAGGATTAGGAGTTTCTTTAATGACAGTGTCCCACAAATCCTCTTTAATTAACAGGAGTTCAACTTTAAACTTCCACGTTTGATAGTTCTGATTATTCAACTTTGCGATTTTACCTTTATCCGTCATCTTTATTCTTTCGGAGAAAAGAAATAAACAACTGTTTCTTGCATTTCTGTCACGATGAAGAGAACAGTCACATGTCACGCTTTACCGCGTAGTTGACCGGATTTTCCTTATTAAAGTATCGCATCCTAAACTCTTTTACTCTTTGAGATCATCTTGTGCACTGGGCCCATAACCTGTTAAGAAACGAAGCTGATGATCTTTATAGATAAGAGATTTAATATGATGAATAACAGAAATGTCTCAGAACTCAAACGCCATTAGACCTCCTTGCACGGAAGCTTAGTCAAGAACTAAGGAACAAGAACATCCGACTACACAACAGTAGAGTCAACATAGTCGTTACTACTATAGCGCAACTTATAAAGTTCAACACTTACAACCCATTGAACGCAGACGATCGGAGCCAACGTTTAAGATTAGATCACCAGTCATGGTATCACCAGTTTTAGACACCTTCAATGTAACTTGTTCATCAACGTATTTCTTATTCGTCAAATGATTATCGTTGGACGGAGAATCGTCGTGATTCGTTATCAAATCAATGGCTTGACCCCAACTTAAGGCCTCATCCATTCCTGCTGTCAAAGGCTTCGTTGTGGGCAGTCCTTTAATTTTGTGACCACCCATTTTTAGATTTCCAGTCGCGATGTTTGCTCCATCCAATCGAAGAAAACTAGCATTTACTTGACTAAGAGTGACACCTCCAGCGATTACTCTTTGTGATGAACCAACATCGGTGTGACCGAATTTATCGACAGGCATTTTATATATAATAATAATTTTTAATGCAGATTAGTCATCGTATACATATAATTGCATTACCTGAATCCCTCGTGGAAGATCGTTATCCTTTGCCAGTACTCTAACTCTGTAATATTGATACGCATCCGTAGTAGAAATATTAAAAAATGTCGGAATAGTCTCTGAAGGAGTTGAAGATGTATGTAAGTGTGCAAACACTGCTCCATCATTGCTAGCGGATAAATTCCAATAAGATACAGATACGGTTTTCAACGCAATTCTCCAAATTTTAACTGGCTCAGGACATTTAATTTGTAACCAAACAGTTTCATCTTCACCCGAAACCCAAGCTGCGTTAACATCGTCAGTGAGATTAGTGAAAGCATGGTAGGCTTTGCTTCCGGCAAAACAAGAACTGGCGCTAGCAACGAATCCTGTTACACTTACATCAGCTTCCAAGGGAGGAATATACCCAGCACGACACTTTTTCAGAGATTTATCGACGTACTTTGTAACTTGTTCATCAACGTATTTCTTATTCGTCAAATGATTATCGTTGGACGGAGAATCGTTGTGATTCGTTATCAAATCAATGGCTTGCCCCCTACTTAAAGCTTCATCCATTCCGGCAGTCGAAGTATTCGTTACTGGGAGACCTTTTATCACATGTCCATTCATTTTTAAATTTCCAGTCGGCAGATTTGTCCCATCCAATCGAAGAAAATTAGCATTTACTTGGCTAAGAGTAACACCTCCAGCGATTACTCTTCGTGATGTTCCTCCAGCAGCGGTGTGACCAAATTTATCGATAGGCATTTTATATATATATTTATATATAATAATTTTTAATGCAAGCCATTTATAACTTCTTGAAATTTACAACCATCGTTCATCGTCTTCTTTAAGACGTACAGACACAAATGACCACAAAATACTTCGTTATCGGGTTGTATTCGCTCGCTGTTATATAACACTGGACGGCGTAAATACTTTATCAGTTCCAGAGGGGGAGGAAGGCCGTAACTATCGAAATATATTTTCTCATTACCGCTCTTTAAGAAAGCGCACCAATGCTGACCGGTTCCTTTAGAATCGTCTAGATTCAATATCCCACATTCAATCCGTCTAGGTTTATTCGGCAGCTCGTCTCGCACGAAAACGCCTCTAAAATTCGGAATATTCAGCTTCTTCGCGGCATCCAATAATTCAAAATTCGTTAACGGATGATTTGGAAGAACTACGCCTTCGACATCGATGTTTTTCACAGTTGCAGAACTCATTTTATATTTCATCTAAATGTTTTAAAAAGTAATTCGATTTTACTTCCTGCACTACATACAGCCAGCGATCTATTTTGTTTGATTTTTGGATATTTTTTAGTGCTAGCAATGGACGTATATTCTTCCAATTCATAGCTTTAATAAGTTCTTCTTCATCTAGCAAGTTGAACGATGATATTGGTAAAACATGATCGACATGCCAAACCGAACCGTGATTTTCCATACTCATTCCTTCTTCTAATTGAAATTCGATCCATTTAGTAAATATTTCAAAGTCGACACCGATAAGTTGCCTCGTCGTTTGTGACTTCGATTTGCCTTTTAATGCGTCGCCCAGTCTGGTCCTCATACTTTTGAGTAGTTTAAAGCCTGGGTCATATTTCTTTCGAGCTTCAGAATATGCGTGATTATATTTATATTTACATTCCTTACATTCATTATCTCTCCCATCTTTACAGTATCTATTTTTTACATAATCTACTATGTTCTTTTCTTTCTTACATCGACCGCAAACTTTTTTATCTTTTATTTCCCTAGTCTCTAGTATCGAGTATTTTTGTCTAAGTTCCTTCCCTTTGATATTTTTACACGTTTTACAACTAGAATAATACCCACTCCTATTTGATTTATCTCTATGAAATTCGCTGAAGCTTTTCTCCATCTTACATTTGGAACACACTTTAGAGTCTTCCATTTTATATATATATATTTATTCTTTAAATAGATTTCAATGGGTCCCCACCCCATTAGAACCATCTAGATTCAATATCCCACACTCATTCCGTCTAGGTTTCTTCGGTAGCTCGTCTCGTAAGAACACACCCCTAAAATTCGGAATATTTAGTTTCTTAGCCGTTTCGATTAGATCCACATTCGATAAAGCAATATTCGGTAGCACTACTCCACAAACATCGATTTGTTTGACGCTCATTTATTTAATATAAACATTAATTAAAAATTTTCAACGAGTAGTGACCATATGCCAAAGTATGAATGCCATCTTGCATTATTACCCGTTTGTCGTCATCTGCAGATAATGCAACTTTATTAATTTCTTCCGTATAAATATCGTGATGATAAGATCTAATAACATTCATCGTTCGTTGTTGTTCTTTTTTAGTAAATAAACAGTCTTTATAATCTTCGTGAGTAATAGTTTTCTGGACAACATTCTTCTTAATACCTTTACATTTCTTGTGCTCATCTCCAGCAGCCATCTTATAAGAATACAACTTTGCTCTGAGTCCAATAAATTCTTTTATCTGTTTCCCACTAGCTTCATCCTTGAACATTCCAATAACTTTTTTATTTACTCCAACCTCAATACCAGATGGATGATCTCTCGGGTATTCACTCGTGTCGAATCGAGTCTTAATATCGCCTGCGATATCTGAGTAAAAATCTTCAGTTTTAATTTCGTATGTCAAAGAATCTGTATCGGTAAATAATAATTTAGCTCTATTTCCGTATTTAGTCTTGATGTAATTGTAATGAAAGTCATACATCAACGTTTTACTCAAGTCTAATATACACATACCAAGATAGATAGGCTTATTATAGTACAATTTAGTTCTTTTCATGTGAATAGCTATTAGATTTTCATCGAAAATAGTACAACTCTCGTAATTAGGTTTTGCGGCTAGTTTAATAGCCTCCTGCTCTTGACACACTAATCTTACATCAACACGATTTTCAATGTTCTCACAAGTTTTTCCAAAGACACTGTTATTCATTAACTTGAAAAAGTCTTTCTCAAAGTCATTAGTAGCTTTCGTTCTAAGAGCTGTATTTAAATCGATATACTTTTTCAACCAATCACTTTCCTCGAATAGTATGCCTCTATGCACTTTTGTTATTTTCAAACCTAAACTCTCGTACAGCTTCAGATTTTATCGTAATGTATCACATACTTCTTTTTATCGTTTAAGTTTGGAATTAACTTTTTGATTTTGTCAATCTCAATGCTTTCGGGGGCTAACGGAAAATCGTTATGCAGGTCGTGTAACTCTTTAGGGTATTCCAAATCAACTTCCAATATGCATGGAATACTTCTCCAATTATTTAATTCATCTTCGTTCATCCATTTGAACCCGTGAGTAGGTAAATTTTTGATCATAGCCCATCCATATAGATTATTCGCATCCAGGTAAGTGATAAATGTAGAATTTTCGTTACTATTGAAATCGCTCATATATTTATTATTCGCTTTCCCGTAACGATTTAATATTGTGCTCACTCCTCCTCTCATCCCTTGCCTAAGCATCAGAATCATATCGTAATCACTCAATAACTCCAATTTCACGCCTGTCAATTTTAAAGCGGCATCCCAAGCTAAGCCAGGAGATGTAAAATACCATGCAGGGTCAAGCGTATAGTTCTTCATACACACGTCTCTAAAGTTTTCGAAAACATCGGCAAGTAGCAGAACATCCGAGACGTTGTACAAATCGTGATACTCTCTGAATGTTTTACATCCAAATTCATTCCATACCGTTTGTGCATGCTCGTAGTCTTCATCGTTAATATTCGAATCATTTAGCTTAGAATAGAAAGTGGATTTTGGCGGTAGTTCAGTTTCATTAAATCGAGTAAATGAATCGACGTAGTCATAAGGATATATGCCTTTTCTTAGCAAAAGATCGAGCTTTTTTCCTGTATATCGTTTCCCAATATTTCTGCACTGGTCTTTGCTTAGGTTCCTCGATAAAGCATCAAGACTAGAAGCCATAAATTTAAAACTGTCGATAAAACGCAGTTGTCGCTTGACGGTAATCTCTTTTCCCTCTTTATTGACAAACTTATCAACAACGACCTCTCTGCTAAAAGATATATACTTTTCCTCGTTATTAGGTATGCAGTTAATTTTCTCTCCATTATCACCTCTCAGTTTCTTAATGAACAGATGGCAATCGTACCCGGAAAGATTGTGAAACACTACAGGGAAAAACTTGGGGACTTTATAGTCTAAATTACAAATGTTATGAGCAGCCCCTCGAAATTTACCGCTAAGATGACAGTGATCTCTCACTCGGTCTTCGCCCAAGGTTTTTTCACAGATATGACATGTAGTAGCTGTATCAAAACACTTCTTGTCCTCTTCTGTAAATATCATCTTCTTAGGGAATTTGAATTGATTATATATTCGTTTTATATTCTCTGTGAGTTTATCTACAAATATTTGACCAACATCGTCATCTTCGCTTTCAGCCGTAAACGTCACTGGATCTTGAGAATATACACTATCGTCGAAACATTTTATGTAGTAACAAAAGGAGCTAGGAATATGCTTTTGATATTTATTAGTGTACGACAACTCTGGATTTGGTTGACAAGTGTCTATTGGCTTCACAAAAGACTCGAAATCTGCGTACACTATAAACGGTACCCTCATAGAATTGTTATAATTTTTAAAACTTAACATAGCTCCTGGTTCTGGCATTTCTATTTTTTGTGCGTTATGGTGTTTGCAGTACTCATTATGGTTGTTAAGCGCTTTGGTCGTTGAGAAACCAGTCGTACACCTTTTACAATAGTACCTCGAATTAGTCCCAGATGTCATCAATCTGTTAAAATTCTTGATCCAGCAATAATGTTTTTTCTCTCCATCAGATATAAGCAATAGATCAATACTACTTTCACACTTAGACAGATAAAGCGGGTATACTTCTTTTTCATAACCGAATACATTAACATTAATATTGTTATTTCTCTCGAATTTACCTATCACATTAGCATCAACAGCAACTGGAAACTCAATACCACTCCAGTTAAGTTTTTTCGATTGTTCTTTTAATACTTTCGTTATTATCTCCGAATTTTTCACAACCGGATTCAAAGCTCTAGTGATACACCATTTGAAACATTCTTCGTCGTCGTTTTTCATATTTATAATAGCCTTTTTATTAGCTAAGAAGCTGGGAAGTGGAATGTAAGAACTACCTCTCAAGGGTTTATATTCTACCGTATTGATATCTAATTTTACAACAGCTTTAAATCTCCAATTACTTCCTTGCATCTGAAAACTAGCCATGGACTCCATGATTTTATCCTTTTTTCTGCTGTATATTTCATTCAAGTCGGTTGCTTCTAAAATAACTTCTGCCCTGGAAACGAATGGTATATCCTGTGAATTTACTATTCCAGATTTCATATCTACTCGTTCCATAGTACAAGTAAGAACTAAATTAACCTTTGTCTGGCGATTGTTCGACAACAGATTTACTACCTGCGGTCTGACGAAATTAAGAAACGACGAGGCATCCATTCCATTAATTCCATCTATTCTAAATTGCTTGGTAAATCCTTTAATAGCTGACGCTGTTTCTCGAATTTTAATATTATCAAATATCCTGGAAACAGTTGACTTCAACGATTCGAGTTTTTCGTTAACGACTTTATTGTCTTGTTCAGGCACATAACTAAGTAACCAATCCGCAAAATCATTTATTTTAGCTCTAACCCTATTTTTGTATTTTCTCTTAGGCGCTACTGGTTTGTACTTACCAGGTGTGGGTGTAAGCGTAGGAATCTTAATGTCAGGAACCGGCGAGTCGAGCAAGTGTTCAACATGGTTCATGTTTCTTAAACTACTTTTCTTTAAATGCATTTTATTTTTACCACGCAAAAATATTAAAACATTAGCTGTGAGATCGAAGATCCACTTATCGAACACTTTAATTGCAAATCATTCTATCTCTCAAACACTTTAATTTCGTATCTATCTCTCCAGACATTTCCGTTATGATAAGCTATTATGCCAGCACTCTGACCGTACGCCTTAGCAGCTTTATACATCGATGGATACGAGGTAACAACGCCAGTCTCTCGATCTATAATATCTACTCTTTTCGGTTGTTTCCTGATACTGCTCAACGTGTCATGTTTATATGACACAGACTTGTAGTCCGTCGGAAGAATATTCTTTTCAATCAATACAGCTATCATTTGAGGTTTGTTGAGATGCGAAGTGCCTGTAACATCGTGATGCTTGGCTAACATTCTAAGCTCTGGTAGCTTCATAATATATAAGTATTCTTTAAATCAATTTTCCATACACAACACTCATTTTCTGCCCATCCGATTGGAACTGCAGCAACCTATCTGAAATTACGACAGCATACGCTTCGGTGTCGGCTGGCACTGCTGCATTGAAAAGAGCCTTAATCTGAATATCAACGACTGACGATTTCAAACGCTCGGATTGTTTGCTTACATCGAACACGAATAGCGGATATAATTCTTTATAATCTACAGGTGTTATATTTCCTTGCGTGATCAACTTATCCATACCATAGAATTTTTGACTAAAGGAGGACGCGTCTCTGTACGCTCTGGAGAATTGTTGATTAGGAAACGACAGGTTATGATCGACAGCTGGGTATCTTTCTTGATTCATCATCACATAAATGTTCTTGAGATCGCAGTGATTAAATAGCGACGGATTACTTTCCTGATTACCGCTACGGTCCGTCTGAAATCCTACGATGATATATCTAGGTTTCTCCGGTGATGTTTTAACGCTTAATCTCCAACTGAAACTTGTCGACTGAGGAACTGTTATCGTATCGCATTGACGAGCTCTATACGCAACTGGCAACGTTAATTTCGATTCAATCGTCTTATACAACTGCATTCGTTCCATATCGGAAGGAATAACGTGTGGAATAAACCATGAAATTTTGTTTGTCGCAACTTTTCCAGCAGCTGCAGCGTTATCTCGGAATATTGCATCATCGTCGGCTTTACGAACTAAAGTCAGCGTCTGTTTGAAGCCGTAAATAATCTTGTCGTAATCATCGCAAAACCCGAAAATATGCTTCAACGGAACAATAAAGCTGAACATTCCTTTAGTGTTTGCTTTGCGAATGAGAAAGCTTTGCCTAGTGGCAAATCCGGGGTTGTCCGCAATAACAGCAGTCGCTCCAGTGTCTTTATACCACAGCTGATTTAAGCCTTGAGTCAGCTGAAAATCGTTTGGATACGTAAGTAAACCGAGCATCGTTGTAGCTTGACCCGGATGAAATAGCGTTTCGATTTCTTGATTAGATAACTGATAGGATATTTGACTGAATAGATACATAAGCCCATTATTCGTGAGAGCAACTAAATCGGCATTAACGTATGCGGTGTCATCGGTTTTAATTAGTCTTCCTTCGAATTGTAGATATGACTCTGCTGGGTGACTGTATAAGTCTTGTAATTCAATATTTATTCTTATTTCACCAGAACTGTTAAGGTTAGTTCTCGCTACAGGTTCGTACTCGTGCCATTCGTATCGCTCGATACCTTCATCGATCAATGGTTGCTCTGTGAATCTTAGAATATCGGATTGCATTTTATAATACATATATTTTTAAATAAGAAAATTATTTTAAGCCATTTTCAAACCACCTCCGTTTAAGCGTTTTACGAGATCTTGAATTCTAATAGCTCCTCCCGTCATTTGCGGATTCGATCCTAGTAATCTAGCTAGAATGACTTTAGTTTCCTGAGTTATAGGCTGCTGAACGGTGGTTGGTGGGAGTATCTTATTGAGTAATCGTTTTCCAACGTCGATCGCCTTATCCTTAGCAACACTCCCAATCTCTTTGACGGCTGTGCTCGCAATTTGTTTGGCTGCATTCGATGTCAGTAGCCTCTTGAGAAATCCTGCAATGGAATCGAATATTCGTGCTCCACCGACAACGTGTACTTTTTTATAACTTCTTCTCGCAACGACCAGCATTTCTATATCATCAATTTTTAATTAGATCATCAATTTTTAAATTAGATCATCAATTTTTTATATTCATCTTTGGTTATCACTCCTTGTCTTAGTAACTCATCCGTCATACCTACAATTTCATTTCTTACACCCGTATTTCCCGCTTTGTAGCTATATATTCGCAACTCTAATTGTTTTACTAATTCATTTGGATCTGAAGGAATGGTAATTATTCCGCTTCCTGTTTTACCTCTTAACTTTATGTAATCGTCCCATATGGGTTTTATTATCTTTGCATATTTTACACTTCTAGACGATTTAGGTTTGTTTGGTTTATTTGGCTGACTCATGGCATTCGTTTTAGTTAGAATCTCGGCGTATTCTTCGAGATCACGATTATCATAAATTGAACTGTTTGGATTAGCTAACGTTAACAATTCCCATAATCCTGGAGTTCCTTGATAAGTTGTGGTTCCAACTGTAATATCATTTCCTTGGATTGAGGCTTCGCTGTCACCGATGTAGAATTTTCCATCTCTTGATCTTAATCCGAATGTTGTGTCCACAAGTCTTCTATCAGAAGCATATTTTTTAAGGTATTCAACTGCAATATTTCCTAATTCTAACCTTCTAATGTCTTCTACTGGGTCATCGTCGTCGTATGCCTCTATAGACGGATACTGAGGAAATTGAATGGTTTTCAACGAATCTGGAAGTGCTTTTAGAGCTAGTGATGTTGCTGCAGAATTATCCTTTATTGTCGACAGCAAAGCGTTTTGTTCTTTCGAAATTGCTGATTGAGAGTCGACTATTGGTTTGTAGATTTTCGTTAATTCTCGTTGAAGTCCAAGATCATCTATTCTCTCTGAGAGAAAGTTTTGTTTAATATTTTTTTTCGTTTTTAAAAACTCTTCGATAATAAAATCTCTTTTAGCAGGATCGCTAATTTTCAGTAGTGACATTTTTTATTATAAGTATAATGTTTAAAACGTAACGTAAAACGTAAACGTAAAACGTAAACATAAAACGTAAACATAAAACGTAAACATAAAACGTACAATTTATGCATCGTAGTAATTAACGTAACATATGGAGTCTTTTTCGTTTATAGTAACTGCTGAATCGGAGTTGTTTTGAATTGTATTTATTATATCCTCTGCGTCCTCTAGGACAGTACCATCTTGAAGGCTCAGTCTGAGTTGTTTCAACTTCTGTCTAAGAGAGACTAGACACATTCCACTGGTCATTCGGACTCCAAGGCCTACTTCTACTGTAATATTTGTCTTTGGTTCAATCGTTATCGCTTGCTGAGCAAAAATCTCATATCTGTCGCCTGCTCGTTGTCTTGCAGGAGCGTGAGTGACCACTTTGGGCAACCAAATTATCGTACTCACACGAGGCTTTCGTTTGGTGATAAATTTGTGTATTGGGTGACCGTATCCAGACATTTATATAAGAGATTGTTTAAAGTAACATTCCAAGAATAGGAATATTTTTAAATGGTGAATTGGGACCAAGTATAAGACCTTCACCGCTGACATATCCTGTTCCTCTTTTCATAAACAGACCAGAACCCGATATCGAACTACCCTTTTTCCACGGAGATAGAAAAAGACCTTCCCCAGCAGGCACTATCTTACAGCATATTCCTCCTTTCTTAACGTAGAGCACGCCAGATCCACTTACCGGGTGTGAGATCGAAGATCCACTTTGTGAGATCGAAGATCCACTAATTTTATCGACAATTTTGGAACCAGCTGCAGAACCCAATCCTGTTAAGGCTCCTGTGGCTAAACTCGGAAGAACACTAGACAGAAGAAACTTTCCGGCTGTTGCTAAGAACGGTAGAATAGCGCCAATAAATCCGCCTTCGACTCTCGCATTGTCTTCTAATTGCTTTTTACCCATTTTAATTGTCACACCAGTTCCATTCTGATACGCTTTAGTTAACTTGTTAATTTGCCTCTGGTTTAGAGCTAATACATGCTCACCAGTTATGTCTCCATGAGAAAGTCTTATACTCACTCCAGTTCCTACTTGAACAGCTCGCTTAATCTTCTCTTTTTGCCCTTCAGAAATATTAACTTTAACCTTCGCGTAAGCGCTCATCTTATATTAAATATAAACTTTAAATTAAACCTCTCTTATGTGAAATCGTATCGACAATTCCTCACCTCTTAAATTAATTAGTTTTCCATTTTGGTCTATTAGTTTTGTTTCCATCGATGAAATAGAGTATAGCGTTATTGGAAGATATACGAGATTGTGAGGAGATTCGATTATCTTGTAACCAGGCCCGACCGATGTAAAGAAAGAATAAATTATGTTCTCCGTAGTTCCGTTAGCATACGATGATCCTATTATATCACTCGTAACTCGTAAACTATTCACGCTGTTTATATCGACTATGTGCTCGGATTCGTTATATCCTTCGGAGTATACACGACTCTGAAATCCTAGAACGGTGCTAATTGAATTTTCTACTGTAAAATCAACTTTATAGTTCTCATCAATTTCCAAAAACCGCCTTTAACGTGTTGTTATTTGGTCGCAACTTTATACATTGACCATGACCTTCTTCCTTTAAAATTCTCTGTATGTAATCGTTCAAGTCTTCGATTTCGTAGCAACCGGTTGGAATGTCTAAATCTTCCCACGTTACACCGTTATCTGACGAATATACGAATTTATTATTTGTTTCGTATATATTGGGAAAACTGTAGTAAGTTTCAAGATTGACAAGAGCCATTTCGTACTTTTTACTTTTGTCCAGTTCGATTAGTGGATTAAATTTCGTTCGAATTCGTGTGTTTCTTTCGCTCAACAAAATGCAAAAGGATTCTTTAGCCTCTGTGTTGCGTGCAATCGTTTGAGTAGTAGATAAAATTTCGTCAAGAAGGGTTTCCATTTTAGATAGCTATTTTTAAACCTAGAATATAAAATCTTAAATTTTGTTATCATTTTATTATTGCTTTTATTTAATGTAAAATGTATCTAATCCAGATCTGTACCTGCCCTTATTTGTTTTACTAGTAAGGTCTATAACCACAAAACCATGCGTTTCATCCCATGCAGTTTTGCATAGTTTTCGAAATTCTTCAATAGTCATATCATCTACACCTATATGATCGCTGTATATATGATTAATATTTTTGAGGTCTTGAGGGAATAGACATATAAAATTGGCATTCTCCCTGATAGTTTGTCTGGGCAGCTTGAAATAATTTTGTGCTAGGTAAAAGCAGTCTACATTACTATGCCTACCTCTTATATAATAGGATTCGCATTTATTTTGTCGCTCTAACTGTAAATCATCAAAAATCATGAGATTCTTCTTATCTCGACTTAAGTCTCGTGGATCTGGAACATCTTCAGAGGTTTCAAAGAACTTGCATTCTATATCCGATTTCTTTTCCATGTTTTTAGACATCTCCTCGACAACAGCAGTCGGTGATACATTTAATTTCATTATCTCATCGCGATTATCAAAAAGTCTTATAATTGCTTCCTTTGGTAATTTCTCTTCGAATGCTTTCTTAAGGATCTTGTATTCTGCTTGAAAAAGACTTTTGCCGAAGATCTGCAGGTTATCGTAGTCTAACCAACCAGGTCTCAGTAATAAATTAAGTAGTAATATTGTCTTGCCGCATTGAGACTTACCGACGATCAAACCTCTGATGCTTCTTGGTAGGAGAGGACTGTTAAAGCGTTTACTTGATTCTTCATTCCACGATAGGTCTTGGACTTCCATTTTAATTATATTATATTAAAATGGAGCACAGCTCGTATTGCGTAAAATGTAAACGAAAAACTGAGTGTAGAGATATTCAACGAGTCGTTAGTAAGAATGGTAGATCTATGCTTAGATGTGTATGCGTTGATTGTGGCGCTAGAAAAACTCAGTTTACTAAAATGTCTACTACTGTACAAGGTGGTGATTTGGTATCAGCTCTCAATTCTGCTACTTCTAATATTAAACTTCCATGGGCAAAGTACCCGGGTGAAATGCATCTTTCAGGACATTCTTTCACGGGTCCAGGAACTCGACTGGATTTGCGATTGAATCCTGACGGGACGCCAAAAGATTGGAGCAAACCAGTAGATAGGGTTGATCAAGCAGCCTATCGTCATGACCTAGCCTATGCTAAACATACTGATACAGCAGGGAGAAACGTCGCTGACAGAGCTATGATAGATGAATTAAATAATATATCTAATCCTACTTTCCGCGAACGAATTGAAAGATCTATAGTAAAACCAATATTATCGACGAAAACCCATTTTGGAATGGGATTGAAAAAAAAACCCTGAGATGGACAGACCAACTTGCTAACGAATTGCATAAACCTATAGTCAGGAAGTTCAGGAAGCGAGTTGTTTATGTTCAGGGAGTGGACAAAGTTTGGGCGGCTGACTTGATTGACATGCAGGCTTATGCTAAATTTAATTCTGGTGTGAAATATTTGTTAAGCGTTATTGATATATTCTCCAAGTATGCATTTATTCAGCCGTTAAAAGATAAGCGCGGAGCATCTGTGGCAGATGCTTTCGTTAAAATATTTAATACGAGCAAAAGAAGGGGTGAAAAACTTTGGGTCGATAAGGGAACAGAATTCTATAATAAACAGGTAAAATCATTAGGTATGCAGTTGTACTCAACTGAGAATGAAGAGAAATCTTGTATCGTAGAAAGATTTAATAGAACAGTGAAAGAGAAAATGTTCAAATATTTTACAGCAAATTCAACTCAGAGATATATCGATGTTTTAGATAACATGGTTAATTTATACAACACCACAAGACATTCTTCCATTAAAATGACTCCTGTTAAAGCGAGTATCAAAGCAAACGAATGGGTTGTGTGGATGAATTTATACGGTGATGCTGTACCTGAAACAGAAAAACCTAAATTTTCAGTCGGAGATAGAGTAAGAATTTCTAAGAAGAAAAAGACATTCGAGAAAGGTTTTACTCAAAGGTGGACACAGGAGGTTTTTACAATAACACAAATCCAATACACAGACCCAATAACGTATAAAATATCTGATTATAATGGAGAACAAATACAAGGGACATTTTATGAGCCTGAGCTACAATCGACGACGCAAGATACATTTAAAATAGAAAAGATTATAAGAAAGCGTGGAAATCGGTCTTTGGTGAAATGGTTGGGGTATGATGATTCTTTCAATTCATGGGTTAATAATAAAGACTTGATATCATTGTGAATTTAACTGATTTATGGTCTTAATTACAAAATATAGTCCTTTCACTAGTCTATAACCTTATGAGTCAGTTGTTTTTAGCGGTGTCCGAAGGTAAATGACTTATTATACCGCCTAGGCTTAGAGGCCTTTGCTTATGCACGCCATTTTAACTGACTTACATCTCAAATAGAAAATATGCTAGCCTCTTAATTATATTAAGAATTTTAACAACTGACTTACAGCTCAAATAGAAATATGCCAGAAGCCTGTGTTGAGTCTTAAAGAGGCCAATCTGGCTTTGTTTAAGCATGCCATTTTAACTTAATTTATCTTCAATATCAGGCTTCTTCAAAAAAAGTCAAGTTGTTAATTATACATCTACTATTGGCCCACACCAAAATTCGGAAACTTCGATATTTTGATCATATCATGAGACAGCAAAATGGTAGCATCGAAAGCAGCATCATGACGGGTTTTTGTGGAGGGGAACCGAGGACGAGGAAGGCCGAGGATATCTTGGATCGACCACGTCATGAACTGGACAGGACTTGTAGGCTCTGACTTAATGAGCGCGACAAGGAACAGAAGACTCTGGGCATTAAAGGTCCATTCATGTAGCCAACCGTCGCGATGCGACGATGGCGACATGACATGACATGACATGAAACAATTTCTTGCAATGCCCAATTAAAGTAACGGACTTTTTGCCGCAGTGATTTTATAAATAAAGAGTAACACTTTTAGAAGGTGTCTAAATACTATCTTGCGTTTCTCGCTGTTTAATGACATTGAATCAGTTTCATGGTTGGTCATGTTGCAAATTTGCAATCAGTGTTCTGCAACAGTCCATTTCAATTGATTCAATTGCTTAACGGTACATGTTGCCATAACTAAAGCCCTCACGATGATAACTTTAGTCTGCAGTTCTCAACTTTCATGCGTCATGGCGAAAGCAATTTCATTATGTTAAAGAACAAAAACAAGTTGACAAACCGAAAATTGGAACTGGGAGTAAGACAAAAATAATGCTAAAAGAGCACGAGAGTCATGGTAGCAATCAGTTATTGGAAGTTAATCTATGGCTGTGCTTTAGTAATATGTTTGCAGACAACTTAAGAGACAAAGTTCCGGTTATATGTGCTCTGCTGCTCTAAACTATGCATACGAGACCTGAACGACGGTTGTTACTCTCCTTTTTTAGCCTTAGAACTGACACCGTGATTATTATTTTCCTTAGACGAATGCCATACGTCTCCCATTCGAAAAATCTAAATTTGTAAAAAAATTATATAGCGTATAATAGCCACGTGTTAAAGGTGTCTAAAGTGACTTTACGTTATACGCTTAAACTACAGTGTTCAACGACATCCAAGATGTTTTCGTGGAATAGAACACAACGATTTCTCTCAACGGTTAAAGACATTGTCATATATGATGACATTATGTATATATATACACATATATCTAGTCATAGAACTAAATATATTCCCTACCATATATATATATATATATATATATATATATATATATATATATATATAATTACAGTCATGGTCGCAAACGAAGAACTTTTCTAATCTTGTCAAAATCATGCGTTAAATGGATTGAGTTTAGCGACATCTTACGTCAACAAAATAATGATGAAGGCAATTGGATGAAAAACCGAAAGATGTATGTCTTGTATACATGTATAGTATTCTATTTTGTGTAATAACAAAGAAAGTTATTTTTGGGTCGCTCTCCAGGCTTTGGACTGACACGGCTATAATAGGGTGTATTTACTTAATTGAGTACTTAAGCCATTATTTAATACGTAATTTTCTACTTATCTACTTACTGAATTGCTCACTTAGTTACTTACCTACAACCTCTCGCATAATGCGAGTCGCATTAGAAATGTGAAGCTCACGGCTACAGTAACTGTAGTTGTCATATAAAACCGTGTCGATTGCAGTACTGTAGGCCTTATATTACAAGGCGTAATTTTCATTGCAATCTTCCCTTGCCGAAAAAAACTTCACGATCCAAGCCTATTTCAGAGACAACTTCTTTGTTCCTAGTCTCAGGTTTCAAAACCTTTTCAACTCTGATGTTTTATCTCACTGAAGTTCCCTCTGGCGCCGCATGTCTCCTTTCTAAATGACTGAATGAGATTCGTAACGCAATCTTCCCATGTCCTGATAAGCATACCTAATTCCAGCAGCTGATCTGAATGTCTGCCTTTATGTAATCGGCCGATCAAGTATCACGTATCATTCGTGGGATAACCCTGCAAGTCACGGTGTACCTTTGTTTTTAACAGGCTTCAATGATGTACGCCGTAGTCTAGTGGCTAACGCGCTGGACCATCGATCGAGTGGTTGAGAGTTCAAATCCCCGCGAGGGCAAAGATTTATTTCGAGTTTCTGCTCCGTCAACTGTCCAAAGAGAATTCTAAATACCGTATGTCAATAAATTATGGTTGGTGAGCATTCCAAAGTAGGACTGTTCTAACCTAGTCCTTACATTTTTCATTTCAATCTAACAATAATTATTTATAACTATGAACTGATTTTTTTTCAACCTTGCTTTGAATTTTAAAACAAATTGTCATTCATTGCAATAAAACATTATTTTAAATATACGTATAATTGACATACACTTAGAAAGCAGTCCTTGTGCATGAATATGCATGTAGATTGTAGAAGACTACGGTAATTCGTAAAATTCTCAATTCATTAAGAATCACTTGGATTTCATGTTGTATTTGAGCCTCTATTCGGACCAGTTACTGTAACTTAGAGACGAACGGTGGGGGAAGATTTGAATTGCGCCAGCATACATGTACGTTAAATATATGATTTCAGTTGACATAGTTGTAAAGGTGTCTAAAGCGGGCATTTTACCACTCAATGTGAAAAAACAATCATGGAGGGGGGAGGGGTAGGAGAATGATGAATACAGAATTTAACGACAGCCTATAACAACAGAGGCCGTTATTTATCTTTAGAAACGACGCCAAGTGAAATCGTCGGCACAATGGTTATGGGGATTCATTATAAATACTGGTATTCGAAATGTGTCACTGTCTATTTGTATCACAATCTCTATTTAAATACGGAATCGAGTACGACTGTAGTGTTACAGTAGGCCTAAATCTTCTTACAACTGTCCCGAACTTATTAGGTTCTCAACAGATGTCCAGAGTCCAACATCAGACGAAGGTAGCAATGTATTCAGATGAAGAAGGAGTTGGCATCCCATCTGGACCTTGGTATGCAAGAAATATATGATCTTAAGCCTAGCACAAAAATCAAGAGAATGTGTCGATAGAAAGCTGGACGACATCTACTGTCATAACAACAATTGTACCTATTTTCTGCTCAACTGCGATTGCATAGTGTTTGTTTGTATGTGCACTTGTTATAGCGCTCCTTCAAGCTCTCCCTACTCAGAGGCTCTCCCGAATGCAGAGCGGACACTGCATCGGAGTTCCACGCCGAAGCGTTGAGCAATAATTGTGAGTAAATGACATGCCCAATATCCTTACACGGCGAGGTGGATTCGAACCTCAAACCTTCCGGCTCCAAGGCATGCAACGACGCCACCACTACACCACCGCGCCCCACAGTGTATATACATACACATGTATAATCTTATATATTTTAATAGTTCAAATGAACACTTCTTTGCACTGGAATGTGTATGAAGGTGTGGATGAGTGAGTGTGTGCGCTTGTTTGTATAAGCAAGATCAGGTGTTGTAAACTAAAAGCGCTAACCTGGCAACCATAGATTGAATATTCGTGACTTTAGGTTTTAATATTCGTAAATATTCGTGAATATTAAGATTTTTTAATATTCGTAAATATTCGTAAATATTCGTTAACGAATTAAGGTGAACGATCGAAACCGCAATGTTATACTCGGTATTAAGCAGTTTAACACTTGAGTGCCCAAGGTAATTTTTGGTACACGAAGGCCCAAGGAGGGGGGGGGGTCCGCGCGGACCCCAGCGTTTTCATGCTAATTTCTTGAGAAGGGATTGGAATATCGTAACAGAAGTTGGTTCTATGTAATCCCAAGTGAATTTGCAATCGATTGATGTATCATATGTTACAATTGCACCACCTGGTGTAAAATAATAGTGTAAAAATCTCGTGACACATTTTATGCTTGTTTCCGTTATTTACCGAAGGAAGCCTATACGCGTGTATGAATATCAGCGGAATATCACGCGGTACCCTTAGTATATGCTCTGGTTGTGGGGTACAGGGTAGGACAATACTCACGAAAAATATACCAATCTGTGACCAAATGGTTGGTCTAGGAATACCTAAAAGCATTTCTGCAGATTCATAGCCTTTAAAAAGTTATCCGGGAAAAACAGGCCTGGGGTCCGGTCGGACCCCCCCCCTTGGGCACTCGAGGGTTAAGCTTCTGTATGACTCTATGACATTCACTCGCATCCAGGGCACGGTTGAATTAAAATATGCATTGCGCTTAATATGCTGAGATCAGGATACATTTTGCTTGTAATCTGGCACTACTATTTTCTGCGTTGGCATTTATATTTACTCATCCTGCTACACTGATATAAAACTACTTTATCAATATACAGTTACTACGAAGCTTATAGGCATAATAGGCAGTTAAAGTTTATTTATAATTTAGCCTACTATTGCTGCTACTAGTCTTTCCAACTGCCATCGGTGAGGCAGTTCGGGGGGCAGAAGTCAGACAAAGTGACTTACATTAAGTATTGAATGTGATATGAATGCCGCATAGCCACATTGCCCAGACTCAGCAGAGACCTTGAAGGTTTTTTACAATAAAATCTATTAAAGTTATTGTCACTTACTGGTATAGGTCTATGCGTAGACTAACTCAATTTTGTACAATTCATTAAGTAAAAGTTAAACATTTTCATAAATAACAAAATAAGAATTAAGAATTAAGAATTTCTAGAAAGAACAAGAATAAATAATTTTTTGAATATTATGAATATTAAGTTGGCAGTTTTAATATTCGTTAATATTCGTGAATATTTGAAAATCTTAATATTCATAATATTCGAATACTCAATCTATGCTGGCAACATGATTGCCCAGAATAATAATAATATCCATTAGAATGCATGTTAGACCTACAGTTATGTAGCTGCCGTTTAACTAAACTGCGTCAAAACAGACGATGTTTATTAAAGCCTCTCCTTCATCTCTTACATTGTTTTGCTTCGAATGGTGAAACAACACTATGGAAATTGTGACTAACGACGTCGAGAGATCAGCCACAGGACGATCATGTCGCTTTGTTTCTGATGAAAGTTTGGACACCCCTTTTAATTATCTAATCTTCTCTATAAGTTCATGTTTCGAGGCAATGCATAACGCTTATGTCTAATTTCCTGTAGGCTAACTCATCGCCGTCGCTTCTGGAAATTCATTATCAATTATTTAAAATTTAATCTTAAGGTTCATCTACAAAAAAGACGGTTACCTTCTTACGAAATGATCCTCCTTAACACCTCTGAGTCGCTGTTAAGCAATGCCATGTTTGGCATTATTATCAATTCTCTAGAGAAGAGCAAATAATAAATAGTCAAATCTCTTAGCGGTTGAAAATATCGACACTGTTCATGTTGGCGCTAAAAGCAACAGACTTTTAGTTAAATTAGAAATTCTAAGAACAATGTAGTATAGTGCCAGTCTAAATAATGGAGAAAAAAATTCCCAGTTTTTTTTCCAATTGGATGTATTCGAAGAACATTAAATCAAAAATAATATGGAAATATCTCATAAAAAGCTGAATTACTCATGATAGGACTGGTGTCGTAGGGCGTTCTGGCCACACAACTCTCAATTTTCTATCAACAATAATTCCAAAAAACTGAAGCTCGAACTAAAGTGGAATAAACGACGAAGGAATCTCGCTGATAATAACAATTCCTCCGTATAAATTACACAAGGTGCTGGCCACCGCCGCATTTGAACCGCACCATCTATACCTCCCCGAACAATCTCTAACATAAACAGAACGGAATGAGAGGCTCACGTTCTACCCAGACCTACGCTTGAGCAGCCGTCCATTAGACCTTTTTTAGGTCTTTGCGTAACCTCGATGTTGGAAATGGGTTTCGTTTTTACAAGCGGATCAATTTCGTTGCGTTAGTTACACAGTTATTACACAGTGTATTATTTTACAGATTGCGGACGGTGTCTATAATAGCTTCGTGTTTACAAAACGTGCGGTTTGTGTTGATACAAACTGCGGGCAACATTTTTCGGCCGCTGTGTAACTATGCTGGCTTTTTGTCGTGTCGCTTTTTATGCTGTTTCCAGAGGTCATGAGAAGAGGAATTTACAAGACACTTGATTGAACAGGACGTGATCCTGCGTGTAATAATGATTGTTTTGTTTGTTTCTTAGACACCTTTTAAACGATGCTGCGCAGAATACATAATGATGTTAAGCGACTGCGTAACTTGTGCTGCAGAGTCCATAAACTCCATACGAATACTAGTAAGTGAAACAGATCTTCGTACAGAACGAGTAACTGCGATCATAGTCTCCATCTTGACTGAATGCAAACAGTTTGATCACGTAACTCAGCTACTGTTAACACTTTGGGAGTGCCAGTCCCAAGCCTGGCTAGAGGAGGAGGGCGACGCAAATGATCTTTATTAAGACACAGTGTCGTAAAACCGAAATTCCTACTACATAACATCCTACTACTATAACATTTTATTCTTCCTCTATCTTCGTAAGTAGGTTCGTCTGTCCAATGGCGTCAGTCGTAACGTTCTCATTCAATTCACTCCTTCATCATACAGTCCATCGACAACGATAATTATATTCTATCGTCTTCTTGCCTTCCATTCTTCCCTCGATAATTGTGTTTGTGAGGAGTCTATCCTCATTAGGCAAACCATATTATTTACCTGCGTCTGATGATTCATACCTGAGATCTTCTTCATTTCACCATTAATTTTGTGCAATTTCTTCACTTGATTTACTTATCTTCCCATCCATTTGTCTGTCTCTCTCTCTAATTCTATTTTTTCTCTCTCTGTGTGTGTCTATAATGTCTCTGTCTCTCTATCTCTTTGTATGTCTATGTCTTTGTATCTGTGTCTCTGGCTGTGTCTCCTGCTGTCTTTAATACATGATCACCTTTAAAACAGTGCTAATTTATCTTATAATTACATACGTATCCGTTTCTAGCTTTCTCTGACTCTTTCTTGCTAAAGCATTTAGGCCTACAGAGAATCCGATCCTCAACTAATTTTATATGAAAAATCCTTGCAAGGAATTATTTCTTAAAAACAATAATGCACTATAGAATATACAAGAAGTTATTACAACACACGTGTGCATGTAATTATGAAAACGAGATTAAATTCCGGCTAGAATATAAAAGTGTGGGAACCATGTACTAAGAAGAAGAATGCGGAAGAAAAATTTCTTTGCGATTATATAACATGGAGAAATGTTTCTGAGTACTTTTCACCAATTAATATTGTTCGTTAGAACCCGGCAATTATAGATCTACACTGTTGTACTGCAGAATGGAAGCTGCGCATAAAATAGAAGATTTTACATTATCTGAACTGAAAAAAACATTATCAACAACCTAAAGACATTTCTGTCTGGGAGAGTCACAAAATAAGCAGAGGCTCATTCTCCAAGAAATCAGAAATTTGAATATACCATGAAAAATTGCATCACAGAATCAAACGACTTGTCGTCAATGGCGTATGCGATGTGTCACATTTACTGAGTTAAACCTTGGAAATAATCAAAAACGCTGGTGCAGCCTCTGAATTATTGCTAAGTAAGTAAGTAAGCAAGCAAGCAAGTAAGTAAGTAAGTAAGTAAGCATGCAAGCAAGCAAGCAAGTAAGTAAGTAAGCCAGCAAGTAAGTAAGTAAGCATATTCTTTAATATAACCAGTTGCAAAACAGCACTCTGGTGAACAAGTATCACATATAAAATTCCATATCTGACATCAAAAACTAGCAACAAAACAAAGCAATTAAAATGTATTTTAAAGCATTCTAGGTACAGATGCTCTACAAAAGAAAACGGTAGATGCATTCTTATCAGGTCAACCTTCGAATGAATAGACTTTGTGATATCGCCCACCAACGAACTAGCCATTCTTTGTTACTATCGTGAAGCGGGCATCACGCGCTCACAGAAGATGCTAATAACAGTTACTGACATCGTTACAGCGCTCGACTAAAACACCTTCAAAATGGCATAGTTTAATGGTATATTACATAGTTCAGTTTTTGGCGAAATACTGGGTTATGGTTATGGTGTATTCCGCATATTCAAGTGTTAATTTTGTCAAACGTGCGCCCTTGCCATGTCCTGCTTTGATCAAAGATTTCATACTTATTTATTTACTTATTTACTTAAAGCTCTGTAACTGATCATGAAGAAAAGGCTGGTTCTGATGTATAGAATTTGAGTGTGGCTTGCCTCGTTGGCCATGCATGTCGTCAAACGTCAATATTTATCAGTGTCGCTGTGTCTCTTCATTCCGCATTTGGAAACCTTTAAATAGTTAAATTCAAATGCTATATATTAATATCCATTTGTTTGTCTCCTTAGCTTTATCCATTCTCTCTTAGCTCGGCAAATCATTTACGTTGACATGAGCCTCTGTTGATCCTTAAGTGTAAAAGATTAATTCATTATAGAATTCAGATAGCGTTTCTGCTTCAGATGCGTTCCCGGCTCTAGCACGGCAAAAAGAACTGCTTCGAGTTTTAAAACAGTGCTAAAGAACTCAAAGGAACAAAAAAATGACCAAAAAAATTACTCATTCAACATGACATTGTATTGTCTGTTTTGTAAAGTGTAATGAAAATTCCACTTACTCACTATATTTAACACGACACAGGTATAACGGTCTTCCTCTGATGATCCGCTCTCTTTTTAAAAATCCTTCTCGGGCTTTCCTCTCCCTTAAAGAGGCGCTATATAAAAGCATATAATGAATGAATGAATGAATGAATGAATGGATGATATAATTGAGACATCCGACGTTCAACCTGTGTCTAGTTTTTTCCATGTTGAATGAATGAATGCATGGGTGAATGAATTAATGAATGCATGGATGAATGAATGAACGAATGCATAGTTGAATGAATGAATGCATGGATGAATGAAGGAAAGAATAAATGAACGAATGAATGAACGAATGCATAGTTGAATGAATGAATGAATAATTGAATGGATGAATGAATGAATGAATGAATGAATGCATGTATGCATGCATGCATGCAAGAATGAATGAATGAATGAATGCATGGATGAATGAATAAATGAATGAATGAATGAATAAATAAATAAATAAATGAATGAATGAATGAATGAACGAATGAATTAATGCATGGATGGATGAATGCATGAATGAATGAATGAATAAATGAACGAACTAACGTACGAATGAATGAATGAATGAACGAATGAAAGAGTGAACGAATGAAATACCAAACGAATGAACGAATGATGATTAAATAAACAAACGAACACACCATAATTAATGTTGTAGGCAACAATATTATACACGCGCAAGATGATCGTGCTAAGCTGAAATCCAACTCAAAGTGGCGCTATTAGAATGACTTACCTCCAACCAGACCGATAAGAATGAAGAAGAGGATGCGACTGATGCAAACATAGCGTCTCGATCCAATGGAAATCTCTCTGCATCGCAAAGACATTCTCGATTCGTTAGAGCCATCCGCAACTTCTATCGTTGATGGTTTTCTTCGCATCGCGCCGGAAATAAATGACTGCGCATGTCCAGAGGAATTCTCCACTTCCGGTTTATGTCAGCCAATGAACAACGATCGTCAATCGGCGCAGATAAAAAAAAAGAATAAGAATAAGAACAGCGAGAGGAAAATTTCATGGAATAATCCATTGCGGAAGGAAATGTGAAAGGCACTGTACTGTTGTAGCCAATGGCGTAGCTTTGTTGGATGAGAGAGATATGGATGGAAGCAGGGAGGATGGGCGAGTATTGGGGGATGGAGACTGGTAGAGGGGGCCAGAGAGAGAGAGAGAGACAGACAGACAGACAGACAGACAGACAGTGACATACAGACAGAGAGACAGACTGACAGAAATATGGAGGGCGGGAGACACAGACAGACAGACAGACAGACAGTGACATACATGCAGACAGAGAGACAGAGACACATAGACAGACAGAGACACACAGACAGACCGAGACAGAGAGACAGTGCTGGCGAATAAAATTTCAAATGGAAGAAAACAGCCAGGCAGTGTTTTATTGGTGCGGCCTGCGGTTTGTAACCCCAATTAAAACGAACATGACTATGAAACCTAAAACAGTGACTCTGTCCCATCTGGTAAACGGTCTCGGACCTTTTTTCAAACAATAAACCATATCTGCAGCCCCACTGACTCAAAGCAGCGCCCGGGAATAAGCTGATGCGCTCTGCGCTTGTCTTTTAGACGTTTAGAATGATGCTCTAGAAGTTTTGAGACTACGACAACGAAATTAAGCCTAATTAATTCATTGCCGGGTCTTATATTATTTTGGTTCAACAATCCATTGGTCCGTATGGGCGACGGGCGTTGGTTCACATTTTTTATACATGCCCCAGGCTGCAGCATGGATAAACCAAGGAGAAATGCAATACCTTCAATCATAAGTTGTTACAAGATGTCGGTTGGAGATAACGTTTAATAATCTTCTTTCAAAACTACGGTACCACAACGACTGCATCCATGTAACTGCCTATAGATACTTCTTTCATCTCTTCACCAGCTCATTGTCTATCTGTTTCTGTCTGCCTGCTTTTCTGCCTGTGTCTGTCTCTCTGTGTCTCTTTCTCTGTCTCTGCTTATGTATCTGTCGGTCTATTTGCATCTCTCCGTTTCTCTGTGCCTGTTTTTGCCTAAACCTACGTCTCTCTTCTTCTGCCTCTGTCTCTCCATCTCTCGCTGTCTGTATATGTCTGTCTCTCTGTCTCGATCTCTGTCTTTGTCTATGCCTCTGTTTGTCTTTCTATCTCTGTCTATGGCTTTCTGTCTGTCTGCCAGTTTATCTCTTATATATATATATATATATATATATATATATGTCTGTCTGTCTATCTCAAAATATGTCAGTTGTACATCACTCCTATCGTCTGCTATTTCTCCCGCCTCCCAAGTGACCTAACATCGACCTTCTCCGCTTTCCCGCCTTCCCTCCTCAGACTATAATTATGTAGACGAGGGCGCGTTTTTTTAATACCAGAGGCGCGTTTTTAACCGACAGACGAAATCGGAACTCAGAGAAGCATCTTTGGAATTCACTCGAGCGCAGGATCTCTGTCAGAAATAAATCATTCTGGTCTTCGAAACATCTCAGATTTTATTCTCAGCGTTTGGAAAAAAAGCCAATCATGTACGATGGTTAAAACCCAGATTATTTGCAAGCACTGTACAGTTGACCCGTAACAGAAAACAAGAATGCAAGGTTGTAATCATTGATATAGGTCGTCGGTATTTGTCTGTCCCTGAAAAAGCTACACGTAGGCTGCTGCAACTATCCGACAACGCCGTTCATTCTCTTTCGGTGGTTCTACAATCTGTAATGGATTCCATGTTATTTTATGCTCATTGTCCACCCTGCCTCTCGCAAGTTAAACTCAAAACTGTTCTAATTAGCAGTTGATGGGATGGAAGCGCTTCTTGGTAGGATACGTTTATGAGGCGCTATATGCAACTTCCTGAATGGCAACTATAATAAATAGGAGGCATACACTAAGCAGCTGGGGAAATTGACGGAGCCTCGCACTAATAAGAACCGCTGTTACTGACAGCCAGTGACAGGCACTTACATTCCAGACCGCGAATGCATTTCTTGCGGTCTAAGGGAAGAGCCCACTGACCTACTGACCAGATACCACGTGGACACAGATGTAAAGACAGACAAAGACGAATATAGATCGAGACACAGAGAGAGATGGGTGAACACTGAATAGACGCAGCCGCCGTGTGAGTAAGCTAGTAACTAAACCGACAGATTATTATTGACTATTTTTTTTATAGCTGCTGACACTTGCTTCTATTATAATTATTATCAACCCTTTGAACCCGACGGGCCGGTTTTCCGGCCTGTTATCCATATAGTTACGGGAGCTCCGGATTCAAAGGGTTAACTCTGATAGTGATCTTCCTGTAATGGAACAAGTCCCAAGTCTGCAGGATACAGGATGATGGCTTGTTATAGGCCTAATTAGTTATTTCCCAGTTGCAAGACGGCTAATTTATCTTAATTATAAGCATTTATAAAGCGACAACCCACCGCTTCACCACACTCGTATCTATAACTGTAGTTCCTTCAAAACTTACGGCCTGGGTGCTGCGGCATCATTAGAACCACCTTAATGCCGTCCTGCTCATTGATCACAATACAATTTAAGCAAAACTTGTGTTAAAACGACGCGATATTTAGAAACCTTTTGTTCAGTTAGAAGTTTGTGTATAAATATAATCAACGCGCATTTTTTCTATTCACTAATTTCCCGGTTGATCCATGATGTGCCATTAGGTCCCATTAATTTTGTACTGTGGTGTTGGGGGAGTTTCTCACTTCCAATCAGTCAGTGGGTCCCTGGACATGAAAAATCACCGAGGTGCTTGTCCGCCATGACGTCACGAATGGCGCAATTGCAAAATCCAATATGGTCGCCACCGGCAATATTGGAAAATTAGTCTTTATTATTTCTTACACGATATGCACGTGTAATAATTCAAATAATACTAATTCAGGTATGTAGAAATCATTTCTGATATTGATTTTGTCATTCGGGGTCATCTCAAGGTCATACGGTCATTTTTCAAGGTAATTGAATTCATCTTTTTCTTTTATCACGGGATAAGTCTGCTGCAGGCGTCACACGTAACTTCCACGAAAATTGTAAACTGTAATGTGTTGCATTTGACATTATTTTGTAAAAGCGTTTCACTCAGAAATAGCCTTTCGAAAGCGCTCGCACTGCGATCGACTTTCTGGAGAAAATGCAGGAAACGAGACGATCTAAAAAGACGAAAGATCAATAGCAACAAAACAAAGTAATTAATATGTATAAAGCATTCTAGCCACAAATGTTCTACACAAGAAAACGATAGATGCATTCTTATCAGGTCAACCTTCGAATACATGTATAGACTTTGTGGTATCGCCCACCAATGAACTACATATAGCCATTCATTGGAACTAGACTTATACACCTTCAAAACGTTTTATTCTCATTGGATATAAATATAATTCAGTTTTCTGCAAAACGATGGGTTCTGGAGCTCAAAAAACAGTATAATTCCTCATCAAGTGTTAATTTTGTCAAACGTGATCGCTTGCCATGGCTTGCTTTGATCAAAGATCACTTACTTATTTATTTACTTAGAGCTCTTTAATTGAACGTGAAAAAAGTTGGTTCTGATGTCTAGAATTTGAGTATGGCCTGCCTCGTTGGCCATGCATATCGTCTAACGAGGTAGTTTGTCACGATAATAATTATTTATCAGTGTCGCTGTGAAACTCCAATGCAGTGTCTGCTCTGCATTCGGGAGCGCCTCTGAGTAGAGAGAGCTTGAAGGGGCGCTTTAACAAGTGCATATACATAATTATAGAGAGTGGCCTATGCAGAAAAAGCGTCCGAATTGAACCATTGGCAGTTATGACGTTGCGAAGAAAGAGGTCGAGCCAATCAGAAGATCTTAGATGATGCAGCGAACTGACAGGGAGGAGTGCGAAATGAAATCACAAAGATAGGCCTACTTCGGAGCAAGACCCAATTGATACACAAAAACCATGTAAGAACTGTGAATGTTATACGGGCTGAGATATAGAGCCAGAGAAGTTGTTCGATTCTCCCACATTCAGTCATGAATGTGGGAGAATCGAGGAAGACGGGCTTTTAGTATAGCAGCAGCGTGAGTGCCAGTCCCACGTCTGGAGAAAGGAGGAGGGGTAACGTCACCGGATCTGGTAGTTGCATGCATGATATTCCTAAATTCTGTTATCCAATCAACCAAACGAGTGTATTATGCCCATAAATATTAGCACACCTCTTTTAAGTTACTCATTCACTTTATAAATGAAGATAGCAGCAAGGGCGATAATAGGCCTATTATAATTTTGAATCACAAAAATTGCACTGTGAACTTGTGTGAGGGGTAGTCAAATAATGAGCTATAATATGCCAATTTTCTTGGGTCAACAAATTGTCCGTTGTTGCCATAAGATGTCATTAAATTATCTGGAACAAAGCGCTGTGCGTTAACCCATAGGACTGTTGAGAACTGTTCAAAATAATTTATTCCAATGTCAACGGCCATTGACGTCATCAAACATTTGACCATTAGCATTCACCAAACAATTGGAATTGATCAGCTTCATAATTATAGGTCTACTTGTAAATGTGTCATGACAATTAGCAGAGAAGACTAAATATAAAAATTTTGAAGACAAACAGAGAATCTGAAAGAACATAACTTTGTCCTGGCTCCCTTTCTGTACTTGCTCAACACTTCTGACATTGGTACGCTCTTAACATCTTCGGTGTGCTACACCAGCCGCATACAGATGACACAATCATAACGTTCCAATATCATTGTTAATTGCTAAACAGAAAATGTTGTAGGGTTTGCAGTTACCAGAACATTTAGACAAGTCTCATTATTATTAATTAAGTCTTTTCTGCCACAGCAACGCGTGGCCGGGTACAGCTAGTTAGTTATAAGTTTAATCAACCGATACACTTGATTTTGATATAAATTGACAGTCAATAAAGTTTTAACAGAAATTTCATCTTTATATATTTGACATGTATTTCTTAATGAATTCGAAATATTTTCTTTTTTACACTCAATTAAAATGTGATGAATTGTCTCTTTGACGTGACAAGCATCACATAAACCGCTGGAATGTCTTTTTATAATGAATAATCTTTGATTTGTGTTTGCCGTTCCTAGACGCAATCTAGAAATCTGGACTTCCTTAATTATGCCTATAAGGTTCGAAATATTTTATATCAGTAACAGTAACTAACAGTAATTGCACAGATAGATTTATAAAAATGACCTTTTTTATCACTATCATAATTATTCTGACTGCCATCAGTTTCTGTCTAATATTGTATCGTTTTTTAAACTAAGAACTAGACAAGTCTCACATGCATCTGCATTTATATATAATAAAAATCAATTCCTTAAAAAGGTGTGCAGTTGTTTTTATTGATTCTCACCGATCCAACGAAATAATAATATTATAATAATCATATATATGTATAAATCATATACATGCATATTTACATATATATATATATATATATATATATATATATGCGTTTTACATGTATATATATATATGTTCTTCTGAGTTCTTCCTTCGTCGCAGAAGAAGTCCATCCTTGTTCCAGTTCCGAAGCGCGAAGGACTGGACTTGTCTGATCCTTCCAACTTTAGGCCAATTGCTAATGTGTCTTTTATTTCTAAAGTAATTGAGAAGATTGTTGCTTCTCAACTAACAGTTTATCTTAATGTGAACAATTTACTCCCGATTTTTCAATCTGGGTTTCGTAAGGGTCACTCCACGGAAACCCTCTTAGTTCGCCTCCTTTCTGATATTTATGGGGCAATCGATAGATCCCAGGTCACCCTTTTAGCATTATTTGATGTGAGTGCGGCCTTCGACACTGTCGATCATGATATCCTCCACATGCGCCTATCAACCTCGTTCGGTCTTTCTGGGAACTTTCTCGACTGGCTTGGTTCCTTCCTCCACGACCGTTCCTTCTCTGTGGTCTACGGGTCTGCCAGAACTTCATGGGTTCCTGCCCCATTTGGCCTGCCCCAGGGTTCTGTCCTGGGCCCACTTTTGTATATTATTTATACGGCTGATCTTGGCTCTCTCCTTGCTGCTTTTTCTGTTTTGAGCCAATCCTACGCGGATGACCTGCAAGCGTATCTGCACTGTTCTGCGCTGGCAGCCATTTCCACTGTTCGAGTTATGAGCCGGGCAATGGAGGCTCTGGAAGCCTGGATGTCATCCAATCGCCTGCGGCTCAACTCTTCTAAAACCCAATTTATCTGGTTTGGCACACGCCAACAGCTTGCCAAAATTGACCTGGAAGTTCTTGCCCAGGAATTCCCTCAGTTCACCTTCTCTTCCTCTGTCCGGGACCTTGGTGTCACTTTGGACCAAGAGCTTACTTTCACGCGGCATATCAATCTGCTATGCCGCAGCTGCTACTACCAATTGCGTCAGCTTAGAGTGGTGCTCCGCTCCTTAACTTTCAACGCTGCCTTAACGCTTATCCACTCTTTCGTTGTCTCACGTTTAGACTATTGCAGCGCCCTCTATGTGGGTCTTCCGGTGACTCGGATTGGGTGCTTGGATCGGGTCTTGCGCTCTGCGGCACGCCTTGTCGGTCGCATCCCAAAATTTGGCCATGTCACTGACTATATGCGGGAGGTCTTGCACTGGCTCCCTTTCTCACAAAGGGTCACTTACCGAATATCTTCCTTGGTTTGGCGCTGTCTCGCGGGTCTGGCCCCTGTCTATTTGCAGGAGCTCTGTTGCTCCACCCTGAGCGTCCAGCGCCGTGGCTCTCTTCGCTCTTCTAAGCAGGCTGAGCTTCTTGTCCCCCGGTCACGCACTTCTATTGCGCAGCGCCGTTCCTTTTCTGTTATTGGCCCTGCAACCTGGAATGGGCTCCCTGTGGAACTACGTCTAATACCTCGAGCATTTGAGACTACGTTCTACTCTGCCCTTAAGAAACACATTGACCGCGGCAACAATTATTACCAGGACGCGGTAACCTGATACGCGCGCGGTTACGTTATACGCAATTATCGATTTATCCTAAGCAAATATAGGTGTGTCCTTTCTAATATTTAGTGGTGGCCACGTTCTTATCTGACCTGGCTAAAATGCTTCTTCGGAATGGTAAAGTTGGAAACATGGCACCATGATGATATTTTCTGACCACTGAGATGATTTGCTTGCTATGATATGCTATCTTTTTATAGAACACTACGGTGTATATAAAAAACACAAAATATTATTATATTGGTATATTCATTGTCTTATCGTAAGCAACCTGTAACAAAAAGACAACATTGAAGAAAAAGTCTTGTCTACTGAAAAAAAACATTTCATTGAAAGGAACATAGTGGTGTGGCTTCTAGGTACATGTACAAGGCAACCGCTGTCCGGTTCAACATCGTCCAAGTGTTCTCCTTGGTCACTCTCTCTATTGCTGTCATTCTCTGTAAATACTTCTTCGTCCGATAGATCCTGAACTTGCTTCAAAACTTCAGAAACCGAAAAACGCTTGCGAAACGCCATATTGTCAACATACACACGTGGGCCGATCTTTTCATGTGCCATCTAACGAGCGATTTTGAATGCATTTTACAAGAGAATAATATGCTTTTCAATTCACCAGATGGCAGCACTATCTATGTAGTAAACGACACGCGAAAGAAATTATTGCCAGCATGCTAGGTTTGCCAATGAATCTCTGTGTAACGGGCATCAAATATATGACGCGTTTACGCGTCATGCGCGTCTAACCGTGCGAAATATATGACGCGTTTACGCGTCATACGCGTTCAATGTGTTAAGACTGTTCTCTTTAGCCGTGGTTGGGTCGGGAGCGCTTCTGAGTAGATATTCTTGAAGAGGCGCTATATAAATGTCTGAAATGAATGAATGAATGAATATATATATATATATATATATATATATATATATATATATAATATTATATGCGTGTATGTAGTGATTGGACAAATTTCAGATGTATAATTATAATTATCTAGGATATACCGTATATCGGAGGTTTACCGAAGCGCCACGTTAGGCCATAATATTATTAATGCAGATCATTTGCTGCTTCATCAAATACACTCTTCGCAATTGAAAACTCTAAATGTCTAAAGCTCTACCTGGAAGACAATCGTAAGTAACCAACGTAATAGCAAGTGCTGCGTCAAGTCAGGGAGACAGTAGAGAGAGATTTATAATGGAGCTCTTATTACGGTTTTTAGAGAGACCAGAGCGATCAATTGATTGAGATTGTGCACGAGTTTTATTTTTTACCCCTCGGGCTACCAGAGGGAGGGTGGTAACCACCCCCCTTCTAGATTTTCCCAAATAAAACTTTTTGCGTTTGGAATAAAATTTTGACGTTTTAGGTAGCTGTAGAGGATTCATTTGCGCACATTTTGAGCTAAAATGTGTGATGATATACCATACCATTCAAAAGTTATACCCGATATACCCGAGGCACCAGGGGGGGGTGGATGCACCCCGCTTAGATTATTGGCTGTATCTTATCCGTCCTTTGACATGAAGAGACACAAATTACACCATTCTGTAGAGGGAATGTGGGGCTACATTGTGGTGGTCACGGAGTTGTCTTTCAACAACCGGAAGTGCTCAAAATAAGTTAAAATATATAAAAAGGTGTTTTATTTTCATAACATTTTCATGTTTTTCCTATTAACAATTATTTATAATTAATTTTTCAAGGGAAATAAATTATGCCATTCTATAGAGGGAATTTGGGGCTATTTTTTATACTAATTAATTTGATATTTGATGACCGGAAGTGCTCAAAATAAATTTAAATGTGTGAAAATGTTGGGGTTTTTTTTACAACGCGAACCGATAAGTCTGCGTAAACGTTTTTCAGCAGCTAATACATGTTTTTTTTCTTTTTATTGTAACTAAAACTAACTTATTACTAGTTTTTATAGTTGAATATTGGACTTTATTATATGTTAAACTATTTTTAATTAAATAAATTGTTAAAAACACACAGAATCTAATATTGTGCTTATGCGAAAGTACACATTTTGTGGAATCGACGGGTGCCTACGGTAAAAAATTCATGACTTCGGGGTGCTTTCATATAATTATTTTAAACCTAAATATACCATTTTGTGCAGAAATGAATGCTGAATCTATAGGTGTATTACAAGTTATGATATCTCAAACCAAACCCAAAATCCAGAAGGGGAGGGGGTGTGGTAACCACCCCCCCTTGGTAGTCAGTGTTACAAAAAAAGCTTGGTAGCCTGAGGGTTAATGATGGTGTAAGGCCATTCCAAACTTAATGATGGTGGACGGCCATTCCAAACGAATGGACTAAACACAGCAAATGCTCGATTTTGGGCAAAAGAAGTTCTTGTCCTGGAAAAAAAATATCAAATCGATCTGCAGAACGCATTGAGTGAGATGAAGATGCAGATAATAGTAGGTAAGTATGGATGTCATAGCATTCATTTTTAAACGGAGGAAGACACTTTAGATGCAAATTTTAAAATAATTTCGATAAGGCAACGATGGTAACGCTGAGAACAACTAAAGAATATCCACAATTGTATCCTTATTCGAACAAATTATTTTAACAAGAGACCGTTGACGTGTCAGAAAGTGTTTTGGCTGATTGCAGACAATATTTTTATTATTATTATCTAATGGTATCGGTACAACTCAATCAGGGTAAACCTCGCTGAATATTATGGATAAATTGTGCTAATTTCAAGCTTGTATAATGCTAGTTTTAACCGTAATTAAGGTGTCTAAATGCAATACGAAATATACGTTGAGCCATGCATCATCATCTGCATCAGAGCGTTTTTTTCACGTGCAGTTGTGCTCAAAATGTGCAGTTTTAACCCTCGAGTGCCCAAGGGGGGGGGGGGGTCCGACCGGACCCCAGGCCTGTTTTTCCCGGATAACTTTTTAAAGGCTATGGATGTGCAAAAACGCTTTTAGGTATTCCTAGACCAACCATTTGGGCATAGAATGGTATATTTTGCGTGAGTATTGTCCAACCCTGCATATACTAAGGGTACCCCATGATATGCGGCTGATATTCATACAAGCGCTACATAGAATCAACTTCTGTTACGATATTCCAACCCCTTCTCAAGAAATTAGCATGAAAACCCTGGGGTCCGCGCGGACCCCCCCCCCCCTTGGGCCTTCGTGTACCAAAAAATACCTTGGGCACTCAAGTGTTAAACAGATCTATTCGGTTGTATAAGCAATCTTTTGCAGTGAAGAAGAGTAAAAAGGTCATTGTTAGACACAATTTCAATATTATTCATACTGGAATTAATATTCGTAGCACTTCTGCGGAATAAATTGCGTCTGTTGATCACTTTTTGAAGGTGTTAAATATAGAGCATCTATAAATTGCACGAATCTGGTATTTAGCGACATCTTGAGGCATCTGCATAAACAACAGTTGGCTTTAACCAAATAAAAGAATTAAACACATTGCTTTTGCGTTGGGATGGATAGATCGTGGGTTAAAATACATTTGTTAACTGAAAATGAAATCATTATTCATATCGTTTGTATGGCATTGTCGATAAAGCGAACGCAAGTGGTCGTAGTTTCAGTTAAGCTGCAATGTGTGACAACAACTAACACTTGCGTCGCCCTCCTATTCATCACAGACTTCGGACTGTCTCGTCAAGAAAACAAAAGCGAAACAATGACTGCCTTTGTGCAATGAATTCTAAGATACCAAGCGCATAATTGTTTATTATTTATTTAGTTATTATTTATTTACTGAAAATTTGATATAGCGCTCCTTCAAGGTTATTACTCATGAGCGCTGCCAGTCCAACCCCGGTCGAATAAGACAGTCTTGAGAAGAGAAAGATACGAAGTAGAAGTAGAAATTATGACTGCACTATGCAGTTACAGCGTAGGCCCTAATAATAATTATTGGGGCGCGGTGGTCTAGTGGTGGCGTCGTTGCCTTGGAGCCGGAAAGTCCGAGGTTCGAATCCACCTCCCCTGCGTAAGGACCTTGGGCAAGTCCTTCACTTACAATTGCTCAGCGCTTCGGCGTGAAACTCCGATGCAGTGTCCGCTCTGCATCGGGAGCGCCTCTGAGTAGAGAGAGCTTGAAGGGGCGCTATAACAAGTGCACATACAAACAAATTAGATAGCCTAATTTACTTCAAATTTCCGCAACGATCTCATAGTTATAATGACTTACTGGTAAGTATTACCGGTGATCGCATCAATTCGTCAATCTCATCATCGGTGTATCATTCGGTGGCGGAAATGGCTACTCTACACCACCGTTCATTCTCGGTGGCTTGTCCGACAACATGGAAAGGACTCCCTGTTACACTGCAATTATCCATTATTTTCATGAGATCTCAAAACTTTTAAAAAATTGAAACACTCATTATATCGCATTTTATATTTATTCTGTGCTGGGATAATAAAGAATTTCGTATGCAGCAATCTTGTGAAATTATGAAAATACAAATGTGATATATCATTTACAGTGATTTGAATGCATTGTTATAATTATATCAATTAATGAATACTGCCATTGTCACTGTGTGGCTGACACATTTCCTGTTATTGGTTGTAAATATCAAATGCGACTGATTGGATGAATAAAAGGTCATGAACCTGTCTTTCCCTCGGGTTGCATTCTTTTATGGACACCGACAAGCAGGATGCAAGTCCCTCACTCCCATAGGAGGGTGAGGGAATTATTATCTGCGGGCGGTTGTGTTGTCTAGTCACATGGTATGGATGTGGATGAAAAAGACTGGTTACCATCTCTCGTAATATTGACCAAATTGAGTTAACCCGTTCCCGCCGGATCGGGTCGCGGGTGACCCGAAATGGGAGGCATTGAAACAGACTATATTGCATCTATAAATAGGCATCTGGGAAAAATAAAATTAGCATCAGCGTTTTCAGCGAGAAATTTTGTATTTTCCCAATTTATTTTTGTTCATAAAAAGTTATATATTGTGGTAAAAAAAAACAAGTTTGAAGTTAGGCATAAACTTGTCCGGAGTTCCGAAAATTTTAGGTGTGTAATGACGGGTTTTGACGATGAATTTTCATCTTCTGACGATGAATTCATCCGAAATTTGAAGATCGCCGGCGGAACACAGTGTTTGGGACGCAAATAGTTTCGATTTTAGGCCAGTCTGATAACAGAGTCTTGTTGTTCGGACTCCGCATTGCTAAATAATGCCGAAGTCGGAGAGGTAAGCAAAGGCCAATATTTTTTATTTGTGTTTCTTTTTTGTAATTTCTTGATAGTTTAGATGTAAGAAGAATATGAATATGCTGATTGAAAGCATATTTATGTTTACTGAAATCAATTCAAGCCAAAATTTTATATTGAAAAGGGTTTCATGGAATAACTTTGTGTCCATTGATCAGCTCATTGACAATGAATTATTCTCTTTTCCATTGATTCTATGTAATTCACTATTATTTTTCCATTTCTATGCAGCATCTGCAACTGTAGATGATGTTACCACAACCAGTAGCACAGGAGGAAGAATCAGTTGTGGTCAATGGGGTGGTTATGGTCCAGGTCGTGGCTGTGGTCAAGGTCGAAGTCATGTTCGCAAAGGTCAACGTCCAAGTAATGAAGTCCGTGGAATTACTAAACGAACCGACAGCAACTTTTTTGACATTGAGCAATGGAACTGGCAAAAGGCTTTTTGAAATGAGGATTATTGCCTTTACTGAGACAGTAAGACATTCAGACAGTTGTTAGCCGACATAGGCCTATGACTTGACAGCCCACTTCACTGCAAAGCGTGATAGCCTCCACATGATGATGTTGTACTAAGTCCGTATAGGTGGCACCATAGTCTTTTTGGTCCTTTGTTAGAATGGAACTTTTGTCCACAATGAAATTTGAATTTCTTAGCCAGAAGACTGGTGATTCAGAAAATATGTGCTTTGTTATGCTTATTTGTGACCATTACTGGATCGTTGTCTTCAAATGCAGTGCCGATATGTTTATCGGTGACTGTTTTGCCCTTTGTAATTCTAAAGCCGCTATATAAATGAATATTTCTTCAAAGTAAAACATGGATTTATAGCCAGAAGTTTGCTGATTCAGGAAATATATACTTTATTATGACTTCTTGTAAAGTTTTGTTGAATTGCTGTCCTTCTGATTCATTATCGATATGTCTATTGGTGACTGTTTTACCTTTTGGGATTATAATGCCGCTATATAAATTAACCATTGTTCACGATATGAAATCTGAATTATATAGATAGGAGACTACTGGTTCAGAAAATATCTGGTTTAGTGTGATTATTTGTTACCAATATTGGACTATTGGCCTTCAAATGCTGTGTAAAATGTTTATCGGTGACTGTTTTTGCGCTTTGGCATTAAAAGGGCGCTATATAAATGAAAAATTCTTCAGAGTGAAATATGAAATTTTATTCCCTTAAGTTTGCTGATTCAGAAAATATATACTTTATTATGCTTAAGTGTGACCACTGATGCAATATTGTTATTCTAGCATAGGTACCATTCATTTTATAGATATTCCCAAAAACAATTCAGGCGGGATTGGGTTAAAGAAGCGGGATGCATTATCTACAGAACGATTTTTCTATTAATATAGCCGACGTAATAAACCTATTAAAGGTGTCTTCACGTTATCATTGTCCTCTTGGTTTTTATTGTATTTAGCGATATTAATTTTGGCAGCGTTAAAAATTGGTATAACTGTAACAGACATTCCTAATTTATTTTCATGTAAGTCTTATGCTGAATCAGATTAATTTATCTATTTATTTCAATGTTACACGTTGTTGTGTGTATGAATTCACGAAATGAATGAACGAATGAATGAATGAATGAATGAATGAATGAATGAATTAATTAATTAATTAATAAGGTCAACGACCGAAGACGAAGAAGTTGAAATCCTATTCGGCAGATAAGCAACGTTTTGATTGTTGTTTGACGAGTAGCCTAGTGCGGAATAGTCGATGAATTAATGCGCCAAACTATCACCCTATGCACCGGGGGAGTCATAATTACCCATTACCGAAGATGAGTGGTCAGAGTGGAACAAGGAGAAAACTGGTCACTCGTCATATTATGCTGTGGCTGAGAAATTCATAGTCTAATCATTAAGACACTTATAATATTGTTCTGTCTGGTTAGTTTAGATTAAACGAATGTCCGCCATAGCAAAGAAATAAGGTGTCACTCTCTCCTTCTTTTCGACTTTGGACTGGCACTACCTAGCTTATTCCCAAGGCATAGGCTATTTATAGAACTTCAGTGAGCGATTATCTTCAAGCGATGGTTACAACGTATGGATTCAGTGGGTTTTTGCAAGTATTATAAGCAATCCACTGTTGCATATTTAAAGGACAGTGTTAATATGTTTTAGAGGTGTTTAATTGCCTTGAAAGTCGGGTGCATGTGCACTTTCGCTGAAGGTCAATGGAGTGATTAATTGATTATATCCAAGTTGGTAGGTAGTATCAGTTTAACGTCACTGTGTGATAACAAGGATTATTAGCGATGCCCTCCTCCTTTATCTAGGCTTGGGACTGGCACCGACAGAGTGCAATTATAGTTGTGGAGTTAAAAGCTGCTGATGATCAAATTTACAGCTAACTTGACACTAAAATTGTTCATACAGCATTTTTATTAAAGTAGATATTTAAAGGCACAATCATTGAGCAATGATACATTTTCAATCAGTACGGGAGTCAGAAAAGACACAAAAATAGCCAACAGAGAATATATTCATGAGTCCAGAAAGATGACTTTCAGTTGAGTCTCATGTTGGTGACGCTACACCTCCGCGAGTTATCCAATAGACCCCATCGGTTTTTTCAACAATGTGTTGAGCGCCGCCTGGGCATTGTGGGCAACCTCTCGTCCCCAGGAGACTGATGTGCCCTGTGCGATGACGGAGGTATATAAACTATCACTACTACGACCGCCCTCGGCCTACTCTTTTGGATAACTCTTATAACTTTAAACAGCGTTCGTGAATAAGCTGGTGCCCTGCGCTTGACTTTTGTGTGGCACTTTAGAAATTCAATTGGAGAATTACGATCACGATCAGTATGGATGGATGAATGAATGAATGGATTGATATTACAACGATGGCAAAGGCTGAGTAACACACTCAGCATTTGCCTTTTAAAGCATGTCCTAATTCATTATACTGGGAGAAAGTAGAAGCATATTACATTGGATTGGTGACGAAAGCTTTTTTAAATCCATTTGCTGTAAATTTATGATTTATGTTTTCGTGATTTGCGTTCTTGCGACATGCTTCGAATTGCATAATTTATTCGTACTGCATAACTGTTTACTGTAACCGATTGCGTATGTTATTGACGAAAATTTTTGTGGGCCACGGTGGTGTAGTGACTGTGTTCGTCGCCCTGCAGCCGAAGGGTTGCAAGTTCGAATCCACCTTAAGTCGCCACGTAGGGACCCTGGACAAGTCCTTCACTCGCAAATGCTCAGCGCTTCGGCGTGTAACTCCGATGCACTGTAATACGGAGTGCCTCTAAGTAGGGGGCTTGAACGGGCGCTATAACAAGTGCACATACACAAAAAAAACAACGCGAAAATTTATATTACTATATAAGTCAAAGCAGAAGCGAAATCAACCAACTTGCTGAAAGACTCCGCAGCTTATATACAGTAATAATAGGCGTTAATAATAGGCGTTGGGATCAATGTACGTTCAGCGAATGAGATAAAAGAACAACAATTATTTATAATTATTTCAGTTTCTGTGTTTTCCGTGGCTGCATCGATGTGTATTATTAGAAAACTGCGCCTTTGCATGTACTTATTGATCGAAGAGCACTGTAAAAGGTGTGTAGCAGTTTTGAACATAATAATATTATTATGCACTTCTCAACTAACACAATGCACGCTTATGCATTCATAGTATTACTTAATTAAGGCAATGACCATTTTATTAACTTCTACTTTTACCTCAGTGATCCTCAGCTCCAATTGTAGTTTAAATTAGAGTGCCTATGAAGTAGAGTTATTTGGTATTTATCTTATAGAACTTTTTGTGCCTGTGCAGTAGAACAGGAAGTAGGCCACTCGCTCATTTGACCTATATAGCCTTCACCTTTGACCCATCTGACCAATACAGCCTTCACTTTCGCCCATTTGACCTATACAGCCTTAAAATTGAGTGCCCGCGCAGTTCAGCCAATACTAGCCTTGAAAATGGAATATACAGCTCGATCTAAAGACAAGATATTCCAATAAAAATGGACTACTCGAAGAAAACTGATATTGAATTACGAAAAATCGCCGAGGAGAGCGGCTTGGTTGGATATTTTACTAGACTGCGGAAAGCGGAGTTGATTGCTAAACTTGACGCTCGCAACACACCTTCAATCTCGCCTAACGTTAGTTTGATCGACACCGACGAACGCCCATGCGAGATCATCACCGTTAATCGCCGACGCAATGGAAACTCATCCCCATGTGATGCAGGTTTGATCGACACCGACGAACGCCCATGCGAGATCATCGCCGTTAATCGCCGACGCAATGGAAACTCATCCCCATGTGATGCGAGTTTGATCGACACCGACGAACGCCCATGCATGTATATCGTCGTTGAGCGTCTACGCAATGGAACCCTGCGTAAATTTATTTTGCTCTGCGGCCCCGACGACCGCCCATGCGAGATTATCGACGTTGATCGTCACCGCAATGTCGGCACGTCTTCATTTTCAACCCAAGAATAGTAGAAGGGGCTGTAAGTGGGGGGCAAAAAACTGTAATGTACCAAGAAATAAATACAAGCCTATAATCCTGGCCACACTAAAAGTAGCGTTTCAATGTAGACACGATCGTAGCCGCGCCACGATTCTACACAACAGACTCAAGGTCTGACGGGCGTATTTTTCTGTGAAACGTTTTTCATATGTCTTCGCCGCCGCCTTGGCATATGAAAAAACGAAAGCACAAAGTTCATGCAGCCGATTTAATTGGAAGCATCCATCTCTTTCTCGCCTCTAATGCATACCTATTTTTGGACAAACTCAATGTCATTATACATAGGTCTAATCATCATCATCAACCCGATTTTCCGTAGTCGTCTCTTCATCATCATCATCTCCACCACCACCACCACCACCAACACCACCATCATCATCAACATCATCATTATCATCATCATCATCATCGTCGTTGTCATCATCATCATCATCTCCACCACCACCACCACCACCACCACCACCACCTCCACCACCAACACCACCATCATCATCAACATCATCGTCATCATCGTCATCATCATAGTCGTCTCTTCATCATCGCAGTCATCATCATCATCGTCGTTGTCGTCGTTGGATGATGCACTAATATGTAGGCTCAGAAATTGACACCCATAAAAATAGCAATATGTCAATGTCATAGCGATATGGGAAGCGCTTTGAAACCGACGGCGAAAAAGTCCCGTCTAATTAATCCCTCACCACAGCCAATAATGACCCGCTGTGTATATGTCGCTGTTCACACACCCATCCAGTCATCCAGGCACCCACCCACCCACTCATCCTGCCATCTATCCATCCATCCTGTCATCTATCCATCCATCTTACCATCCATCCGCTTTCTGTTTGTATAGTCTGTCCTCGATGCTTTTGAAAATAAAAAATAAAAAAACACAGGGCGCTGCCTGTATGAATTTCGTTCTGAAACAGGCAACCATCGAACGTTCGGCTGCTGTTTCAGAACGCGAATAATATAATAGACCTAGACATCTAGCGGCCGACAGTGTTATAATCATCTTCGTTGGAGACCGGATCTGAGTGCTAAAGTTTTAGCCTATATGAATCATTAACATCGGGGCATCAGAACAAGCGATCATCGTGAATGTGTAGGCCCGGCCTATGCGTTGGTGCTAAGTGAAACAAGCGGTTTTCCGGATAATTCGTGAATAGTCTATGAATCTGTCTCTGTTGATGTAAAGTTGAACAAGCGGTTTTTCCGACAATTCGTGATGATGAATGTAGGCCTATGCGACACCAAGTAAGTGATTTTTTTCGTTTTCCCGCATTCGTGAATGTCTCCGCAAGCGATTTATTTCAGTATCACGCGGCTGTGAATGTGTCTGAGTATTGAAACTTAGGATTTCCCATCAGATCTATTTCGCAGTTACTCCCACGTATGACGTCATATCTATATAATAAATAGGTGAGACCGAGAGATTTCGTGTCACGTTTTTAGTTTTCGCGTCCCATGCGTGACACTTCGGTCACATAGCGTGACACAATTCTGGCTGTTTTACATTTGATCGCGTTTTAAAATTTCAACGATCGCAACGCGACCAAATCCCGGCTGTTTTATATTTGGTCACGTTTTAAAAAAATTTTCAAACACGACATATTTTTTCATAATCGTCTCACAATGTCAGCAAGTCTTCATTTTCAATCCAAGAATTGAACGAGTCTGGGTAGCCTATCCATTTTACGAGTGATTTCTTCCCGCGCTTCCTAATCACTTTTTCGATTCTAAATATTTCTTGAGTCGTCTTCTGTAGCTCCTGCTCGTAAAAAGAGCCTTGTATTTCCTCACCAGCAGAATCAGTAATCTTGTAAGTTGGCGGATCCGTATATTGAACCTGGGATACTACAAAGACCTCCTCCACCCATCTAGTCGTATAACCCTTTTCAAAAATATTCTTCTTCCTAGTTATTCTGACCCGATCGCCGATTGAAAACTTCGGCATAATAGGCTCTGAAATCTCGTCGCCGTATAAATTCATAAATACAGTCTTTTCGTTCGTTTTCAAACTAGCCTTCGCGGGAGTCATTTTAATGGAAGAATGCCTCGTTTCATTATAATTACTAACCATTTCATCTAATACATCGATATATCTTCTAGTTGAATTGGCCGTAAAGTACTTGAACATTTTATCTTTCATCGTACGCACCCATCTTTCTGCGATACAACTTTTCCCCTCGTTCTCGGTAGAATACAACTCGACTAAATTCTTCACATTTTTATTATAAAATTCTTTCCCTTTGTCGCACCAAACTTTGACCGGCTGTCGACCACCTCTGAGTATCTTCACGAACCCATCAGCTGTAGACTTCCCACTCTTGTCATGTAATGGAACGATCCATCCGCATTTCGAAAACACATCTATGACGGTCAATAGATATTTCACACCATCATTATCTCTAGCGAAGGCTTGCATGTCGATTAGATCTGCCGCCCAAATCTGGTCAATCCCGCCAACATAGACCCGCCTCGTCCTAATATTTCTCACTACTGGTTTGTGTAATTCATTCGCTAATTGATTAGTCCATTTCAGGTCCTGCTGTAATTCTAGGCTTTTTTTAAACCTAGCCCGAGACTCGTTTTAGCGGATAAAATAGGTTTTACTATCGCCCTCTCTATTCGTTCCCGCACGCTTGGATTAGGTATATTATTCAGCTGGTTTATCATTGCTCTATCAGCGACATTCCTAGAAGCCGTATCAGTGTGTTGATTTTATGCCAGGTCGTGAATATATGCCGCGCTATCTACCCTGTTTATAGGTTTGCTCCAATCTTTGGGGGTTTCGTTGGGATTCAGACGCAAATCTAGTCTAGTACCGGGGCCAATAAACTGATGGCCTGGCAAATGTAACTCGCCTGGAAATTTAGCCCAAGGTAATTTAATGTTGCTGGTGGCAGCGTTCAATGAACCTACTAGATCTCCGCCTTGCACAATTATAGCAGACGCCTTCACGAATTGAGTTTTTGTTTTCCCGCATACAACGCAAACACCTCTACGCATCGATCTCCCATTATTGGCCACGGCGTTCTGCACATCTCTCGTTTCGGTCTGTTCTTTACATTTTACGCAATACATTTCGTTTTTTAATAATATATAATTTTAAAATGGAGATTAGAGATATGAGTTGGGGCACAGCGCTCTCGAAAAGATTCAATAATCCGTTGTTACCCAAAAGCATACGCGGTTTGAAAGTTGGGAAATCGGCGTGTGGAAAAACAACGCTTCTTCTCAATCTTTTACTCAGGCCAGACTGGTTGGATTATAATAACTTGCAGGTATTCGGTACTTCTCTGTTTCAACCGGAATATCGCATTATTAAAAAAGCATACGAAGAAAAATTGCCGAAAGAAGCGATCGTTTGGTTGTTCGAGCACCGAGATGAAATCGTGGGGCAAAATGCGTCGCCAGACTTTGTTATGGAAGAAATAGCAAAAAACTCAGAAGCTAAATCCGATATAATTGCCAAGTTCTTTGAGAGCGCCGACGATGTACCGGACCCGAGAGATTTGAGCGCTGAAAAGAAGAACCTGATGATTTTCGATGATCTTCAATTGGAAAAACAAAACAAATGTGAAACGTATTATAATCGGGGGAGGCATAGTAATGTAGATTGTTTTTACCTCGCCCAGAATTATTTCAAATTACCGCGCCAAACAATCAGAGAAAACGCGAACTTTATTTGCCTGTTCAAACAAGACCTGAAAAATTGTAATCATATTTACAACGATCACGTGAGTACAGACATGTCGAAAGATGAATTTAGAAAACTATGCAAAACAGTATGGGAGCAACCTCATGGATTCGTGGTTTTAGATCTGACTAGCGACAAGTACAATGGTAAATACCGATGCGGACTCGACGAATTTTATATAATCGAGGATCCGCCATTGTAAAATTGTAAAATTGTATTGTATAGTAAAAATGGAATCATCGCTTCTCAAACAGATATCGGAAAATACGGAAAAGACGGCCTGCAACACGGAACCAAAAACATCATTTTCCATTTTTCTAAGCGAAAAGAGCACGCGAATCAGAACGAAGTTTAATCCACTACTCGAACTGGAGAAGAATAAGAAATACGAAATGGCCTTAGTTGCCCTCGAGACGTACTATTCTTTTCCAAATATCGATGCGACAAACAACGTCTTCAGGTATTCGTCGAATTCCGGCACAGATTGGGTAAACATTGAAGTTCCAGAGGGTTGCTATGAAATAACGGATATCAACGAATATATACAGAGAGTCATGAGGGGGAATGGACATTTCGACGGAGTAAATGGCGCTTACTGTATCTCAATAGCACCAAACACCAATACCCTGAGGTCTGTGGTAAATATATCAGAAGCAGATTATAAGGTTGACTTTACGCCAAAGAATTCGATAGGAAGGGTTCTAGGTTTCAGCAGATGGATCTATTCGAGCGGATACAATGAATCGGAGGCCTTGGTAAATATAATGAGTGTAAGCAGCCTAAGAGTGACCAGCGACATTATTGGGTATTCATACACTAACGGAGCATCGGAAAACGTGATATATTCTTTTTTCCCAAACGTAGGTCCGGGTTACAAGATTATCGAAGTGCCGCATAATTTAATATATCTCCCGATTTTGCTGTCTACAATTTCAACGATGGAAACGAGGCTCACAGACCAACACGGGAACCTACTAAATCTTCGAGGCGAAGAATTGGCGATTCGATTTCACATCAGGGAAGTTTGAAAGTTTTTGTAAATTATTAATAAAATGAATCGTTACACGGGTGTAAAAGTTAATATTTCAGAAGCGCAACAAGACAAAATTAAAAGATCACTTGGCGCGGGAACCGGCGTGAGTATCAAACTATCGCGCGATGATTTGAATGGTGAACACGTTTTAGCTCTCACCCAGGCGCAAATCAATAAAATGACAGCGGCCTACCAAAAAGGAACTGGCGTGACTATTAAAATGAGTAAAACGCAATTGGAGAACAACAAGAAAGTCGAGGGCGGATTCATAGGTGCTATACTTCCGTTTCTAGCGACAGCGGGGCGGTTCCTTCTGTCTAATGCGCTGCCAAGTTTGACGATGGGGGCATTGAGTGGTCTAGGCTCCGCGGCAACTACTAAGATTGTGGATAAAATCAGCGGTTCGGGTGTAATGTATGTCAAGAGAGGCGACATAGCATGCAAAATAAGACCAGCCGGATCTGGTTTGTACTTGTCCCCGTGGCAAAAAGGTAGCTCAATAACGGCATCCGGGTTGTACCTGAAAACAGGGTCGGGCTATGCGAGTGTTGGCGAAGGATTTTTGCTCGGCCCTAATTCTCCGTTTCGACACATTCCGATTCTCGGCATGATATTATAATCTATTCTATTAAAAAATGTCGAGGCCAATACACAAATTTGGAACTAAACCAACTAGACCGGTAGAGGTTAGAACGCAGCCTGTTTCAGTCTTTTGGAAGATTACGAGCGGTGTTACTCGCGTCCCAGTAAGACAACTAGGGGGTCTGCGATGGGAGATTTTTGCGCAAAATGATATTACGATACAGCCAAAGGCGGCAAATACGCTAAGGCTTGGACTCGGTGTAGAAATGTCGGTAGGACTTTGCCTCGTTTCCCTCAGACAGAGTATCAAGGAACGACGCTGCAGTCTACTAGACGGAGTGATTTCAGAAGATGTGGTTGATGATATCATAGTTTCCATTCAAAGCAACTCCGATTCAGCAGTAACGATAAACGAAGGAGATTCGCTATGCTGTGTAAATTATCTGCGGTAAAAAAATATATTGCTAATAAATAAACGAATGGAATACGAAGGCATCAAACTCTATCCAAACCTAACAAATATAACACCCTCTGCGCCAGAAGGTGAAATACAAATAGCCGCAGGGTCCGCACAAACGTATCGACTTCAGAAGATTAGCGAAATCAAAAAGGAGATCGAGCAAGAACGAGACAAAAGAGCAACGTTGAGTAAAAAGTACCATAGAAGTGTGAGCGTGATCGGCGTAGTAGACAACTTCCTCATGGTGGTCACGATGGGGCTCGGAATTTCGGGAATCGGCGTACTAGCCACCATAATTGCAACCCCCATCGCCATCGCTATGGAAGGGACAGCGCTAGGTGCGGGGCTATTGAGTATAATCGGCAGCCGAATCTGTAAAAAGCTCGCCCTGAAAGCGGAGAAGCACGAAAAGATCATAACGCTAGCTGACGCGAAGCTCAACACGATCAGCGACCATATTTCAAAAGCCCTCGTGGACGACAACATTTCAGATGAGGAATATTCTCTGATTCTAAGCGAGATTGAAAAATTCAATGGCATGAAAGAAGAAATTAAAAGTAAGTCGAAAGTTGTGATAGACGCGATGGACGAGGAAATGAAACAATCACTCATCGATCGGGGAAGAGAAGAAGTCAGACAGTCCTTTCAAAGCATGTTTGAGAAAAATACCGAATCTGCTCGAAAGACGACTAACGCGAACATGTATGAAATCATGTAGAGTTTTGTAGAGTTTTGTAGAGTTTTGTAGAGTTTTGTAGAGTTTTGTAGACCTATGTCGCTATGTCTGAAAATACGTCTAACTTGTGTTTTTACACATGTCGAAAAACATGTCGAAAAACACGTTGAAAAACATGACGAGAAACACATCGTAAAACACGTCGAAATCATTAAATTTTTTATTAAAAATGTCGTTTCTAAAGATAGATGACCCGGCGAAAAGAAATTTCATAGTCGAAGAGTTTCTGAAATCCAAGAAGAATATTCAACAAAACTTTTTATCGGAGAGATTGGGAGATTCAGGACTGCAACAAGAATTAACCAAGCTGTACAAGCCTATCGTCGATTCGCAATCCGCAATTTCTAAAGAGCAGAATGTCTTACTATCCGCCATCAAAGAAAACTCGATAGCTACATCAAACGCGCTACAGACGCTACCCGCTTCGTTGAAGGTTCAATTTCCTCAGTATCCCTCGATAGAAGCGTATAGCGACGATCCGACTGAGGATATTAGAACTTTAGAATTAGGCGATGTAGCCACCAAGTACCTTCATCAATACGCCTCTGATAAAAAAATTGTAGACACGACGTTCGGAATACGATCAAAAAATGGTCAATTCTACATCGGCGACACTCCGATTTCTATTTAAGGAGACGATGTGACGGTTGGAAATAAGACTTACCGCGGAACTCCGGGGCTTTGGGAGTTGTTGACTATGAAACAGCCGAACACGTCGATATACGATAATAATGATAGAGACGATTACGCCGAGATTCTACTCGCGACGGAAGCTATCAGACAGCCAAAAAATCCCAACAAACCGAAAGCATCTTCGAGCGTCAAATATAGAGAAATTATCAAACCGATATGGGAAAAGAGGGCTCGTAATGCGGTGGGCAAAGGCGTCGGTGTAATCGTTATTTCCGAAGATCCAAACGTGTTAGCGAAACAGCTAGAACTACGATTTCAAAGCTTCAAAGCAGGCAATACCGGCGTGAGAAACGAGATCGTGGCGATGTGCGACGCGTTATTGAGGCAGGAAGTGCTGAGTAATGATGCTTACAAAAATATAATGATGGCATTATAAAATGTGGGAAAAATGCAGGTCATTAATAGAAGGAGGTATAGAAAACAATACGTTATCGGAGGATCGGGAATATTCGATACAATTTCAGGATTTTTCAAACGGCTAGTTACGTCGAACGCCGCCAAACAATTAGCAACGACCGCTCTCAACGCGAGTAAAGACGTGGCGAAAGAAATTGGGAAAAAGGCCATCGATGTTGGGAAAACAACCGCAATCGACGCTGGCAAACGATTAGTGGACAAAGCAGTGGCCAAACTGTTTACGACTCCTGCTCCTACTCCCACCTCCAAGAAAATTACGCCAGAAACTAGACAAATTTTAGAGCGGCTGAGTGGCGTCGGTAGCGTAGGGTCGAACTCGAATACCCCGAATATAAATAATCTCATGATGGGTGATGGTCTGAAGAAGAACGGTGTCATATCGATACAAGATTTAGTACGCTCGCTAAACGGCGCCGGAATGAAGGTCGCGTAAAAAATATTATCGCGTAATAGTAAAAATGCAATCATCTGATATTCTGAGATTTACCGAACAACCATTGAGCGATGAAAGCGTCGAACGCTACGAATGGTACGAGTATGAGCCGATATCGGGGGCGAATCTAAACACCTCCGGCGAGATTAGAATAAACATCGAACTTCAAGATCTATTTTGTCATCCGGCGGAATCTTACCTGCTGTTCGAGGGTAGATTGACGAAGGCGGACAACACCTTCTACGTTAATGCCGATGAAGCAACCCTTACGAATAATGGGCTGATGCATCTTTTCAGTCAAATTTCGTATTCACTGTCGAATCAGGAAATTGAATCGTTATTTCACCCAGGCCAGGCAACGATGCTCGGATTACTCAAATACCCGAATGATTTTCAACTAGCTCAAGGTTTGAATCAGTTGTGGTACAAGGACAGCGGAGCGACGGCTGCTATCGCGAATAATCAAGGTTTCGCCGTGAGACAGTCGTATATAATTCAAAAACCAAATGCCAAAGGTACTTTTAGCTTTGTAGTTCCATTGAAGCATATTTTCGGATTTTGCGATGATTACGACAAGGTTGTTTTTGGTGTGAAACATACGCTAACTCTGGTTCGTAAAGCCGATGATGACGCAATTTTTACACTCGCCGCTGCGGGTGCAGGGAAAGTTAGGCTGGATAAAATCTCGTGGTTCATGCCGCACGTTATTCCCGCGGATATGGAGAAGATGCAATTGTACAAAACGATCGAATCGAAAGCGTCGTTGCCAGTTGCGTACAGAGCCCGTCAATGCGATACCACCTCCGTCGCACAGTCGACTAATTTTAGCTGGAGACTTAGCGTCAAGACATTACCCGAGAAGCCTAGGTACATCATCTTGGGTTTTCAAACCGACAAAAGCGGCGATCAAGAACACAATCCATCCGTTTTCAATCATTGCGATCTGAAGAACATGTTCGTGATGATGAACCAGGACCGATATCCAGTTGTCGACTATAATCTATCATTTCCGAATCAACAATTCGCGCGGGTGTACCGAGCAGCAGCCGCGTTCAGTGAAAAATACTATGGAATGGACGAACTAACGACGCAAAGCAATATCACACCCTCGGACTTCAAAGATCTGTTTCCGATTATGGTGTTTGACGTGAGCAAGCAATCCGAGCGCCTGAAGTCATCGGTGGTCGATATCCAGATTAAAGGCACGTTTAACCCTCATGCGACCAACATATTTTACTCCTTAATATGACCAACTGGGGTCCCTTGGGACCCCAATACTCGATAACACGTTCAGTGCTTTATTCGCTTGTTGAAACTTCATTTTATGTTGCTATAGTTCAAGATATGGCAGCTTATTGTTTGTTTGATGTGTAATTGTTATAGCGCCCATCATAATAACTACTCAGAAGCGCTCCCAAGTCCCGACTACTGCGCGGACACTGAATCGGAGTTTCACGTCGAAGCGCTGAGCAAAAGCTCCCTACACTGAGCGATTTTTTGGTATATATTACCATCTAATAATACAATCGTCTAGATTAATGCTCTACTCAGCGTCAATTGAAACTACTCAGAAGCGCTCCCAACTACTGCGCGGACACTGAATCGGAGTTTCACGTCGAAGCGCTGAGCAAAAACTCCCTCCACTGAGCGATGTTTCGTTGGGTATTTATTACCTTCTAATAATAATCGGCCAGATTATTAATGCTCTACTCAGCGTCAATTGAAACTACTCAGAAGCGCTCCCGACTACTGCGTGAACACTGAATCGGAGTTTCACGTCGAAGTTGACCCTGGCTGCCGGGATTGAATTTCTACACCCCAGTTCTTTATCGCAGCTCTGATTGGTGCTTAGTTTGTCTGAATCACTGCTTGCTATGCCATGTGAAGTGTTACCATGGCATATCCAATTACTGTCAAGAAGGTACGTCGACGCCATGATCTCTGTGAGATCTTCCAATCTGGATTATTGCTGAGACACATATTGTAAGAAGCAATTCCAGTGATGTCGAAGATGTTGAAGAATATCGGCATGGACCAACAGTTGACTTTTCTTCTTGTGGTGCGCATTATAATTATTATCCAGGTGATAAATAGGCCTAATGATTGTCAACACCCCTTTTGGTTCCATTATAATGGAGGGTTACTTCTGGCTTGTTGTTCATCTAGGAGTAAGTGGTGGCATCGTGCTGCAGAGTTAATAAACAGAACAGCTGTGCCTGGTTTAAGAATAAATGATAACCTACAATAGTAGGTTGGTCATGAAATGCAAACAAAGAGCTCATTTCCTGGCGCCCCATGCCTGGCCTTCATTTCCTATATGACATTTTTATATGGTACAACGTTTCTGCCACTGTGCCGCCATGGTGACTGGTGATACCAGTTGTTTCACAACTCTTGACTTGTCTCACGCTGTTCCCTCTGTCACTGCCCGGGTATGTGTCAATGGCTATGAAGTGACAGCATCGCAGCACACCATATCTTGATACCATAGTTTGCAGGTTTGAACTTTATGTGCTGCCTGAAGTTACACCTGCCACAGTAAGCTCATCCACTCACAGACTTGTAAGCTTACCAGGAAGAAATTCCTTGGCAATGATACTGAGCAGAAAACATTTTTCTTAGGTAACGGAAAGCAGCAACTTTGTTGTTGTTCAGCCTTTCAGTGACATATGAAGTGTTTTATGCTCAATTGCCTTGTTGCAAAATCCCATGTACCAGTATTTCAGGATGCACGAAATTATGTCCTGGACATGGTCATTATTTGTGCTATAGCGTTTTCCAACGCCACTCTATATTTCAGAATTGTCTGTGTTGCTTCTTTTGCACTAAATCGTACTGGATAAATTCTCGCTGTCATAATATCTTTTCATAAAATAGCGTTCGGTTCCATAGGAAAAATCGTCCTAAGGCTGAGGTCCCGCGGGACCCCACCAGATATTTTATATTTAAAAAATAACCGCAAAAGTTAAACCAGATTTTAATAAATGTAAATAATGAGCGTTGTCCAAGTGACAAATTCATAAAACGTCGTTAAAAAATATTTATTAGCAAAAAAGTAGCACGAGCCGAAACAGTGCTGGGGTCCCCGAGGACCCCAGTTGGTCGTTTGAGGGTTAATACGGCGCCGCCGGCTAATACGGAAGCGTACGCAATGGTGATTTCAGACAAGTTACTGAGGTTTCAATCGGACGGACAGAAAATGAGTGTGGTATATTGAAGTTCATGATAGAATGGTCGATGACAGTTCTGAATAATGAGACTTTGAGATACCTATCGTGTGTTCTCAGACGATAGGTATCAACGGGAAAAATACGGGCTTAGTATAGAAACTCGACCTGCAATCCACATCCAGCCACAATAAGAAGGGAGGTAACCTTTGGATTGTCGAATTCGGCGGAAAATACCCTCATACCGACTTTTTCGCCGGCGACCAAAGACATGGCAGCGGTTGGTAATACGAGCGATACTCTGCTTTCGACTGTTTGTCCACCCGCCATGTATCCAATAAGTTCGTTATTATGTATCTCGGATTTGAAATACGCAACCCTGACTATTTTTTTACCACATCATCACTCCGCACATTTCCGATCATGAAATTCGCGAATCCGCTAAGTCGATATACACCCGTACGAGGAATAGTTATTACCCCTTCAGCCGCCGTATACGCCGAATCCGTATTTATAACGATGGTCGTTAATTGGTCGTGCTGTACATCGTCGCCTGAGAATCCGCCAGTTAGGCTTGCGGGCGCTCCCGATGTTGCCGACTCTTTCAACGCACAAATAGCCGGTCCGGTTGTAGGCCTCCAGTTCGGGGACAATGCTGGTGCCGCTGTTATAGCTCCAGCCGTTCCTTCAAACCTATATGTAATACCGCACGTCGTATTTCTCACTAGATTGCCTGGGGATACTCTCATACCCGAAACGTAATCTCTAGAAGCGATATCCGCTGTTTTATCAACGACTAGGGCAGTAGCCTGAGCTAAACTAATAGCATCATCATCGTTACCCGCAAAAGGGTAATCAGTCGGCAGACCAACGAGATGATGGCCACGCATATCTATATCTCCCGTAATGTTGTTGTCACCATCTAGCCTTAGAAAAGTACTATTTACTTGACTAAAAGTAACACCTCCAGCAATTACTCTTTGCGTAGAGCCAGAATCGGTATGTCCAAATTTATCAACAGGTATTTTGAATATAATAATTTTTATTAATTTAGGGTCGTACGAATACCGCTGAAAAGTCCCTACACAAAATGTTCGTAGCGATGGATGAAAAAGCGTGTATGCTGAGGTAATCGAACTCGTCTAGAAAAACTATGTTACTACCGATTGAATGGTTTTGCGAACCTTTCGTGCTCCCTCCGCCCGCAATTTGCATGTACGACGTCCCATTTTTATACAGGTGGACGGTGCCATACGCGGTATTACTATTGTTACAAAATTCTATGTACACCGAAACGATATAGTACCCGGCTTTACTGGGGAAGAAAGAAGTCGTTCCGATACCCTGTTCAATACCGTGTCTTGCGGTACCGCATCTTATTACGTCAAAAGTAACTGCAGTGTGAGTTCTAGCGATTATAGCCTGTTGAGTTGAACTGTAAGCGCTAACCGCGGGTCCTACTACCGCCGCCACTTTCGAAGTAAGTTGTGCATCGACGTATTTCTTATTCGTCAAATGATTATTGTCGGTCGGGACGTCGTCGTGATTCCGCAGTAAATCTATTACTTGCCCCCGACTTACAGCCTCATCTATTCCCGCTTCCAGAGTATTCGCTGTATTCGTTGTATTCGTTGTAGGCAGACCTCTAATAGTATGGCCACTCATATTTAGATCGCCAGTCGCTGGGTTTGCTCCATCTAGCCTTAGAAAAGTACTATTTACTTGACTTTCAGTAACTCCTCCAGCAATTACTCTTTGAGTAGATCCTGAATCTGTATGTCCAAATTTATCGACAGGCATTTTTACAAGGCGAAATAATTATAATAATTTTTAATGCAGGCCGTTTAAAACTTCTTGAAAAGTCACTCCATCTTTGCATGTTTTTTTCAGGACGTGCAGGCATAGATGACCGCAAAACACTTCGTTGTCGGGCTGAATACGCTCGCTATTGTAGTACACGGGACTCTGTAAATACTTTACCAGTTCTGTAGGAGGGGGCAGGCCATAGCTGTCGAAATATATTTTATCCTTGCCGTTCTTCAAAAAAGCGACCCAGTGCGAGCCGGTTCCATTAGAATCGTCTAGATTCAATATCCCGCATTCAGTTCGTCTAGGTTTCTTCGGCAGCTCGTCTCTGAGACACACTCCCCGGAAATTAGGGATATTGAGCTTTTTCGCGGCATCTAGTAGTTCAAAATTCGTCAACGGATGATTCGGGAGGACTACGCCTTCGACATTTATATTTTTCACAGTTGTATAACTCATTTTAATATTTCATCTAGATGTTTCACAAACTAATGAGCTTTCGGGCTTCTACGCAGGCGAGATAATATTTTTGCCTACAATTTTTGCATTCATTCGCCTTTCCATCTTTTTGAAATCGATTGTTGACGTATTCCGATATGTTCTTATTTATTTTACACCGACTGCAAACTTTTGTGTCTTTTGTCTCCCTATTTTCCTGTCTTGCGTATTTGTGTGCAAGCTCCTTTACTTTGGCATTTTTACAAAGTTTGCAGCTCGGATAGCTCCCGTTCTTTTTTGTATTATCTTTGTGAAATTCGCCCAAGCTTTTTTCTATTTTGCATTTGGTACACACTTTTACCGCATCCATTTTATATTAGTGTAAATTATTCTTTATTTTGTTTAGTTTTCAGCGTGTAGTGCCCATAGGCTAGGGTATGGATTCCGTCGTCCATTATTACTCTTTTGTCGTCGTCGGCAGACAGAGCTATTTTATTTACTTCTTCGGTGTAAATTTCATGGCGATAGGATCGAATGACGTTCATCGCTCTCGACTGTTGTCTTTTCGTAAACACGCAGTCTTTGTAATCTGCGTGAGTGATTGATTTCTTGACGACGTTCTTTTTCACACCTTTACATTTCTTGTAGTCTTCACCCGCCATCTTGTAAGAGTACAACTTGGATCGCAGTCCGACAAATTCTTCGATTTGCTTTCCCGCGGCCTCGTCTTTGAACATACCAACCACTTTTTTATTAACGCCAGATTCTATACCTGACGGGTGATCTCTCGGATAGTCTGAAGTATCGAACATACTTTGGACGTCGGGGGAAATATCTTTGTAGAAGTCTTCCGTTTTAATTTCATACGCCAAAGAATCGGTATCGGTGAATAATAGCTTGGCCCTATCTCCGTACTTGGCCTTGATGTAATTATAATGAAAATCATACATGAGCGTCTTACTGGTGTCTAATATACACATCCCTAGATATATCGGCTTGTTGTAAAACAACTTGGTCTTTTTCATGTGAACGGCGATGAGGTTTTCATCGAAAATCGTTCGTCTGTCGTAATTAGTTTTCGCGACTAGCTTGATAGCTTCCTTCTCATCACTCACCAATCGTATGTCAACTCGATTCTCGATAGCTTCCATTGTTTTACCGAAAACGCTATTATTCATCAGCTTGAAAAAGTCTTTCTCAAAATCGTTCGTAGCTTTCATTCTCAGGCTGGTATTCAGATCGATATACTTTTTCAGCCAGGCACTTTCCACGAATTTTATTCCCCGGTGTATTTTAATGAATTTCAATCCGAGCCTTTCGTACAATTTTAAATTTCCGTAATGAACGACGTACTTCTTTTTATCGTTCAAGTGTGGAATTAGTTTTGAGACATTCGATCCCGCAGGTTTTACACTCTCTGGAGCTAGAGGATAATCATTATGCAGGTCGTGCAATTCCTTTGGATATTCTAAATCGACTTCTAACACACATCCCACGCCATCTCGTTCGGTAATGTTTCTCCAATCATTCAATTCGTCATCGTTCATCCATTCAAACCCATGAGTTGGTAACGGTTTGCTCATCGCCCATCCGTACAAGTTGTTCGCGTCCAAGTATGGAATGAATACTGAATGCTGGGTGGGATTGAAAGCTTCCCCCATGTACTCGTTGTTCGCCTTCGCGTATCGATGTGAAATCGTGCTTACACCCCCTCGTATTCCCTGCTTGATCATCAATAACATATCGTAGTCACTCAACAACTCCAACTCTACGCCAGTCGTCTTCAACGCCGCGTCCCAAGCAAGTCCGGGCGAAGTATAATACCACGCAGGATCTAGGTTGTAGTTCTTCATACAGACGTCTCTAAAGTTTTCAAAGACATCCGCTAATAATAGAACATCCGATAAATTGTACAAGTCGTGATATTGGCGTAATGTTTTGCATTCAAATTTGTCCCATACCGTTTTCGCGTGCTCGTAATCTTTTTCGCTGATGCCCGAATCGGTTAGTTTTGAATAGAAGGCATGCTTCGATGGTAATTCGGTTTCGTTTAATCTTTCAACACCATCGACGTAATCATACGGGTAAACGCCTTTTCTGAGTAAAAGATCCAGCTTCGCACCTTCAAAAAATTTCCCTAAATTCTTGCACTGATCTTTCCGAAGATTTTTCGATAACGCGTCGAGACTCGAAGGCATGAATCTAAAACTATCGATAAAACGTAATTCGCGCTTGACTTCTTTCTCTTTTCCATCTTTGTCTACAAATTTATCGACGACGACCTCTCTGCTGAATGAGATATACTTTTCTTCGTTGCAGGGAATGCATTTGATTTTCTCGCCGTGTTCACCTCGTAATTTCTTGATAAATAAATGGCTGTCATAACCGGTCAAATTGTGAAATACGACAGGGAAGAACTTGGGGACTTTGTATTTCAAATTACGAAGGTTGTGGGCGGCGCCTCTAAATTTTCCAGTCAAATGACAGTGATCTCGTACTCGATCTTCACGCAACTCTCCTCCACAGATATGGCAGTTGACAGACTCATCAAAACATTTCTGTTCAGTTTTGCCGAATATCATCTTTTTGGGGAATTTGAACTCGTTGTATATTCGTTTTACATTTTCTTCGATAGAGTCTATGAAAAACCGAGCAACATCATCGTCTTCATTTTCGGCTGTAAACCGCACCGGCTCTTGGGAATAAACATCATCGTCGAAGCATTTCAAATGATAACAAAACGAGCTGGGCGTATGTTTTTGATACTTGTTGGTGTAAGACGTGCTAGGAACGGGTTGACATGTACCGATAGGTTTGATGAACGATTCAAAGTCGGCAAAGTACACAAACGGTACACTCATCTTTCTATAATAATGCGTAAAACTTAGCATAGTCCCAGGTTCCGGAAGTTCTATTCGTTGGGCGTCCTGCTGCGAACAGTACTCAGTATGTTTGTGAAGCGATTCTACTTTTCTGTAACCGATTAAACATCTTCTGCAATAGTGCATTGAATTATGGGATTTTTCTGTTCGTAGTGCTAGCAATCTGTTAAAATTCTTGATCCAGCAATAATGCTTCTTTTCCCCATCAGAAATGAGTAATAGATCTACACACCTATCATTCTCATGCTTTGATATATATAGTGGGAATAGATTCACATCTTTCTCGTAACCAAAAACATTAATACTAATATTATTATTTCTCTCAAACCTACCTATCACATTAGCATCCGCTGCTACTGGGAATTCAATACCAGACCAATTGAGTTTCTCAGACTGTCTAATTAATTCTTTCGTAATTCTTTCTGTATTTTTGTCGACTGGGTTCACAGCTCTCGTTACACACCACTTGAAGCATTCATCGTCTTCGTTCTTCATATTAATAATAGCCTTTTTATTCGCTAAATAATCTGGAAGTGGAATATAAGAACTTCCTTTCAATGGTTTATATACCACTGTATCGATATCCAACTTCAAAACGGTTTTGAATCTCCAATTACTCCCCCGCATCTGAAAACTTGCCATGCTCTCCTTAATTTTATCCGCTGCGTTGGTATATATTTCCCTCACATCGGTTGCTTCTAAAATAATATCACTCTTTGATTTGAAATTAGGCTCGGCCGTTACTACTTCGCCGGTTTTCATATCTACTTTCTCCATTACACACATGAGATCGAGTTGAACTTTTACCCCTCGATTTTTCCCTAGCAGCCTAACTACCTGCGGTCTTACAGCCTTGAGAAAAGTTGCAACATCGATCCTGTTGTCGCCATCGATCGTGTATCTTTTTGTAAACCCTTTGATGGCCGTCGCAGTCTCTCGAAGTTTGAACCTATGAATGGGTGGTTTTATTTGAGGGGGTAACTGACTAATCTCACTAGTCAGCCAATCCGAGAAAACTGTTTTATTTTTTCCCGTATTCAAAAATTTCCAAGTAGTAGACAAGAATGCCGTAAGTTCCGCTTTTGCTAATCTCGAGTATCCTCGCACGCCTCTCTTTTTTGCAATTTCTCGCAATTCTCGCACAGTGGCGGGAGTATGCGCCGGTGCTTTGTTGACCGGAGCCCGAGCGCCTAGCCGATCTCCCTGCGATATGAGCGCTATGAGTTCCGCTTTTCGCAAACTCGAGTATCCTCTTTGTCCTCTCTGTTTAGGAATTTGCCGTAATTCTTTCAGATTATACGTTGAGTAGTCCATTTTATATTGGGATCTCTTGTCTTTAGCCCGAGCGGTATATTCCATTTTTCAGTTATTTTCTATACACAAGAGAAAAAAAAATTTGCACCGGACGTCTAATTACAAAATAAGGCTAGCATTGGCTGAATTTGAAAAAGTAAGCATAGTATTGGCTGAACTGCGCGGGCACTCAATTTTAAGGCTGTATAGGTCAAATGGGCGAAAGTGAAGGCTGTATTGGTCAGATGGGTCAAAGGTGAAGGCTATGTAGGTCAAATGAGCGAGTGGCCTACTTCCTGTTCTACTCTGTGCTATCCTTTCCAGGTCGTAGATTCCTTCGCTCTGCAACGCATAGCGGCCTGGTTGTTCCTATGGCTTGATCTTCCACGCATAAAAGCCTTGCTATTATAGTCGGTCTGAGTCGCTTGGTATTGCAGTGTATATAAGGCCCGGGTTCGATTCCCAGTCAGAGATTAATTTCTCGGATCTTTACTGCGGGTGGCTCGGTCGCAATATAAACGTGGAGTGACGTTGTACTCTGCCTCCGACACTAATCATCTTCGATATGAAACAGTGTCGTTAAGCCCCAACGGTCTAGAGGTTCGGTGTCTCTCGACAGACGATTGTATGGGGTTCGGCCCCAAACGGCTCTACGGTATCTCCTCTTCGACCTAGCGCAGCAGAAGTTGCTGCTTTTCCTAATTATTGTTGCTGTTGTCTGCAATAAAATTTCACTTTCTGCTGTTTCCGAAAACTGTGAAATGACTTTCTGAATCGTGGCGCTATAGTAAATTGCTGTGAACTGTGCACTGACATTCCAAACTGTGGCGCTACATAAATCGCATGCATAGCGGAAACCTGGGCGGAGACGTGGGGGGGGGGGGACGAACGAGTGGCCGAAGTAAAGACGCGAGATTTTTTTAGTCGTTTGGCTGAAAAGTCAAGAATTTTTGTATATTTTCAACGCCAAAAAGTTGATTGACCCTTTTTTAGTCCTGACGCTCAACGATTGGGGGGGGGAATGCATGGGCCGTTCCTTACAACACCTCCGTTGGGGGACCGTCCTCTCTGCCCCCCCTAGGTTACCGCCCAGGATCGCATGTGAACTGCACTGTGAAATCTACATTGTGACCGTTGATTCTTCCAATAAACGTGCTTAACCCTCGGGCTACCAAGCTTTTTTGTTACACTGACTACCAAGGGGGGGTGGTTACCACCCCTCCTAGATTTTGGGTTTGGTTTGAGATATCATAACTTGTAATACACCTATGGATTCAGCATTCATTTCTGCACAAAATGGTATATTTAGGTTTAAAATATATGAAAGCACCCCGAAGTTATGAATTTTTTACCGTAGGCACCCGTCGATTCCACAAAATGTATACTTTCGCACAAGCAAAATATTAGATTCTGTGTTTTTAACATTATTTATTTATTTAAAAATAGTTTACATATAATAAAGTCCAATATCCAACTATAAAAACTAGTAATAAGATAGTTTTATTTACAATAAAAAGAAAAAAACATGTATTAGCTGCTGAAAAACGTTTACGCAGACTTATCGGTTTGCGTTGTAAAAAAAACCCAACATTTTCACACATTTAAATTTATTTTGAGCACTTCCGGTCATCAAATATCAAATTAATTAGCATAAAAATAGCCCTAAATGCCCTCTATAGAATGGCATAATTTATTTCTCTTGAAAAATTAATTATGAATAATTTTTAATAGGAAAAACATGAAAAGTTTATAAAAATAAAACACCTTTTTTATATTTTAATTTATTTTGAGCACTTCCGGTTGTCAAAAGACAACTCCGTGACCACCAAAATGTAGCCCCACATTCCCTCTACAGAATGGTGTAATTTGTGTCTCTTCATGTCAAAGGACGGATAATATATAGCCGATAATATAAGGGGGGTGGTATCCACCCCTCTGGTGCCTCGGGTATATCGGGTATAACTTTTGAATGGTATGGTGTATCATCACACATTTTAGCTCAAAATGTGCGCAAATGAATCCTCTACAGCTACTTAAAACGTCAAAATTTTATTCCAAACGCAAAAAGTTTTATTTGGGAAAAACCTAGGGGGGGTGGTTACCACCCCCCCCCCTGGGGGTGGTTACCACCCCCCCCTGGTAGCCCGAGGGTTAAGCCTAGTCGGCTAGTCCTCAGCCTACAACTGAAGCCTTACTGCGCGGACTGACTGACGGTACCCTGACGACTGGGACTTGTATTCGGCTCCTGGTGTTTTTGCCCAGCCCTGGTCGGCTACAATTCTTTGCACAGAATCGTATTGAATGCAAATGAAAAATTCCAGAAAAATATAGGCTTTAGATAATGTGAGTAATATCATATAATAATTTTTCTTCGTAAAATAAAGGTGTGCAATAAATTGAATTAGCCATAATGAATTACGGAATTATTATTAATTACGGAATAGTAATTATTATAAACCATGGTTCAATGGATTATGTGTGATAATAAGCTTACAACATTGATGGAATCTCATACTTTGTATGTGCAAGAGTGTGAGAATACGGTGTTAATTATATATTTATTTAGCATTGTTTCTGGATATTCGCACAATAGCCCTTTCACTACCGTCTAGAGTCTAGACTCTAGACTCTAGACTAAGTATTATCACCACTCTAGTTTCAGCCAATCTTGACTATAATAATTATTACTCGTCGCTCTACCCTGTTCTCCCATCCAATCGAACAGAATGCATGGACCGAGTCTTACGCTATGCAGCGCGTCTAACTGTACAAATTCCTCAAAATGGTCATGACTGCAGCTATTTGCTGGGAAAATTACAACGTCTTCGTATACCCAGCAACGCATTGAACATAGGATCGCTGCTCTGGTCCCGCAATGTCAACTTAATAATTTCCCAGATTTCCTGCAAGAGCTCTGTTGCTCCACAAGTATCCAAGGCAACCGCCATTTCCGTTCTGCAAAGAAGGTCATGTTCTTCGTTCCAATCGCACGAACTACAACCATATAAAAACGAGCGCCTCTTCTCTGGCTGTCCAACTCCACTTCCTAATTGATTGTCATCATCTTGCAAAACTCTGGAATTCAAAGGCAGCCACCCCATGCATTCAAACTACATCATTGTAAAAAAGGTTTCCGATAAATCTCCACAAAAATCAACCATAGAACAACATCACGGAATTAGCGACAGCGACTAAGAGCACAGCAGCTCAGAGGTTGGTCTAGCAGGAGGAGCATATCCGGCCATGTCTCCTCATTGAGAAATTTGGATTTTTGGTTTGTTTTTGCCAAACGACTAAAAACAAAAAGACCATCAAGTTAATTTTTCGGCCAAATACCAACGAAAACTTTTTCACCAAGACCAACATTTTTGACCCCTCTCGAAAAGATTTCTGTATCCGCCCCTACAGCAGTTGATGAGGTCATCTATGTGTCACATGACTTTTGTGTCCTGTCTGATTTCCTTTTGACTGAGATGTTTTCTTCCAATCCGTCTAAAAAGCTTCTGAATAATTATTGTGAAACCAAAAAGCAAAGGTGACGTCTTGCTGTTCTTATGGTATGCAATGCAAGACTTTCTTTCTACTTGTGACCTTATTTTTACATAGCGCCGTTAACAGCAGCAGAGTTCTATAATTATAATTATAAAACTACTACCAACAGCGGCAGCTCAGGGTCATGCTTTTTTCGTTTGATCTGGGCCGGGATCGCCTCTGAGTAGGTACCTTGAAGGGGCGCTATATAAATTCTAATTTTTTGATTGATTGATTGAAACCTACGTCTGTTCCAGTGAAGAAGCACCTTAGGCGACATACCACGAAGATCAAAAGTCCATATAGACGTAGAAATAATATGGTGCCAATTGACAAATTTATAAAGGTGTCTAGATGAAATATCGTTTTAATGCGTGTGAGATACAGACAGACAAACAGACAGACAGAAACATACAGACAGATAAACAGAAACATACAGACAGACGGAGAAAGACAGATAGACAGACAGAGAGAAAGGAACAGAGAGAGAGAGAGACCGACAGACAGACAGTGCAAAGGACTACACTGCTGCTAGTATTACTTGAGATACGTCGCATAACAGCAACGAGCAATCGAAGGTTTGACCCAAAACAATCGTCGTTTCTAGCCGTGCTAGAGTCGGGAGCGCTTCTCAGCAGTCCCCTTGAAGTAGCTCTATATAAATTTTTGAATGAATGAATGAATGAATTGATGGAACGACTACAAAGCCATACACGTTTTCTTTTGCAAACGTTTAGAGGACAGATTTATACTTAAAAGAGGTGTTGAATAAAACGCAACGATAATTATAATAATAATAATAATAATAATAATAAAAATAATAATAATAATAATAAAAAAATAAATAAATAAATTTAAAAAAAAAAAAAATAATAATAATAATAATATTCGTTTGTTAAAAAAACTGTTTTAAACGAGACGATACTTTATTGTAGTAGAATATTTTTTCTTTAACTGAGCGCCTGCAAACGCACTGCGCATTGCATGTAGTAGTTATGCAGTAATCTTAATTAACACCAAACTTAACTACTAACTGAGCAGACAGCAAATTTATTTAGATACATTTTATGCAATCTCGTTTTTCGCTATAGAAGCTAATCAAAGTGAATTATATGTCGCTACGTTGGCAAGTACAGCGCGACCCCGTTAAAGTCAGTCCGTCCTCCCATATCCCACCCCTCCCGTCTACTCCCTACCATCCGCTTACCGAATTCCCCATTCCGTTCCTCTTCTTTCCTTTACCTTTCTCTATCGTCTCCTTACTTTTCTTCACTTTTCTGCTTTTCTGCATTTAAACCAATCCTTCTTTCCAACAACTCCACACTCGTCCACTCCACCACTCCATTCCCTTCCCTTCCACCATCTGCCTGTCCTTTCCACCCAACTTCTCTCATCCACTCTCCATGCCCCCTCCACTTCTGTCCCAGTCCAGCTCTCCCACTCTTTCGGAGGGTAGCGGGAAGCGATCCTGCATCCCTGCCCTCTTCTTGCCAGAATTTTTATTCATCAGCCCTACCATAAATCTCTATCTGATAGCATGTAACTTTAGACGATGCTTCAACTAAAGACTTGTAGGCTAGTGACTAGTAACAATCAGCAACTGGGTGCGAACGACGGCAAAAGGTCCCTCACCAGAGCTCCAACGTTTGAAGAGAGGAGGCGGGAAACGTCAGCGTATGGACAGTGCATGCTAGATGTCGCCAAATTCTTATATCCAATCAGCCAAACGAGTGTATAATGACCTTTGTCAATACGAGGACTGTCAGAAATAGTTACACACCTCTTTTAAATATTATTCAACTCATATAAATAAAGGCAAAGTAGCCGGCATGTGTAATTGGACATGCGCAATTAGGTCTGAATGACAAGAAAGTGATCAAGTAATAAACTGTAATTTGTCAATTAACCACGGTCATCGAGAGTGACCTTGTTTGCCTTGCGATGTGACTGAAATCTACTGCAAGAAAATGTCCTGTGCTATCCCATGGAAAGGTGTGGAAAGTTTTAAAATAATTTATTCCGACGTTTGCGGCCCTAGACGTCAGTAAACGTTTGACTGTGCATTAAACTATATGAATTGATCGGTTTTGAAATGCGTGTAAACACTCGTGGCTTATCTGAGGTAAAACTTTACAATAATTATGAAGATAAACAGAAAACTTGTAGAAACATCAAAGTTATAACTAGTCACAAGATGTCGCTGAGCACTAAATAATTCAACGATTTACTTACTGCACACCTTTTTCAGTATTAATTTTGCCATACAAGTAAACGCAGAATCGAAATGCTGCGAATGATCCCTCTGCAAAAATCTATTAGTACCAGAAAACTGAATAGAACCTATCTTGCGCATGTACACTTTATGTTTAGACCCACAACCCCCGGTTCGCACACGTTCGCAAAATCTCCTAAGTCTGATCACACCACCTTATCTGGTACGCAATACATGCATGGACAGCCCTATATTTAGACATACTCTTCCAGATTTTTATCTCGTCGGGTTTCGCGTCTGGGAAAGATTTTTCAAAGTCCTGCTTTCAATTCTAACAATTGTGTTGTATCTGACCATTTATAAAGTGCTTCTCGCATCAAGAGCCTTTCAGAAGCGCTCCCAGTGCGTTCAACACCAGAAAAAGGTAAGTTTTTAGACGAGAGAAAGACGAGGATACACTACCAGAGAGGATGGCAGAACGAACTGATGGGAGAAGCCCATTCCATAGAGAGGGACCAATGCATGCAAATGATCTGGATTGAGCCATGGCGGTATAATGAACGACATCATATCATTACCGTTCCTGTGTCGCCGATGATATATCGCAGATCAGCTTAGAACTAAACGTATATGACATTGTAGAAGAATAGTTTTGGATCAAGGACGCTATGTGATAACGAAGGTCACCAGTGTTCCTCCTCATTGATACAGATTTCGTACTGTACGAACAGTAAGCTTACATTATAATAATTCACTTCATTTACGAAACATTAAAACCGTACATTGTCGAATTTTATATAAAACGTGAATAATCGTTTAAAAGGTGTCTATGTGAAGTAGGCATATCGTATAATGCAGCGTTCATTCGGCTGGAACTTACTGGTAAGGAATTTAATAAGACGATTAGCATTTTGCTGTCCCAACCCTATCTGCGATCTGATCCTCTCGATCGGCTGCATGATGACGATGAAGCTGCAAAATAAAAGAATTCTTGAGATTAGTAATTTTGGTGTTCTCCCGCAATAGAGGATAGTAATTTACAAAAGTTGTCGTCTTTCCATCCAAAAATATATGCATTGATCAAAATGTCAACTTTCTATCTAGTTGGCATCATTCCTGGAGAAGAAACGGTTTCCAAAATAACAGGCCTAGTATGAATTAACCAACACACGATTATTATTTACAACACTCGTTGTTGTTGCTGTTCCTTGGAAATCAAGAACCACGTTGCATTTTCATTATTTATGCATTAGTTTTAGTGTATAATGAGAACAGGTCGCAAGAAAATTTCATGGCGGCCCGTTTTTACCTTTGTCCATTTGTGATATATATATATATATATATATATATATATATATATATATATATATATATATATATATATATATATATTCTACTCTATTCTATTCTATATATTCTACTCTATTCTATTCTATTTTTGGATTTATAAAGCGCCTCTCACAGTACAACCTAATCAGAGGCGCTCCCAGTGCGAAGAACTGATTTAATATATATATATATATATATATATATATATATATATATATACATATATATCTATATAAATAAAAATGAAACTTTCTAATAGTTCGTAATAATTTTTCGCCGAAAGCTGCGCGCCGATTGCTTTGAAAATTTACTAAAACCTTCCATTCCAGAAGCACCGTGTCTTAAGATTTTTTTCCCCGAGAAAACCCAATATTTTCCACAAAAAGTAAACTTTGCAATCCGTTCGACCGCCATTTGCAAATTCAACCAAACCGCGTGGTTGCCAAATTTCAGAATCGTCTTCACCAGACGAAACATGAATGAGGTCGCGTGCCGTGACGCCATAAGCGAGTCGCATAATAATTTCCGAAATGGGCCTTTCACCATTCTTTGGCTCTATCCGCTGTCAGGAATGGACGGTGTGAGGAAGGAAAGGAGCGGAGGGTTGGGAGGGGGACGGGAGGGGGACGGGAGGGGGAGGGAGGTCTTTTCTGCCACAGCAACGCGTGGCCGGGTACAGCTAGTATTATATATAAATTATATTAAATCGTGTACACGCTTAAAATCGCTGTGTTGATAAAATTGCGTAAAAGTTTACATGTTCAGTTCTTCAATCTTATGTTCAGGGTTCATAACATTGCACACGGATTATACTGTAACTCTACAGTCAGCCAATTAAAAGTTCTAGGCTTTGTTTTCTTTGTTTCAATTGTTCGTTTCTAAGGAATAATACAATCAGAGGTCTCTGATACGACGAAGTTCGATATTTTTCAAGTTTCTGGATATAAAAATAAACCATTGGAAATTGTTTTAAAGGTGTCTAACCGCGGTAGAATAATTATTATAGCGTGTTTGGCCGACGTCTTGACAATGTGGGTAATTTAAATATACTCAGAGTGCATAATATTATTATGTGCTTCTTTTACACGTAAACAAAACTGTGGTAGAAGTACAAGCTATCAAATTTGCCTTCCTATTTATTTAATTTCTATTCGAACATTAATTTTTCTTGTTTGCCAATAGACCTCATTCTTCATCATTGTAGGTTATTGTTTTCTCAGTGACCGTTACAAAATAATTTTTTACAGGTGAATTGTAATTAATGTTTTCGGTTCTTCTGACGATTGAATCGTGTCTGTTGGGCACGTTTTAACGGTGTTCAAAGCAAGATTATTTTAATGTCAGAAATTGTGTATTTAGTGGTATATCGAGGCTACTAAAATGTGTGATGATATACCATACCATTCAAAAGTTATACCCGATATACCAAAGGTATCAGGAAAGGGGTGGATACCACCACCCCTTAGATTATCGGCTGTATCTTGTTACAAAACAATTGGTTTAAAATTCATCATAAAATAGTTTATGTTGCATAGAGAGACTGATGCATTGTTGTTTATAGTTATTCTGATATCATCCTACAAAATCGGTATATTAAAAACACTATTACCTATGAAGAACCTGTTATAATAGAAAAAAACATGAAAATGTTTTGGAAATAGAACACCTTTATATATATTTTAATTTATTTTGAGCACTTCCGGTTGTCAAAAGACAACTCAGTGAGCATGGAAATATAGCCCCCATTTTCCCTCTACAAAATGGTATAATTTGTGTCTCTTAAAATTAAACGACAGAAAAGATACAGCCAATAATCTAAGAGGGTGTGGTATCCACAACCTCTGGTAACTATGGTGTATCGGGCATAACTTTTGAATGGTATGGTATATCGTCACATATTTTAGCTCAAAATGTGTGCCAATGAACCCTCTACAGCTACTTAAAACGTCAAAATTTTATTCCAAACAAAGCACGTTTGGTTTGGGGAAAAACCTAGGGGATACCACTTCCCCCCCCCCTTGGTAGCCCGAGTGTTAACTTTTATTATGACTCTATCTAGGTTGCATTGAATGTCGAGTTCAAAAGCATTAATTTATATAACTCGGTAAGGATAATTTAAAAGGTGTGTTTGTGAGTATCGTATAATTCAGAAATCTGTCGGATGCATGGTATAACGGGCAATGAATAACACGCAATATTTGCCATTATCATCTTCTTCTTCATTATCCCTGGGTAGGTGTACCACGTTACTCTCTGTCTGGGTCTGTCATCCATGCGCTAGGTCTTGCACTGGCTTCCTTTCCCACAGCGCACCTCTTTTAGGATTGCATCATTGGTGCGGCGATGCTCATCAGGCTTCTTATCTGTGTGAGCTTTGCCTTCCCCCTATTTACTTGCATAGGTCGCCGCGCATTGCGCTCTGCTGTCCATGGTGACTTAATGGTTCCTTTCACTCGCTCTACGACAGTGCCTAGCCGTTCGTTCTCTGTGGTTGGTCCAACAACCGGGAATGGGCTTAATTTCAGACCGCCATGACCTTCTTGTACAACGGTCTCGGACTGCTACTACCCAGCATCGTGCCTTTGCTTCTGTCGGTTCTTTGCTGTGGAATGGACTCCCTACTATAATTCATACTCGACAACCTGTAAAAAGAACCCCCCCTCCTCTTGGTAGTCCATGTCACAAAAGAAGCTTGGTAGCCTGAGGGTTAACTACTGAAATTGAGCTTTTATAGGTACTTGAGTAGCGAAAGAAATCGTAACAAATGAACCAGTTTCCTTATATATTTCAAAATTATTATTTTTTTTAAAGGTGTTTAACACTTTCCCATTGAACGCAACGATCAAACGCCTTTATAATGGGATCTAACGACTCAATTTAATCCGCCAACATCGCAAATAAGGTTCAAATAACTTTTCTGACTACTGTCATTCAAACGAGTGTCGACATCTTATAGGTACAACAGATTTCTGAACTGCTGTTGATTATGACTCATCCATCCACTGTCCATTTATTTGCCAACTTATATAATAATTTATAATAATTAGGCGCTATAAAAATTCTCGGAATCAATCAATGACGCTGTACGATGACAATGGTGATCGGTGCCATCCTCGTACTTCCTAGAGTGACTCTGTTCAGCATACGTTCAGCAAAGGAGTTAAAAGGAAAACAACAAAATGGTTCCGTTCCATCCATTGTACAACATGACCTTTCGGTTTCAGGGCACACAACATACTCCTTAACCAACGCGCAAGACATACTGTAACAAAGCGACATCCTCTTCTTTTGAGGGCTGCTCAAATGGAAAGGTAACACTTTGGAGAGAAAAACTGTCTTGCCTTAATAATTGAGATCGAACCACGCAAAGCGGACGTGCTTTATAAGGCTGCTATTAGCGCCGTGTATAATTGCGGGCTGTCTGTTGTGTTAGTTACGTCAAATAATGTGTCTTCTGGCATTTGCATTCTTGTGAATTACTTCAATTACATAACTGTACACTGAAACCGGTTAATTTTTTTGCTGTCTGTCAACCGGATAGCGTTTCAACCAATAATATCATGTGTATTTTTTTATTCCAAGGTTAATTTTTGATGTATTTCATCAAGGGTAGTTGATAGAAATCTAAAAAAATATACATATAATTATGGATCTAGAGTTTAGTAATAGCAAAGATCGTTGACATCTATTGAAAATAATTATTTGCCCTATCGCAGACCATGATTAGCAAATCAATTTAGGCTACATGGTATAGCCAGATGGACAACAATTGCGGAATGTTCAGGCCTACATCTTTTTTGTACACGGTAAACGTCCCTCAAAGATTAAACGCATTTCACGTTTTTATTATTTATATCCAAACGAAACTTTTTATTAAAGGTGTCAAGTTACCGTCGTATTTGATTAGAATTCGAAAACAACCGCCCTATCCGTTCAAACTACATTGTAAGAGAACTATCCGTTAAAATGCCACCCAAAATCAACCGAATAACAACGAATAACAACGTTACGCAGTTAGTGTTAGCACATCAGTTTATAAGATCTTATACGTGTGAAAATCTTATGTAATGTTGTCTTCTGAATGAGATGTTTTCTCCCAATCAAAATAATGGATATAAGACTTGTCATACCAAAGAGAAAGATGTCGCCTTGGTTACACTTTACGAATGAAAACAAATAATCCAGTTGCAATTGTTGCCGATCACGACGAAGACTTACTCGTGATCTGCATTTGGCGGAAAACGATTCACCGCTGGACAGGTGTCAGTGATGAAAACGCATCTGAATTATAATAGCTATTATAGTCTATTGAAAGCTTGGTATTTGAGCCAGAGCAAGCCAGAAGCAGAGACCGAATTAGAGCTCAATTCATATGATGCCACTTGATTCCGTCATAAAGGTGTACAAAAGTTGAATTGGATTGAATTGCAGTGCAGTAGTGTTTAAAATTAGCGTACAACGTTTCCAACAGTTAACGTGGAAAGCGATAGGTTGCAAAACTTAAATATCGTCATTATAATACGATAAAACGGTGTTTAAATACAATACAATGTTATTCAAATTTAAATGACATCTATGTGCTATTACACAGACACCTATTAGTTGTGTGTGTTGTAAGTATGTTGGTGTGTGCATGTGTGCATCATACGTCATATCGGATCGCATTGTACCTGGATATTTACCGAACGCTTCTTGCGGCATTATACTCTTCATAGAGAGCCATAAGTTCCCGAGGGGAAGTGAGAAACATCTTTAGATATCGGATAGACAAGAGTTAGACAATGGCCGTAATCGTAATGCAAAAACTTATCCAGCTGACGGCAAGGCACAAGCCTATTCATTGACGTTTATCGTGCCTGATGAGTTGTATCAATGGTTGTCTGAGCCTCTGAGAGATGTCCGAGGATCAGAGCCATAAGGTGATCGCTGTTCAGATCGAGCATGGGAATGTGAAGGATCAGGATTGTTGGTGAAAGAATCCCTACAGTGGAGTCGTTTTATTTTATTATTATTACAGACATAATTAATTTTTACATTCAATAAGTGAATAATGAATTTTTATCACATAAGTTGTTCTGAGTAAACTCAGAAGAACAACAATCGCGATTATGAACAAGCAGGTGTCCTACGCCTCTCTTTACAAGCTGAGAGATTTCGACCACGATCTAATCGTCGACTTCTCGCAAACTAAGGCGTTTATCCCTACTATGAAAAAACTGCCGATTAATAGACACCATACATGGAAAAGACCTTTATAAATATTCAGATAATTACAATTTCATACCACCCCCCCTGGATTTTGGGTTTGGTTTGAGATATCATAATGTAGAGATTTTGCACTGTATGGGTGTCTGTATGTGTGTCTGCCCTGCTCTGTATCTCTGCCTGTACCTATACCTTCAGCCTATCTACATCTTCAGCACATCTACATCTTCAGCACATCTACATCTTCAGCACATCTACATCTTCAGCACATCTACTTGCTCAGCATACCTAGCCTATAGCCTACATCTACATCTTCAGCACATCTACATCTTCAGCACATCTACATCTTCAGCACATCTACATCTTCAGCACATCTACATCTTCAGCATACCTAGCCTATAGCCTACATCTACATCTTCAGCGCATCTAGCCTACGCCGCCTATAGCCTACTTCTACATCTTCAGCGCATCTAGCCTACGCCGCCTACAGCCCACATCTACATCTTCAGCACATCTACATCTTCAGCACATCTACATCTTCAGCACATCTACATCTTCAGCACATCTACATCTTCAGCACACATACAGGGTATATAAGTCCGCTCGTACGCTTGCTCGTGGCAGACGAATGGCCTGGTGAAGAACGCCTAAACCGCGTAGTAGTCAGGCTAAATGATCTGGCTTGACGGACGGTAAAACGTTCGTTGAGTGATACTGTTGTAGAGGGGGTAAATCCTGATCTGTGCCTCGAGAAGAACATCGGCCTCTTCAGGTATCCCTCTACATGACTGGGGTTCGGTGCCTGACTACCGTAACCTAGCTGACGGACAAAGCTGCTACGACGCGCGGACTCTTGCGCTGCAGAAGCTGCTGCTATTGACATTCCGATCTGTTGTTGCTGTCTGACGTTTCACTTTCTGTTGCGACTGACCTCCCGAATCTGGGCGCTATATCAATTACTGTTCTCTGATCGTGGCGCTACATAAATCGCACTGTGATTCTTCAATAAACCGTGATTCTTCAATAAAACGTGTTCAAGCCTAGTCGGCTAATCTTTAGTCTACCGCTAAAGTGGACTCCGCGGACTGCAAGGGTACCTGACGACAGGGGTTGGTACTGGTCATCCTGGGTCTTCGCCCAGCCCCCGTTCTCCACAAACTGGTCCCCGGAAGTGGGGTGATCTGAAAAATTTGTGGGACTGCTCCAAACTGGTTGTGAAAAGTGAGATCTTCGGAAAGGACAACAGATTTCGTCGCTGCACAGAATGGACGTTCCTGAGGGTAGGAAAACGACTTCCTATACGGTGCTGAGTCTCGCTGATGAGGTGTTCTTCTGCACGCCCACATCGAAAGCAGCAATGGTGGACTTTGACGAGCGCGAGTCAGAGTCAGGCAATCTTCTGGGAATCATCGACTTTGATGATCCGACTCCGTCCTCAGCGAAATCTCCGAGGAAGAAGAAGAAAGAAGAACCAAAGGGCGCGTTGGTCGATCCCGTGTTGGTCGAGAGTCTCAGCGCTGCGTTGAGACAGAAGCGGATTCCCATGAAGCCCGGAAAATTCGACGGAACCGGATCTCTCGAATCGTTCTTGGCACAATTCGACGTGTGCGCAAGACACAACCGATGGACTGCAGCCGATAAAGTCGACTTCCTCCGTTGTTCCTTGGAGAAGGCAGCAACGCAGCTGCTGTGGGATTTCGGAGCTCGGACGGATGTCACGTACGAACAACTCGCCGAGAGACTGCGCCAACGCTACGGGTCGGAGGGTCAAGCCGAGACCTTCCGAGCTCAACTCTATTATCGCCGACAGAGAGCCGATGAGACTCTTGGCGATCTGCTTCACGACATCCGGAGACTCGTCGTCCTTGCTTACCCGGTGCCGTCCAGCGAAACGACAGAAATTCTTGCGAAGGACGCCTTCCTCGAAGCGATCCGCGACCGGGAATTGTCCCTGAAGGTGAGAGAACGCGAACCTAAGACCATCGACGAGGCGTATCGAACGGCTCTACGCCTCGCCGCGTATCAGCAAACGGCGGACTTGGACGATCGTCGGAGACCAGCCAATCGAGTGCGAGGGTCTCAGGAAGTCGACGCCGGTGGACAGCTCCAGTCTCAATTGGACAGCTTCTTCGCGGCGCAGCGTAAGTGGCAACAGGACATGGAAGAAAGAATCTGCCGACAGCTGGACGAGATTCGAGGCTCGTATCGCACGAGTTTCAACGCCGAACCGGCTGTTCCACGGACGGTTCCATCTACCGTTCCTACTCCTCCTCCTCCTTCGCAAGGGAACGCACCAGGTAGTCCCGGGCGCGGGATAACCTGCTTCAACTGTGGACGGGTCGGTCACGTGGCTCGCCGGTGCCGCCAGCGCCAGCAGTTCTTCAACCGCCGTGACGACGCAGCCACCTCGGACCCACCGACGTCGGAGCGGAATGGGACGACCGTCACCAACCATACGACGAGAGACAGAGCAACGGGCGTAACGAACAACGCGATCTACATCCGTGGAACGATCAACGGACAGCAAAGAACATGCCTAGTGGACACTGGGTCGGAGGTAAGCCTGGTTCCCTCTGCTGATGTTGATGGTTTGCCGCTCCAGCCTAGTAACCGCATTCTTTTGGCTGCTAATGGAACGCAGATTAGAGTCTTGGGTCAGATTGATGTTCCGATTAAGATTTCCAGAGGGTTCTCCATTGATACGGGTTTTCTTGTCTCTGACCAGATAGGCGAACCAATGCTTGGGATGGACTGGTTGAGGCAGCATCGTTGTCGCTTAGGTTTTGGTCAGGGCGCACTCTTTATTGGTCGGCGCCGCATTCCTCTGGTTAAGGGTAATGGCTCGCTTTGGTGTCGCAGGGTTATGGTTGCAGAGGAGACAACAATTCTTCCTCGATCCCAGAGCGATATTCCTTGTAAGACGCAATATCGGGATTTGACAACCTCTGCCCAGGCGTGGATGACCGAGTCCAAGGAGATTCAGCCTGGTCTGCATGTGGCAAGAGTTGTGCTGGGCGATAATACTGATAAGGCGTGCATTAGAGTCGTAAACTTGAATGAATATCCCGCTATGTTGACTGTCGATCAAATGTTGGGTGACTTACATCCTGTGGAGGTCGAGGTAAGGAAGGAAAAGGAAGAACAGACGGATCCTTCCGGTGAAACACACTTAGTGGGAAGGTTGATGGAGGAGATTTCTGAAGATGTTCCGGTAGAAACAAAGGAGAGACTGAAGGAGTTGTTGGTCAAGTACGAAGGGATTTTCTCGACCACGGACCATGACCTAGGGAGGACCACGATCTCTCAGCACAGGATTGACACCGGAGACTCTCGTCCTGTGAGACAACCTTTGAGGAGGCAGCCGCTTCCGTATCAGGCCGCCATTGATGCAGAACTGGATCAGATGTTGACGACTGGCGTCGTGGAACCTGCTGTAAGTGAATGGGCGGCGAATGTGGTCCTGGCCAAAAAGAAAGATGGGTCCTTGAGGTTTTGTATCGACTACCGCAAACTGAATGACCTGACTCGGAAGGACTCGTATCCTCTTCCTAGGATTGACGCCTGTTTGGATGCCTTGTCGGGCGCCGGGTGGTTCAGCACCCCGGACTTACGTAGCGGGTATCATCAGGTTGTAATGGATCCGGGCGACGCAGACAAGACGGCTTTCATAACTCGTCGCGGAACTTTTCGTTGGAGGGTCATGCCATTCGGCTTATGTAATGCGCCGGCCACCTTTCAGCGTCTTATGGATATCGTTCTGTCAGGATTGAACTTCGAATTGTGCTTGGTGTACTTGGATGATGTCATCATTTTCAGCAGTACTGCAGAACAGCACCTGGACCGGTTGGGTCGAGTCTTCCAGAGACTTAAGGAGGCCAACTTGAAGTTGAAGCCCAGTAAGTGCCATCTGTTTAGACGCACGGTATCCTTTCTTGGACACATAGTGACTGCGGACGGGATTTCGGTTGATCCATCCAAGGTGCAGGCTGTAACCGAGTGGCCTACCCCTAGGAATCTCAGGGAAGTACGGGCATTTTTAGGGTTATGTTCCTACTATCGCAAGTTCATTCGAGGGTTTTCGATGGTTGCCTCACCCTTGTTCGCTCTGACGAGAAAGGACCAGCCGTTCCTTTGGGGAGAGGAATGTCAGGATGCTTTCGATCGGCTAAAGGTAGCTTTGACCATGGCTCCAGTACTTAGTCTACCGATGGATGATGCTGCTTACACTCTGGACTGTGATGCTTCGGATGTTGGGATTGGTGGCGTACTCTCTCAAAGTATTGATGGGGAAGAGCGGGTGATCGCCTACGGTAGTCGTTTGTTCTCTGCCGCGGAACGCAATTATTGCGTTACAAGAAAGGAATTGCTGGCCGTGGTGAACTTTGCCCAGGTTTTTCGACAGTACCTACTGGGTAGGCGGTTTACTCTTAGGATGGACCATGCCGCGCTGCGATGGCTACAGCACACTCCTGAACCGATTGGTCAACAAGGGCGATGGTTGGAGAAGTTAGCAGAGTTCGACTTCGAAATACTGCACCGACCGGGAAGGAAGCATGGAAACGCTGACGCTCTATCAAGGAAGCCGTGCCGACAGTGTCACTACGAGGAGTCGGATACGATGAGCCACTTTGTACGGGAAGTGACCGAGGTCTCCAACGAAAGTGATGATGCAAGAGACATGGTGAAATCACAGACGGATGATTCCGTGTTGCGTTTGGTCAGAACATGGCTGAGCGAAGGGATGCCGAGTCTGCAGGAAATTCTGCAGGAGGAAGAGGCCGTGAAGGTCTATTGGCACCAGCGGGACGCGTTGTACGTGAAAGATGATGTGATTTATCGGCGGACGCCGGACGAACTGGAACAAGTACTTGTGCCGAAAAACCTTCAAGAAGACTATATGAGACTCGCACACACTGGAGTGACTGGCGGACACCTGGGTGTCCGGCGAACCCGATGGCAGGTTCGCAGACGAGCCTATTGGGTCGGATGGTCCAGAGATGTGAAGAGGTTTTGTCGACACTGCGACGGATGTTGCCGGTACCGGCGAGGTGCACTGCAAAGGCAAGGTCCTCTGCAGCCCATGCCTTGTGGAGAACCATGGGAGCGGGTGAGTGTGGACGTCACGGGTCCACATCCTAGGAGCAAGAAAGGCAACATCTACATCTTAACCATGATGGACAACTTCTCGAAGTTCGTTGAAGTCGCTCCGATGGCCAACCAGGAGGCGGTCACGGTGGCTAAGGCCCTGGTGGAGGCGATCGTCGTACGTTACGGAGCGCCACTCCAAATTTTAACGGACCAAGGAAGGAACTTCGAGGGATGTGTGTTCAAGGAGATGTGTCGGCTACTGGAAGTGGACAAAGTACGGACGTCCAGCTATCGACCGCAAAGCAACGGGATGATCGAGCGTTTCCATCGCACCCTCAATTCGATGTTGGGGAAGGTGGTAAGCGAAAACCAGCGGGACTGGGACGAACACCTCCCGTACGTGGTGGCAGCCTACCGCGCCTCGATTCACGACGTAACTGGTTTCTCGCCCAATTACCTCATCTTTGCCAGGGAGAACAGGATGCCGCTGGACCTCGTCTACGGACCTCCGGAAACAACCGACGAGGACGGATGCACGTATACGGCCTACGTTGCGGAGCTGTCCGAAAGATTCGCGAAGGCCTACGGCGCGGCTCGCCAAAGCCTTAAGAAGAACGCTGAGAGGCGCAAACACAGCTACGACTTGCGAGTACGGCCGGCAAGATTCGAAGAAGGCGATTGGGTTTACTACTTCAGTCCACGGAAGTTCGTGGGTCGTAGCCCAAAGTTCCAGCGTAACTTCACGGGTCCCTACATGATACAGAGGGCGTGCGGTCCGGTCAACTACCTCCTCCAAAGGTCGCCGAAGGCTAAGCCCTTCGTGTCTCACGTTGACAAACTCCGCCACTGTTACTGGCGGACGAAAGGACAGTGGAGTGAACCAGCTACCAGGATGACCGATGAACCAGCTATCGAGGTGTCAGACGAAGCCACAGCTCCTCCAAGCCGTCGGCCACGTCACCGTTGGAAGCGTTCACCTACAACGGAATCGTCTGCCACACTCGCCGAAGCTAACGGCGGCGCGACAGCTTTTGCCGTCGATCGGCCACGAGACAGGACGCTGGATAAGAAGGCGCAAGGAAGAGATGTCTACGAGGGAGACCCGGACGGAACTACGACCGGTTCGGGCCGACCTCGTCGCAATCCTCGCCGACCAGTCCGTTTCCAGTGAGGATCTCGAGGCGGACGGCGCAAGTCTTCGTCGTCGGTGCGCACAAGAATCCTTGTCGGCGCACGAGTCTACGTCCGCAGGCGTTCCTCTTCCTCTTCGTCCGCGCGCAGGTCAGCGCGCATGCTTCGTCGTCTGCGTCCGCAGGCGTTCCTCTTCTTCTTCGTCTGCGCGCAAGTCCTTCTACGTGCGCGCAAGTCTGCGCGCAAGCTTCCTCCTCGTCAGCGCACGTTCCTCTGATCGTCGGCGCAGTTTCTTCTACGTGCGCGCAAGTCAGCGCGCATGCTTCGTCGTCTGCGTCCGCAGGCGTTCTTCGTCGTCTGCGTCCGCAGGCGTTCTTCTTCGTCTGCGCGCAAGTCCTTCTACGAGCGCGCAAGTCAGCGCGCACGTTCCTCGTCTGCGCTCGAATTCACGCGCACAACTGCGGAACGGAATTCACGGAACTCTGCCGGAACAATTCTGTTGGAGAAACTTTCAAAGGTGAATAAGGACGGCGTTCGAAACTTGGTCGTGCATAATGACCTAATGACTTATTGTGTGAAAGACTTTCCATGTGAAACGCTTTGCTATGTGAATTAATTATGTGAAACTTGGGAGCGATGTGCTTATTTAACATGTCGATGCTTACGGACGATTAGTTTTACAAGTGACTTTCTGTGTGCGATGGCACTTTATTTTCGGATTCGATTTCTTATTGAACGACGATTGTCCTGCTACGAACAGTAGTTTAATTGTATACATGAATCGGATTATAGCACGTTATTTGAACATTCGTATTGAACTGAACAATATCTCGTGCATTGAACTTTGACCGCGCATTATTGACATTGCAGTAGACCGATGCTTAGTCAAATTTTGGGGACAGTGCCTTGCTCCTTTCTCCCCAAAGTGGAATTGGGGACTGTTTGTGGGGGAGCCGTGTAGAGATTTTGCACTGTATGGGTGTCTGTATGTGTGTCTGCCCTGCTCTGTATCTCTGCCTGTACCTATACCTTCAGCCTATCTACATCTTCAGCACATCTACATCTTCAGCACATCTACATCTTCAGCACATCTACATCTTCAGCACATCTACTTGCTCAGCATACCTAGCCTATAGCCTACATCTACATCTTCAGCACATCTACATCTTCAGCACATCTACATCTTCAGCACATCTACATCTTCAGCACATCTACATCTTCAGCATACCTAGCCTATAGCCTACATCTACATCTTCAGCGCATCTAGCCTACGCCGCCTATAGCCTACTTCTACATCTTCAGCGCATCTAGCCTACGCCGCCTACAGCCCACATCTACATCTTCAGCACATCTACATCTTCAGCACATCTACATCTTCAGCACATCTACATCTTCAGCACATCTACATCTTCAGCACACATACAGGGTATATAAGTCCGCTCGTACGCTTGCTCGTGGCAGACGAATGGCCTGGTGAAGAACGCCTAAACCGCGTAGTAGTCAGGCTAAATGATCTGGCTTGACGGACGGTAAAACGTTCGTTGAGTGATACTGTTGTAGAGGGGGTAAATCCTGATCTGTGCCTCGAGAAGAACATCGGCCTCTTCAGGTATCCCTCTACATGACTGGGGTTCGGTGCCTGACTACCGTAACCTAGCTGACGGACAAAGCTGCTACGACGCGCGGACTCTTGCGCTGCAGAAGCTGCTGCTATTGACATTCCGATCTGTTGTTGCTGTCTGACGTTTCACTTTCTGTTGCGACTGACCTCCCGAATCTGGGCGCTATATCAATTACTGTTCTCTGATCGTGGCGCTACATAAATCGCACTGTGATTCTTCAATAAACCGTGATTCTTCAATAAAACGTGTTCAAGCCTAGTCGGCTAATCTTTAGTCTACCGCTAAAGTGGACTCCGCGGACTGCAAGGGTACCTGACGACAGGGGTTGGTACTGGTCATCCTGGGTCTTCGCCCAGCCCCCGTTCTCCACAATAACTTGTAATACACCTATGGATTCAGCATTCATTTCTGCACAAAATGGTATAATTAGATTTGAAATATATGAAAGCACCCCAAAGTTATGAATTTTTTACCGTAGGCACCCGTCGATTCCACAAAATGTATACTTTCGCATAAGCAAAATATTAGATTCTGTGTGTTTTTAACAATTTTTTTAATTAAAAATAGTTTACATATAATAAAGTCCAATATTCAACTATAAAAACTAGTAGTTTACGATTCCGATTCCTCAGGGACATCAACGACAGAGACCTCCGGATTAACATGGTTATTTTTAGTCTACACAAAAATATTATAGAGCAAATAGCAATTATTAAAAATGTGTCTAAAGGGCCTTTATTTAGAGCAGCGTTACTTTTGACAACATTTAGCTAGTCCGATTTTAACAACCTTTAACCATTTATTAACAACCTTTAACAATCGTGCACATGTACGTGGTAGACGTGGAGAGACTACATCCAGAGATTGGAGAGGTTACGGACATTTGAAAGGCATCCTTTAACCCTCAGGCTACCAAGCTTTTTTTGTAACACTGACTACCAAAGGGGGGTGGTTACCTCTCTGCCCCCCCTAGGTTACCGCCCAGGATCGCATGTGAACTGCACTGTGAAATCTACATTGTGACCGTTGATTCTTCCAATAAACGTGCTTAACCCTCGGGCTACCAAGCTTTTTTGTTACACTGACTACCAAGGGGGGGTGGTTACCACCCCTCCTAGATTTTGGGTTTGGTTTGAGATATCATAACTTGTAACACATCAATGGATTCAGCATTCATTTCTGCACAAAATGGTATGTTCAGGTTTAAAATATATGAAAGCACCCCGAAGTTATGAATTTTTTACCGTAGGCACCCGTCGATTCCACAAAATGTATACTTTCGCATAAGCAAAATATTAGATTCTGTGTTTTTAACATAATTAATTTATTTAAAAATAGTTTACATATAATAAAGTCCAATATCCAACTATAAAAACTAGTAATAAGATAGTTTTAGTTACAATAAAAAGAGAAAAAACATGTAAAACATGCTGAAAAACGTTTACGCAGACTTATCGGTTTGCGTTGTAAATAAAACCCAACATTTTCACACATTTAAATTTATTTTGAGCACTTCCGGTCATCAAATGTCAAATTAATTGGTATCAAATAATAGCCCTGAATGCCCTCTATAGAATGACATAATTTATTTCTCTTAAAAAATAAATTATGAATAATCTTTAATAGGAAAAACATGAAAATGTTATGAAAATAAAACACCTTTATTTATATTTTAATTTATTTTGAGCACTTCCGGTTGTCCAAAGATAACTCCGTGACCACCACAATGTAGCCCCACATTCCCTCTACAGAATGGTGTAATTGGTGTCTCTTCATGTCAAAGGACGGATAAGATACAGCCGATAATCTAAGGGGGGTTGTATCCACCCCCCCCCTGGTGCCTCGGGTATATCGGGTATAACTTTTGAATGGTATGGTATATCATCACACATTTTAGCTCAAAATGTGTGCAAATGAATCCTCTACAGCTACCTAAAACGTCAAAATTTTATTCCTAACCAAAAAAGTTTGATTTGGGAAAAACCTAGGGGGGGTGGATACCACCCCCCCCCTGGTAGCCCGAGGGATAATAATAATTATGCACCAACATCTGAACTGATTATCAACGTCGGTTCATGTAGATCGCATAGATGTCACAGAAACGATGTTTCAAACAATGTTGAATTTAAACACCTTTATAATAGAGCTACACGGGTTTATATGAAATCATTTTCGACCAATTTTTAATCGTTGACATTTCGAAAACTAAGGCGTTTATCCCTACTCTAAAAAATGCCCATATGTAGGCGCCACATAGAAAGGAACTTTACAAATATTCAGGTAATTACAATTTAAAAAAAATGACAATTACAGCTAATAATAATAATTATGCACAAACATCTGAACTGATTATCAACGCCCGTTCATGTAGATCGCACAGATGTCGCAGAAACGATGAGTTTCAAACAATGTCAAATTAAACACCTTTATAATATAGCTACACGGGTTTATATGAATTCACTTTCGAACAACCTTTTGGTTAGTCTTCCTTTACGTAGGCTACAAAACTTCCTTGTGTGTGTGTGTGTGTGTTTTGTTTAAAATTGACGTCAACTGCTTTTGATGAAAATGATACAATCCCGTTTATAACGTCGTGTGACATCTCAGTTCGCTTTCAAGACTTCATCACCATTTCTGGGGGGCCATCTTGGAGGCCACGAGAAAATTTGCCATGGCTACACTGGAATCCTTGCTCATAAATATGTACATGTATGTTTAGACACTAAGATGACGATATTAAGTGAATTGGAAGATGAGATACTTAATAATCTTTAAATCGGAAGGTCATTTTGAAAAATGGCTACCTTTCTGGCCAAAGGGCAAATCTGCGTTGGTCCGATTTCCATATTTTTTTTTCAAGACATGTTCGTACTTGTATCGCAAAGTGAACAGTTCTTCGTTCGTAATTATTTCGTGCTCCTGACTCCTATATAATTATACTACGATGCAGAGCCAGTTTTTTTGTTTATTTAATAGAATGAACTATCATTTTAAAGGTGTCGTTGACTTGTTATAATTATCCTCATGATTATTTTATATAAATCCAAGATATCTCGGGGCGTAGTTATTACTCAGATATTCTTCATTTACTTTCACGGCAACACTGTTGTATGTTCAATGTACTGATTTTGATTATTTATTCATTTACTTATTTATTTGTTTAATTATTCCAATGTTAAACTTTTACTATAAGATCAAAGATCAAGAAGGTGAAGTCCGATTTCCATAATGGTCAGACGATCAGAGCATATTCTAAGGGTCTGTCCCTCAGATCGAGAATTGGATGATCAGATGATTTGGTAATAGGATTAGGATCATTTTTCAGTTTTGGTGAGGAACTGCTGTATAGAAGTTACGAATTTAATGACCGAGATAAATATCGAATGGCCAAGCAACGTATCCGCTGCATTTTGTAACGTAGTTGAAGGCGAATTATTGACTGAATAAGGCAGTTTAGTACATCCTACTCGGCAAAGGTCACTGATGTCTTCATAGATCGTTTTTCACCTAATACCGATCTCGACTAAAACTTATCTAGCTAGGAATTAACGATAAGTTCATATAATGTCATTTGATACCATCATAAAGGTGTATACAAATTGATTTGGATTGATTGGAAATTTCGCAGTGTTTAAATTAGCGTAAAATGATATCAATGTGATCAACATTGATGGAAGCATAATATACTCGATGCATGCAAAAATGTTTAGATGTACGCGCATACTTATTTTCAATGTATGCTAAATCGTATTATTTCGTATGTTATTGTGTCTGGGTATTAATACAATCATCCGTTGAAGAAGTCAGTCAAAGGGACTACATGAAAGCGATAGGTTGCAAATTCTAAATAACATCTTTATATTCCGATACAAAGGTGTCGAAATATAATATTATTCAATTCAATGTTCAATGACATCTATAGATGTAATCCGCATGCATAGACACCTATTATATATAATTATAATTATCTGTGCGTGTTAAAGTTTGTTGCAGTGTGCAAGTGTGTGCTGTAATAATAATTATAATGACTTTTCACGAGTCATGATTTTATAGGATGACATTTTACCTGGATATTTACTGAGCGCTTCTTGCTATAATTACTGTACATAGAGAGCCATAGAATCCCTAGAGGAAACGAGAAAGCGTCTTTAGATATCGAAAAGACAAGAGTTAAGTTTAGATAATGATCGTAATCGTAATGCAAAAACTTATCTAGCCAACCCGCATAATTATCGTGATAATTATGAAGCGGGACCCGATGTGTGACCTCGCACGCCAAGATTTTGCCAGGATTAGGCCTACAGCCTGTCAGTGTCTAGAAGGCAATGCATTGGCTCATCACATTCTGTAGCCGTTTTTTATTTAGCGCTATTCAAAACTTTAGTTAGAACTTCTCAGCTATTGATCTAATTTAAACCGCGCCAGTCTCAAGAGCGGTTGAACGGAAAGGGGGGGGGGCTGAGACGATGCTAATCATCTTTGCCATGACACAGCGTCGACTTGCAACCTCTATAACTTGAAGCACTGGTCATGTGAACAGTGGTTGTCATAGGGAGATCCTGTACGAGCTGCCTGGAATTCGATTGCAGATGTCGCTTAGGTCTGAGTTTGAAAGGTGGAGTGTCAGATGAGTATGTTAATGAAGACTTGAAGATTTCAGACTTTATATAATCATATTCGTGATAAACGTACTTGAAAGGTTTAACGACATCGCATGACCAAATACCTCGAACTTCTTTCTACATAAAAAATATTATTGTTTTGGCCTAACACAGGATGAGATTAGCCACTGATTAGCCACTAGGTGTGCCTCGACGAAATGGACAATGATTGAACTCGTCGAAACCAGATTTATATTTTGTTGGCAGAGAATTTTATAAAGGTGTTGAAACGCAATATTGTGTGACGATATCTCTGTGATCAACGACGCTTATAATATATATATATATATATATATATATTGTATATACGTGTATTATATATAATATATATATACATAATATATATAATATATATATACATAATCTGTTCAGATGTGTATGTGTATGTGTGTGCGTGCGTGTTTGTGAGTGTGTGTGTCAGTACTTGTGCAATATTTGTCATTATCTCGAAGCATTTTATCAGAATATGTTTTATCGAGCGCCTTTTGCAGTACACCGGCAATTAACAGCCCGAAGCCTCGAGGAGAGATAGAAACATTTGCCGAGTTGAAAAGACGAGAATTAAATCGTAGACGAAATCTCTCAGCTTGTAAAGATAGGCGCAGGGCATCAGCTTGTTCACAAGTGCTGTGTCAATCGGAGTCGTTATTCAAAGGTTAGTCCAACAGAATGACTGAGTATAGATATTACGGCCATGGGCGGAGACCTAGGAGGACAGAAGGACTTCCCCCATTAAAAGTGTTGGGGGGACGGCCCATGCATTGGTCCCCCCCCCAATCGTTGAGCGTCAAGACTAAAAAAAAGGCACAAACACTTTTGGGCGGTGAAAATGTACATTTTCTTGACTTTTTTGGACAGACGACTAAAAAAAGTCAACAACTTTTTTGGCGGGGAAAGTATAAAAATTTTCCTTGCAAAAGGTTGTCAGAAATTTTCGTCCGTCAAAAAATCTCGCGTCTTTCCATCGGCCACTCGTTCGTTCCCCCCCCCAAATCTCCGTCCATGATTACGGCTGGTGTCGCATAGGTCATGCATTGTAACGCGGAGGACCAGGTGATTATTTTGATGCAAGAGTTCTTGAAGAGAGATCTTTCAGAGACGTACATTTCTTCGTATGGCTTGGCTTGATGAACTTGACATGTTAAAAAATCAATTGAGTATCAGTTTTTATAGAATTGATATAAAACGAAGTGCTATGTTAAAGGATGCCTTTCAAATGTCCGTAACCACTCCAATCTGTAGATGTAGTCTCTCCACGTCTACCACGTACATGTGCACGATTGTTAAAGGTTGTTAAAATGGTTAAAGGTTGTTAAAATCGGACTAGCTAAATGTTGTCAAAATTATCGCTGCTCTAAAATAAAGGCACTTTAGACACCTTTTTAATAATTGCTATTTGCTCTATAATATTTTTGTGTAGACAAAAAATAACCATGTTAATCCGGAGGTCTCTGTCGTTGATGTCCCTGAGGAATCGGAATCGTAAACTCAATACTGCGACACCATGAATCTAAGCGCAGGGCATCGACTTATTCAGGAGCGCTGACTATTGCCATAGAGGTTAACTTTTGTGTAAAGAAAACCGGCGGACGGGAGTGTTGTTAATTAACCCAGTCAGGTCTAGACGTATCTTGGAACAGTTCATGTAAGGGGTGGGGGGCAGGATGGTCAAGTGGTGAGTGGGTTAGTTTAGACTGTCAACTGAGAAACGGGGATTCAGTCCATCTGCACCATCTGTCGAAAGACGAGATGATTTTGAAGGGAACGAAGGCTTTTCACTCGCACTCAGATACGCTGGGGTTGAGAAAACGAAATCGATTATGGCTTAGGTTGTATGTCTTTGTCAAAAGAAGGGACAGAGAAGTGTTTTCTGGGCTAATTGTATGAAATGGCTGGCAATGTGTGTACATGATTTAAGTCATAGCTGAAAAAAACGACTAGCATAGAAGACAATATTGTATGAATGTATGAATGAATGAATGAATGATTGATTGAATGATTGAATGAATGAATGAATGAATGAATGAATGAATGATTGAATGAATGAATGAATGAATGATCATTTCCTGTAATGTATAAACCTAAACTGTAAATTACACTTTGATCGCTTTTAGACACCTTTTCGTTAACGAAGCATAATTTTATAATAACGAGAACCTTCGGTTGCGGATCATTATTCTTCGACAACTACTGTCTTGTGTTATAAAGCGCAACACCCTAAACTCAAGAAGATTTTCAACGATGATGTTGCTCATTGCTCAATGCTCAGTGCGGAACTGATAAGCCGACCACTGGTAAAAGACCATCAAAGTTGATCCTTGTTTTTCCCTACCACAGGTTAGATAAGACCAAGAATTATAGCCTTTGAATACTCAGATGTCGGAGAGCAACAAAACCTGTCAAATTTGGATTTATATCTGTATTTTTACAAAATTTATAAAGGTGTTCTAATGCAGAATAATGTGTATTTCAACGCTTAACTAAATCCATGTGATATATATATATATATATATATAATATATATATATAATATATATATATATATATATATATTCTGATAAATACTATTTGTCATTACCTTAAATTATTTTATCAGAATATTTTTCATCGAACGCCTTTTGCAGTATACCGGAAATTAAGAGTCAGAAGCCTCGAGGGGCATACGCTTAATGAGGATAGTTACGTCTTGCCAGAGGAGTTGTCGAGAGAGATAGTGTGACCTAAGCAACCCCATCAACATTTTGATGATCGAGGGTTGATGGGAAAGGTTTAGCGGTTAGAGAACCAAAAAGACGGGTTTAGATCAGAACATCTTCAGGGCTTTCTGTTCCAGGGCTGTTTTAAGAAATTTTTTAGAACTGCACAACTCCTTTTCCTTCCCGTCATCCATGTTAAATTACTTCCAATCGGAATGCCCACTTTTGATAGTTTTAACTGTATAGAAGTGCTTCTTCAACTGCACAAATCCATCTAAAACTGCACATTTTGTGTACAACTACATGTTAAAAAATTCCTGTTCTGTTCCATGATACTATGCATCCTCTACGAAATGATGAGAAACAGAAGAAAAGACTGATTACCATCACCCACATAATACTTTGGCTGATAAAAAGAAATCCCTTACACTCAGGTGAATCTCGTGCTGGTCTATTATCATAGTTCAATAAAGAACACTATCATGAGCAATGCTCTTTCCTTTGTTATTTGCTGCTAAACGACGTTGTGATAGAAGAAAACAAATAGACGTCGCACTCCTCTTTTCTTCGGGTTGGGACTGGCACTTCTAGAGTTAACTCTTTAATGCCGGAGGGTATAGGATTTCCCATACCATTTACTACCATCTCGGCATTAAAGGGTTAAGGACAGTTACTGTAGCTTGCTTTCAGTTTGCATCCGCTTTAACCCATTAGTACCTGACTTTTTTTTCTTCATGAAAGTGTGAAAATATTGTAATTTCTACTTAATGAAAATCAGTGTCAATCACCATTCAGGCTAAAATTTGTTTTTCTATTTATTAGCAATTTTTTCTTACCGTCCCCGTTTTGGGGACGCTAGGCACAAGTGCCCCCATCAACTTTTCCAGGCTGGCTTGGTCAACTGTGAAGGTTTCATATATATTTCAACTATTTAATCATGAAAATAAGCATACTTGTAGCTAAATAAATCAAGTTGTACAAAAAAAACTCATAGTTTGCTATAAATTATTATGAAAATTTTCAGAAAATCAAGAAAAACTGTCAAATTTATGGGTTTTTTGCCTTGCTTTTAGACAGCAGCAACCCCAGCGACACTGTATTCTACTAGACTGGAAGAATTGATTTGTTTGCATGTTTGTATTGTATGCGTACTTGTTACAGCGTCCCTTCAAGCTCTCTATACTCAGAGACGCTCCCGACTACAGCGCAGACACTGCATCGGAGTTTCACGCCGAAGCGCTGAGCAATTGCGAGTGAAGGACTTTGCCAAGGTCCTTACGTGGCGACTAGAGGTGGGTTAGAACCTGCAACCCTCCAGCTTGCATTGCGACACGGTATCCGGACATTACCCCCGACCCATTACTCCATGCCACTACCCCCCTGCCATTACCTCCCGACCATTACCACCCATAGGACATTACCCCCTGCCAATGCCATTACATCCCGTCTGTTTACATTTAGGTCCAGTGAATTTATGTATGTATGTATGTATGTATGTATGTATGTATGTATGTATGTATGTATGTATGTATGTATGTATGTATGTATGTATGTATGTATGTATGTACGTATGTATGTATGCATGTATGTATGTATGTATGTATGTATGTATGTATGTATGTATGTATGTAGGCATGCATGTATGCATGTACGCATGTATGTACGTACGTACGTATGTATGTATGTATGTAGGCATACATATATGAATACATATGCACATGCGCAAGTACATACATACATGAATGTAAGCATAAACATATATACGTACGTATGTACAGTGTTGTACACACATGCATACATACATACATACATACATACATACCTACATACATACATACATACCCACATACATACATGCTGACATACATACACACTTATATACATACTTACATACATACATACATATTTACATTCGTACATGCATACACTGGACCTAAATGTAAACGGACGGGGGGGGGGTAAATGGCAAAGGGTGATGTCCTACGGGGAGTAATGTCATGGCAGGTGGGTAATGGGCCGGTGGTAAAGTCCTATAAAGTCCTAGACCCTTGCAGCACTGTCATTTACAGTTAGAGATCTTCCCTGCCAGCATTTGCATGGGTATTAGACAGACTCCATATGGGTTTCACACGGGTCCCACGTGGGAATATGGGTCCTATATGAGACCCATGATAGCTTGCAGGCAGGGTTGGCCTTGGCGTGCTGAGGAAACACATATGCATATTATTACTTTACTTGAAAATGCAGTGAAAGTCACATATTGTTGTTTAGAAAGTTGACGGGGGCACTTGTGCCTAGCGTCCCCGAAATGGGGACGGTATTTACGAGCATAATAAAAATATTAACCAAAGATGAATCAATGCTACAAAATTTATACAGGTAGATAACAGCACCAATAATATGGGTATATATGCACATTTTCGATTGCAGCAGGTTTTTACCCAAAAATATAATTTTATATTGATAACTTTTAAAAAAATTAAAATTTTGGAAAATCGAAATAAAAATCTATCTGGCATATACAAAAACAAAACAAAATCTGCCATATTATATCTTATTTTAAAGATAATTTAGTACACTGTCAGTCCCAATGGTTGGCAACTTTGAGTATTGCTTGATATTAAAAATTTCTCTTCCCAAAGAGGTGTCCCCGTTTTGGGGACGCTAGGCACTAAATGGGGTAATCATAATAATATTACGCTTGTTTATTAATAACTCAACCTTTTGAGTGAGGATATCGCGGGATCATCTAAAAAACTCAATAAATGCAATTTATATAGCAAAATTATTCTTCTTATTAAAGGTGTCTACTTTCAACCTTTTTCATATATAATAATTATCGTCTCACAATATCAGGCGGCGTTGAACGTCGTTAGTAAATTGTTCTTCATTTATATTTCTACCGTGACTGTACATTGAATCTCATTTATTTCTCACCAGGTGTCTGTCAGTCCTCAGGTGTTTGAAAATGACATGAAAAAAATTAATGTCTTTTGCATTGCGTGTGTAATCGTTAGGCGACTATGCGTGTGTTATTTGGGCGGTTACACACACCATCACCTTCCTCGGGCTCCCCTATACATCACACCTCGGGCTTTTCATACAAAACTTAAGACGCTACTTTTCAATAACTCTTACCCTGCCTCAGCTGATCCTCCACCCTTCAAATTCCTGGCCCAGACAACACCAACCTTAGTATAGCTGTTCTGCTCCTATGACCCTAAGATAACTCGATCGACCTGGATCACCATAGACTACTCTTATGGACAACCCTTTTGATTCAACGCAGCGCTCGTGAATAAGCTGGCGCTCCTCGCTTGGCTTTCGAGCAGCGCTTTAGAAATTTGTCGATTACGATTACGATTACGATTACATTCCTATCGTTTAGAAACCAGTCCCGTCCAGTGTTTTTCTTACTTTTCAAGCAAAGTACCATAAAGAATGAAACTTACTTGTGTAGTTGTTATTTATCGACCATTATCTAGGATTCAGCTTGATCACAGCCATTCCAATCGCTGTTATTGGACACCTGCAATAAGAAACACAAAATGCTATAAGATGCAACGTCCAGAGATTGTGAATCAGATTACGAGTACATACTCTACGTGTAGAAACCAGTTACGTCATGTACTTTCTTACGCTTCTGAAAGGCTCTTGCTGCAAGAAGCGCTTTATAAATTGTCAGATAAGATAAATTGTCAGATAAGATGTAATTAAAATCGCATGCAGAATTAAACTTATTTGTGTAGCTGTTATTTATCGAACATTATCTTGTTTATTCCCTATATGAATAGGAAAATAAAGATAAAAATAGGAAAATGGGAAACGTCAGAGTGCATCAAGGGCAGGGAGGATGTGTTGGAGGAGGTGGAAGACTTCTGCTACCTGGGAAGTGTGATTGCGAACAATGGCAATTGCGATAAGGATATCCGATCCAGATTAGGAAAGGCGAATACGATATTTGGGCGATTAAACAACATATGGAGGGACAAGGGGATCAGTATAACAACAAAGACAAGATTATATAGAGCATTGGTGCTGACAGTGTTGCTGTATGGAGCGGAGACATGGTCGGTGACCAAAGCAAACATGAAGAGGCTAGAGGCAGCTCATCATAGATGGCAGAGGAGGATACTGGGGATTACTTGGAAGGATAAAATCAGAAATGAAGAAGTAAGGAAAAGAACATCTATGGAGAAATTGGAGGAGATGATGAAGAAATTGCGTCTGCGGTGGTTGGGACATCTACACAGATCAAATGAGGAAAGAATTGTGAAGCAGGCAATGCACTGGACTCCGACTGGATGGAGAAGAAGACGAGGTCGACCAAGAAAGACCTGGCGGGATATGGTGATACAAGACCTGGAAGACGGCGGAATGACGTGGGAGGCTGCCAGGACAGCTGCAGAGGACAGAGTGACGTGGAGGACCTGTGTCGCCCGATGCACTACAAATGCGTGGAAGGACTAAGGTCTAAGGTAAGGTTCCCTATATGTAATTAGGTCCATTTGGACTCGTCTGTTTCTCTCTTAATGTCACCGTAGTTCGGTTGATGGTCGTGTTTCTCACAAAACTAAGGACAGACAATCATCTAGTGTGCACAAACATCAATGACACATCAATGACGCTGCGAATCGATATTTACGGTATCCGGACGTTTCATCCTCGGACGATTCATCCCCGGACGGTTCATCCCGGACGATTCATCCAGTGGACGTTTCATCCCCGGACGGTTCATCCCCGGACGGTTCATCCAGTGGACGTTTCATCCAGCGGACGTTTCATCCCAGGACGTTTCATCCAGGGGACGTTTCATCCCAGGCCATTTCATCCCCGGACGTTTCATCCCAATGGACGTTTCATCCCAGGACGTTTCATCCAAGGGCGTTTCATCCCAATGGACGGAAATTTTAGCAATTTAATCCTATAATTTTTTTTACTGTAATTGATATAAAAAGGCACAAATACTTGCAATAAAATAGCTTTCATATAAGAGCACATAAGCCTATATAACAGAATGAATCGTCAGTAATTAAATATCATAAAAGAACACACAAGCCAAAGGTACTAAAGAACACATAATCCTATAAAATATCAATCTAATTATAATAGATCTAAAAAGTCAAAAAATACTTTGAATAAAATAGATATCACATAAGAACACATAAGCCTATATAACATGCAATTAAATCATAAAAGAACACACAAGCCCGTAGAACCTGCGATTAAGTAGATATAAATAGTTTCATATATTTTGAATAAAAAATTAATAGAGATCATATTAGAAAACATAAGCCTATAAAACATGCAATAAAATCTAGATAATTTAAAAAAACTAGGAGTAAAATAGATATCATGTAAAAACGGGCTAGTGCTTTCTAGGGGGGATAAGCCCGGGATAAAATACCATTTTCATGGTAAAAATTTATCGGGACCTACTTTAGGTTCGACTAATGTATCACATTATTCTCTCTATTTATTGTCCGGGGATGAACCGTCCGGGGATGAACCGTCCGGGGATGAACCGTCCACTGGATGAACCGTCCTGGGATGAACAGTCCACTGGATGAACCGTCCACTGGATGAACCGTCCGGGGATGAACCGTCCGGGGATGAAACGTCCACTGGATGAATCGTCCGGGATGAATCGTCCGGGGATGAATCGTCCTGGGATGAAACGTCCTAGAACCGATATTTACAATTTAGCAACATAGCAACATCTTGAGGTTTCAATGACTGCTTAGATGGGGGGGGGGGGGGGTAACATTTCGGAGAAGTAAACGGGGAAGTCTGCACGATTGCAAGGTTTAAGTCGTCGAATTATTTTCATAAAAGGCAGTTGATGTCAATTTAAAAACAAAAACATACAGTAGATGAAAGCAGAGCTGAACGACATCATATGTTAGCAAAGACGGTTGACTTCTATAACAATCATGTAAAAAAAAAAATTTCCTACCACAGATAAGATAAGATTAGACCAAGGTTAGCCACTGAAGACGAAGAGGAACAAAACAAGTCCAATGTGAAATTATATATAGAATTGTAATATTAATTATAAAGGTGTTCTAATGTAGAATAATGTGTGTTTCAAATCTTAACAAAATCTATGTGCTCTACATGGATGGACGCTAATTTTTATATAATCCGTTCATTTTGTTGGGCCTATTCGTAATATCCAACTCACTGAACGATTTATGAATGAATGTGTGTTAAGTTAGTGTTAGACCTATTAGACTATAATGTTTTTCAGTCGCTCTGTGCTCCTCAAAGCCTTCAGTTGAGATTGGGGTTCCGCCAGATAATAATGGAAGATGCGAATGGTTCTTTGGTGAAGAAAGTTTAGAAGACATTGCTGTAATGGATTGTTTTGATCGATTGTATTTCGTATAAAGTCATATAGTATTGTGTAAGTCAGTAAAAATATAATATAACATCTATTAGATTTACATTCTGCATGGATGGACGTCTGTTATCTGTGAGTGTGTTATGACCAATTAGATCACGTTGAAGTGTGCTCGTGTGCGCATGTGGGCTACCTGAAAGCGGCTTGTATCGCATAATGGACATTCATTGTGCATTCTATTAGATAGGCTACTTGAGTCGGCCATGTAAAATTGGTAAATCTGACCTGTACCGGTCCACACTTCCAAAACAGAAGGTCAAATACGCGCTTTATGAGTCTCCAGAACTGGAATAATGAGATGGGTTGTAATTCGTGGCAAATAGACTGAAGATGACAGTTACGGACATCCTACTGAAGCGAGCTTCTTCTTATTTCTTCTCTCGTGGCCTTGCGAACTTGGTGCGCCTCTGAACGGTTCACCCTAGTAGAGGCGCTTTATAAAGATACAATACAATACACATTCCAATGAAGTCTGCAGAAACGGTTTTTCGCCTAATACCGACCACAATTAAGCTATCAGCTGATATACAACCTGGAATGCCGAAACGACGCTCAAGTAATAATATAGTTTTAAAACGTTATGAAGGTGTTTAAAACGAACATTTTTTTATAAATCATGGTTTAATGACAATGTACGCAACTATTGTGATCAACATGGATGGACGCATATATTCAGTGTGTGCAATGGTGTTTAGCTGTACGGTAGGCACACATGTTTTCAATATATAACAGATCGACAACCTGCAAAAATAATTATTATACAAGAACAACATCTAGTGAAACTAAAATATGTCGCGTTCTACATTTATTTTCCTCGCACTGCGGCGGTTTTGACTTGTTTATTTGTTTCTTTCTTTATTTATAAAGGCAACGTTACAGCTATCGTGCTAACTTACTCGTGACACGCAATCTAGTAGTTACCCATTGTAGAGAGTGCTCAAATGCATTGTGTTATAACAAAACCGATTAATGTCATACGCCTTCTGTCTAAATCGATTTTGGCTCAAGTTCTAATGCCTGCTTGTGTCTTTTTTAATATATATATTGACTCTATAAAACTTTTAAAAGGTATGTATAGGTCTTCTTAATCCTACTTCTTTCGACCCCAAATTGAACCAATCAAAATAGCAACATAAAGTAGGCTACACACAGATTGTTGCTGTACACCTCCTTAAATAAACTTAGTAACTTTATATAAATGTTGCGTAAATAAAAACCGCCAGTCCTTTGCTAATGCAAAACTATATTTCATATATTATTTCATATTAACCTGCTAAAGAATTTCTTTGACTGAAATGTAGAAGTTGTGAATCAAATTTGTATTAAGAATGGTAATCAAGAAAAGTTGGTGACATTTACTCAAGTATATTAATGAATTTCCCAAGCAAAAGATTTAACATAACATGTATAGTTGGTGTTAATAGATGTTAAACATTTCGCTGTTAAGCAATGAACACTAATGCTATTGAACAATAATGCTATGTTAAGGCTATGACAACGAGCAATGATATTGTTACCACAACGTTACAATGTCATGTACATGGTGTATTTTGAACGTCATGAATTAATTGTTAATGCACTGTACATGTATAAGAGCTGTAAATTGTCATCAACGGCCTTTGATGTCACACGACGACGTTAAACTTTGGTTTAAATAAATAACCGCCGGTCCACCAACACTGAAATCTTAACATTCAGCCTTACTGATTGAGCTACAATTCGTTAAAAAAACTGTAAAACCAATTTCACTAAAGTTCAGGGGCGCCGTTAGGCGTACGCACGTACGCAAGTGCGTACAGCGCGGAAAGGCAAAAAATTTTTTTACAAATTGTAAATTAAAGAATTAAAGCGTGAAATATTATAAATGATGAAATTCTATTGAATCTATTTAAATTTTATCATCTTTAGAATATACTTACTTACTTACTTACTTACTTACACTCTAATAGAGAGCCATCTTGGCATTGAGCGTCTTCGGGTATATCTTCGTATGCGTCTCGGTGTAAACTGTAAAGGTTTCAAATTACCACCTCCTAAAGATTACCACCCGGTAACTTGAAACCGGTTTCAGATTACCCCCCGGACACTAGATTTGCATCAATCATCGCATTTAGTGCACTAAAAAATCAGAAAAATCACCCAGCTTCTTGTTATGGTCTGAAGATTTTCATCCGTCATCCCACTTCGTGGTTTGTTATCAATTTTTAATCGGACAAAAATAATAGCCTCGAAGACATTTTCTCCATTGTAACTTCAGCGGCGATTTAGTATTTTAGTTACAGATGAAAATATTGATAACAAACCACGAAGTAGGATGACGCATGAAAATCTTCAGACCAAAACAAGAAGCGGGATAATTTTTCTGATATTTGTAGTGCAATAAATGTGATGATTGATGCAAATTACAGTTTGCAGGGGGGTAATGTTTAGGAGGGGTAATAATTTGAAGCCTTTAGGCCTACACCGGTTAGGCTCTATACTTCATAAATAGTTAAACTGTAACTGGCCTGCGGATGAATTTTGAAACGCTTTGTTGGTAGTTAGGCCTGTTTAAACTGTGAAAAAGTTTAACCTCTATATCGTCTGTTTAGAGTGCAAGGGTTCTAACTCCAAATTTTTCAAAAACCGTTTTATTGTTTTATTTTATTGCTACCAATATTATGCTTGAACTGTACAAAGATTATGTCGTTCTAAGTAAAAAATAGTGGAAAAGAAGCTATTTGAATATTGGAGCTATCTCATAGGACTTATCTTTGAAATGTGCAATGGTTCTATCTACCAACGCCTTGCCTTGCCTTGCGTCACAGCAGTTAATTATATATGCACGCGATGATTGCTAAACGGTGGTATGCTTGCATAGATTTCTACATTGTGATTTTAAAGTATTTTAAAAGAAAATTGTGCTTTTCCAACAATCTGCAACAGTTTCTTTAGTCTGAAAAATTATTCTTAGCATATTATTATGTTTTAATAAGAGAATTGTCATAACTAAAAGGAATATCACATTATAATTTCTGTAAGCGATAACACGCGTATTTAATGAGTGGTTTGTTATAGCGCATTTTTTCGCTTGTTATTATTATTTTACTAAAAAAAAGGCTGAAACCACATTATTTTCATGTAATAGTTGATAATAATTTAAAAGATAATTTTGAAGCATATTTGCGTTGTTATAAAACGATCTAGTTTCAGATCTAAGAATATTTTAGATCTGCGGAGGTTTTAGGCCTAGGCTAGCTTCTGTCGTATTATCGTATATGCTGTGATTTTGCGTATTTTTTTTCACAAACATTTATTTTATAGGTTCGGAGACATAAAATATTTAAAAGGTTTCATCATTCCAACTAAAGAAATGATCTGTTATCCAAAAACCCACAAATCACAATGATATAAATTATTATCTATCATCAGATACGAAAATATTTCGAAAAGCGCAAAGGTTCTATTGCGGTAATTTTGCCTCCTGTTCGACACAAACTTTATTATTTTAGGCGCGACGGCACAAAAGTTTCTTTAAAGATTATATTATTCCAACTAAGGATATAATCTGCTATCCAAATTTTCATTAATCACGATGATATAACAATAATTGGATTTTTGGCAATCATCGAAAGTTTAGATTTGCTCTCCTGAACAATTTGAAAAAGTGGAGTTAGAACCCTTGCACTCTAAACAGACGATATATGCGTATACCCAGGGCTTAAAGTGCGCCAGGACGGTCATGGACGGCGTCCAGGCACTTATTTTCGAGGCTGGATGCCGTCCTGCCACTTATTTGGCCAGCACTGCCTGGACGGTCGTCCATGACTGCATCGACGGCGTCCATGCAGTTACGGACGACCGGCCATGACTGCCTAAAAATGGATCCATTTGAGGTCGACACAGCCAAAAATTCGCTGGTCGCTGGGGCTCCTCCCCAGACCCCACTGCGGGAGCTTACGGTAAAGACAAAAACCTTTCTCTTTTACACTAACATTTTGATTTCTATTGTTATCCTGGTAGCTTGCGACACTAAAAAACCACTTATTTTTGAAGTTTTCGCGACTTTATCATTCACAAATAGCTGGCAAAAAAGAGCCTAAAAATGACTCCATTTGAGGTCGACACAGCCAAAAATGCGCTGGTCGCTGGGGCTCCGCCCCAGACCCCGCTGGGGGAGCTTACGACGCTCCCCCAAACCCCCTAGTCGGGACGGGCTTCGTGCCTTCGGCACTCGCAACTTCGCGCCTTCGGCGCCGCCACTGACGACCAATTACAATACAGCGTCTTGGCACTTCTTTTTTTACACTTTAAGCACTGCGTATACCCAAAATGGAGCAAAAAGCTTATGCTGGTAGGCCTAATACCTCATAATCGCCAGTATAGGCATATACGATATATACATGTACATACATATAGGCTAATATATATATATATATATATATATATATATATATATATATATATATATATATATATATAAGCTCGCTCGCTTCATATTATTTTGTGCAAGTTGTGCGTACAGAAAAAAAATCCTGGCGGCGCCGCTGCTAAAGTTAATGTTACTCTGGCAAGGAAATGACCCAAGTCGGAGAAAATTAGATGGCAGTTATACTAATCATATTATATTTTTATACTGAAACTGACCAAGGCAGATCAATAATGTCCTAATGACGTTAGCAGCTGCTGATAAGATATGATAAGATAAGACTATTCTTTATTTTGACCAATTGCTATCCGCATTTTGGTAAACACACATTCACATTGTTATGGACATAAAATGTTTATTGTTTATCATATAATCGATATCACTAAAAAAACAGTCAAATTTGAAATAAACACATCATGCTATATTCAAAGTCGTAAGCCTATAATACGTCGCCATGACGGTTAGAGTCTTTCTCATAATACCATCTGCCGGATTAATCGATGCAGCTTTGCGCGATTATGAACCCGTGGCAGCATGTACTAGAAGGAAGCGTTTACCATTGGGACGGAATTAAATCGTTAAAGTTTGAACTGTTAGGTCGAATGTAGTCAGCAGTTTATCAACCTTTTCCGCGACTTTTAAAAGGGACGTTGTGCACATTCTTCGGTGTGTTTGAACGTTTTGGCATGTAGTAGACTTCGTTAAGTTTGGCTTTTCAAAAGATTGTTTAAACACCTTAATAATTAGATTGAATGACTTTATATAAGTATAAGCTTTCCTAAAACGGCATATTTGTCACTTGTTTCCGCAGTACTGTTACAGTACTCCAAATTGTTGACAACATTCAGTGATGACGTCATGACGACATCTTTCTTTGGAAGGAAATCAATATAATTATGTGTTAGTCGACTCATTCGTAAGCTAGACCCCAGCCAGGTTCAGGTCATCTAAAAGCGCTCGAGTGGGAACGAGGGGAGCCGAATAGTTCAGGGTTTACTGCGCCCAACTGTCAACAGCTAGGCCGGAGGGGCCATATCAAAGGGTGAGATAAGTCGAGCAGAGAGGAAATTGTCCACTGGCCGTCATTTGCTGGAGGCTGGCGACTGAGAAGTCGAAGTCGCTTACCCTTGACCTATATGCCTCACGCGAGCAAAAGACTGTATTATGTCTTTGGTTAGGTGCGGTTTAGCGATTTTGTGTCATAGAAAAGAAATTGTTGTCGCCTCCCCTTCCTCCAGACATTAGACTGGCAACACCAAGAGTAATGGCGGTACTTAACTGATGTCCACTCTGTTTAAAGTACTTATTGTAAAAATAAAAATACTAGTTTTTCAATTATAATTACAGAGATGACATCATTTCAGACAATTTTCACACAATGATAAAATACGAGACTTTAGCATAGATGTAAAAAGATGGAAGCTGAATTTTTTTTTAATAAGACAACGTCGTCTACCACTGATGGCAATTGACTTTCCTTTGGCAACTACTTTGAACGTTTCTTTTGCATTGGCGGCATTTCACTTTGCTTTTCACTTCCGGTCATGTTCACATGGAACTCACTACAATGTAGATTGTAAAATAAATCCCAAATAGAACCGACGTCGGATCCTTGTATTGCCCACGCAGCAACTGGCAGACAAAGATGCATTGTTCTAAACAAATTGCCACTTGTATCTGGAATTAGAAACAATGAGATGCATTGTGCGATCGAAATTCTAGACTTCCTATCTGGTACAACTTGAAGCTGATTCAACAGACGCCCGAGACTAAGCAATGTAAGCATGAGTCATCAATTTTCAATCCGCTTGACATCTGTTTGCAACATGCGCTTGCGCAACAAACAGTCAATCTCAAGCTATTTCCCACTAGGCCTAACCAATGACTGCGATGATAATTAGGCTTATACGATTCATTGGAAGTATAATTTAGCCTTGCAAGATGTAATTTCTGTCTTTCTATTCATTTATATAACGCTACGTCTAAAACAAAACATGAATTTTTGTCCACGTGGGTTTAATCATTCCTGCAAAATGAACATGCGAACAATATTATTGTGATTCAGCTTTGAATAATTATTCAAAAAGTGACGTCACCACGTCACTTTATCTACCGCCGCTATCAAGCAATCAAGTATCTATCAATCGATGACGCTTACAAACTGCGAGTAAAGAACTTCATCAAGTTCCCTACAGCGACCACTTCCGAGGAAGGAATTCTCTTTGCGATAGGGCCTGCATCAACCAATCAGAAATCCTTTTCCTCAAGACACATTCTCAGAGACTCACAAGGCGATATTTTGTACGACACGATACACTTGAAGAGTTCCAGCTGACAATTTGTAGAGTCTACTATTCGATACTTTTGAATTTTGATGATCTACATCTGACCAATTGACAATAATATTATTGTAGACTTTGTTAGCAGAGTATGTCACAATATTATTTCGGCTTGAAAGCTGCGGCTAAACGAATACACATTGTATGTTTGACATTGATAGCCAGCTGCAGTTCTTCAGACAGGCTGAGACAGCTAATCTGTGGTGGTCGCAGACACGAGTGCACATGTATTCCATGAACATAATAAACATTATCTAATCGTAAAGTTTGATTTCTTAAGTTAAGCTAACCAGCACACTGAAAATCATCAACAGTTTGTGAAAATGAGAACAGTTTGGGAGGTGTCGCATAGTCTAGGGAAGCCCATTCCAGGTTGTTGGACCAACCCATGGGCGGTGACTTAGGGTAGAATAGGGGGTACGGTCCCGTCATTGAATGTGGTGGGTCCCCCACCACGGACCATGTAGACCATGTCAAAAACAATTAGGCGTCGTTTAGGATTGCATCTTTTGTGTGACGAAACAATTATTGTAACGGCCATTGTTTGACCGGTGAATGTCGAGCTAGGCTACATGTAGACGAATATTCACAATAACTCATACTAATTCCAAACTCTGATTTCTAAAGCCTAACTCGAAAGCTATGTGCGGGATCTCAGGTTATTTACGAGCTTCTGAAAACTCCAATGAGGTTCTCTTCAACATTCTGAACACTTTAAAAAGTGCAACGATGAGTGTTTTACTAAAAACGGAACGAACAGAAATGCAGCAAGTCATTAAGTTTTTAGCAATGCCTTGCAAAAACCCATTTGACATCATACATGTAGGTGCTAATATTTATAGACTCAACGAGGTCAATACGATATTTTAGAATTTTTAACAAGACTTGATTACTGAAAAGTCTTATCTCTTTGATGAAAATCAATTGCGTATGACGTCGCACTGGTAAACAGGCCACGCTAAGAGTACGTGGCCTGTTTACTATTTTGTGAACTATTTTGTTAGAGACTCAGCCCATTGCATGCATTTGGTTCACCAGTCTTGTGTGCCACTTACTGCAGTCCACTGGACCGCCGCATAAAGGCCAACTGCATTCATCTTCAGAGTCGGCATCTCTTTCTTACATCAACATAAGTGCTTCCACAGAGTGACTTTGTATTGCGGGTTCAGTCAAATTGTTGTTTACTGGATCCGGGAGCAAGGTCTTGAGACTCAATTCTCCACGGAATATTTTTTGAAGTCTCTCCATCCGCAAATATGTTTCTCGTTATCGGCATTTTATATCTGGCAGTCGGTTAGTAGAATCTTATTCAGAAGTTATTCTTAATTATGTACTCATTACTCATCCATCTATAATTATTCGAGTAAATTTAAAATTAAAATTAGGCCTAATTCGTTTTACATCAACACAATCAACTGCAATCGTGTCACTATAATTGCGGATATGCCATAGGCCTATTTACGACAAATATTTTTCATATTCAGCGTACTTGTGGCTTTGAATAAAATAGACTGCGTTAACCACAAGCAAGAACCGCAAGCGAGATAAAACATTTTAGGAATTTTTGTGGTAGGTAACCAAGAATTCCTGAGTAATGCAGACTGTCAATTGACGAACACTTGCTTTGGAAGGACGACCGACGATTTGACAAATGAAAGACCAACGACATCAAAGATCAATGACAAAGAAGATGCCTCAAACACTCAAACTAGATTCACAAAGTCTGCGCAACATGCTAAAGGCATTAAGCTTATGTATTGCGAATCACTAGATGTTTTCATTCCATCTTACAAAATACAAAATATCTCAACAGACAAACAACTCCATGAAGTTACCCCAAGAAAATCTCAATCAACGAATGAAGTAGCGGATGAATCCACTGTCGCCACGACATCAGATGACGCAATCAAATCAACCAATGGCTCGAAACCGTCGAAAGGTGAATAGGCTAGAAATTACTAAAATGATATTAAAGTGAAAAAAGAATCGTTTGTAGAATGCATTGTTAAATTACATTTTGAGTCATCTATATAAATAAAAAAATTTAACTACGTACGCACGATTCTTTTGGACCAAGGATCTCGGAATGTTCTTGACCGATTCTTTTCAAAATTGCAAAAGGCTAATTTAAATTGGAAATGGCATAATTAATCTAGGCCTACTTAGAAATACTCCCTCTGTCCCTCCTTTGGGCTTCAGTCTTATTTAAGTGGCGCTGCTAAGCAACAAGCAAAAAGTACAGGCAAACGAGGTCCGCCAAATATGTGAACTTTCCGCATTTATTAATTAAGCCTGCTTACAGCGCGCCTGTAGGCTGTATATAGCGATAACTTCATCAGGCATGGGAACAGAATTAAAATTCAGTTTGATCAGTGCTCAGGTAGTGGTGGATGTGGACATCGACATCGCGTAGAAAATCATTTCGGAAACTATGTTGATATACCAGTTATACATTAACCCTGCGACTACCAGTGGGGTCAAAAATGACCCCACGCCAACCTTTACTGTACACTGCGCAAAATCTGTTCGTGCAAATTTATTTACAATTTGTGACTTTCAAGATGTACCTAGTCTCAATCGAAATATCAATTAATATTTCCCTTTTTGTCACCAGAGGGCGCTGGCAATCTTTTATAGCATAATTGAGTACCAGTGGGGTCATTTTTGACCCCAATAGCTTTTTTGAATACTTTCAATGGTATCCTTTGAAATAATTCACAATTATCTATATAAATAAAAATGAAACTTTCCAATAGTTCCTGTTAACACCACGCCGAAACTGACGCACCGATTGTTGTGAAAATTTACCAAAACCTTCCATTCAAATAGCACCATGTCTTAAGATTTTTTCACCCGAAAAAACGCAATCGTTTCCACAAAAAGTGAACTTTGCAATCCGTTCGTCCGCCATTTGCAAATTCAACACGTCCCACACGGTTCCCAGATTTCAGAAAGGCTGTCTCCAAACACAGCAGACGAAACATGAATGATGTCGCGTCCTGTGACGTCATAAGTAGGGCTGTTGTTCGATTAACTCTTATAGGGTAACCGGGGGGTAAAAAATAACCCCCAGCCTACTTTTTTTCGTATAATTTTTTTGAATAAAAGAAAATAGGCTTTTGCTTTTGTGACTTTTCCTAAATATGTTTTTTCCTCACAATGTCGTTTTCAGCTGTGCCACATTGCGCTGCCACCTAGCGGCAGACTAGTGTGAAAAGTAAGGTTTCATATTCCAGTACTGGATAAATCATTTCTACACTATGTAGAAGTAAGCATAGTAGTTGATAGAACTGAATTGTTGGAGATATGTGGTTCTTGTATTCTTGCATATGAATTAGCCATTCTTTGCTGTATGATTTCTATTTCAGGTTGCATTATATTAGTGTAGTTTACTTACTTTTGCATAAAGCTATCGAAAGAACTAGGTGATTACAACGCCACAAAAGGCGCCGTGGACTCATTCGACCAGGAAACAAAAAGATATACTTGAAGTTACAGGACCAGAAGATGGCCTCTTCTATTTCTTGGTTGATACAGCAGCGCTCAACGCGTATATCATATTACAGGGCTTTTTTAAGGAATTTTTAGAACTGCACAACTTCCCCAGCCTTTACAACTGCACAAATCCATTTAGAACTGCACATTTTTTTCAAAATTTTGAATATAGCCAGAATTTGATTTCGGGGGTGTTTCTTCGGTGGAGAATTTTTGACGTCTTTTTTTAGTTGTCAAAATTTCTGAAAACACCTTTTTTTAGTCGTGAAAATGTCTGGAGACACCTTTTTTAGTTGTCAAAATGTCTAAATACACCTATTTTGTGGTCAAAATTTCTAAAAACACCTTATTTTAGTCGTCGAAATTTCTGAAGATACCTTTTTTCAGTTCCTTAGATTACTAAAGACACCCTTTTTAGTTGTCAAGATTTTCGCTGTCCAAATTTCAAAAGACACCTTTTTTAGTTCTCAAAATTTCTCAAAACACCTTTTTTTAGACGTCACCATTTTTGAAGACACCTTTTTTAGTTGTCAAAATTTCTGAAAACATCTTTTTTTAGTTTTCAAAATTTCTGTAGACACCTTTTTTAGTCGTCAGAAATTCTGATGACACCTTTTTTAGTTGTCGAAAGTTTATGAAAACGTCATTTTTAGTTGTCAAAATTTCTGAGGACACCTTTTTTAGTTCTCAAAATTTCTGAAGACTTTTTTGTGTGTCAAAATTTCCTTAACCTTTATCTTCCCAGACACAGAAATAGTCATTCTATCACTTCTGAACTTTGTTATTATACAGTTTACCACCTAGATAGAGGCAATTAGTTAAAAAAATAATTTATTTTTTGTTCATATAAAAATTATATATATGTTCCCAAAGTGGAACGTTGGGTCACTTTGACTAGTATAAGCATCAAGCATTAGTAAAAGTATAACTTTTTCCAAATGATGCATATATACAATTTTTTAAAAGGTGTGAATCACAAAGGTTAATACTCCACCTCTACCCCAAATTTTACACACCCCATCCTCAAAATTCCACTCCGCCCCACCCTTCCACCCCACCAAACCCCATGAAATGCTCACATGAAATTTATGAAAAATAATGTTTCAATTTGTTTTCATACCGGTCCCAACGAACCACTACGCTGACCGTATCCCACAAAGTCCCACAGCAATCCCCCACCCACCCCACCCACCCCACCCACCCAACCCAACCCTAATCCACCTCCCCCAAATTTGCCCCCACACAGTCCCACATGTCTGGAGTAAGGTTTCTCGGTCAAACCTCCTCTTCACTTCGAACGCACACGGCCCACTTCAACCACATACTCCAATCGTCCATCTATAATCCACCTCCACCCTACTCCGGCCCACTCAACCCCATTCCCACCCTCCACTCCGACCCACCTCTTAAAACGCGCAACATAAGAAAATTATGAAAAACAATTTTTTACTTTGTTTTTCACCTTGGCTCTTCCTTCCCACTTTGACCCCACCCAGCACACTACAACCCCATACCACAACCGTCCGACCCCACCCACCTCCACTCTAATTCAGGCCTACCCACCCCATCTCCCACCCCTCCATGACTCCACTCCGCGAAAGGCTCAACACTTGAAATTCATAGCAAAAAATAATGTTTCACTTGGTTTTCACCTTTGGTCTCACCGCACCGCACCCTACCATCCCAAAATCCTCACCCCACCACGCCATACCCTGTCCCCACACAACCCACCCTGCGGGAAAACGGAGTAATTATATAGGCTAATCAGATTTTAAATATAGCCTGCGTTGAAAACATCACGCTGCAGAAGGCCTAACCGTCCTAACGCAACTTTTCAAGCTCCTCAAATCCCGAAAAAACCCAGTAGGCTACCTGGCTACTATTATAATAAAATAATAAAAAATAGGCCTAAAATAATAATAATGGATCAAATAATAATAATACTATAATTTAAAAAAATAATATTCATGTTCATATTAGAATGAAAACTACAATCAACGTAAATTTTGTAGCGAGCAGGGCAAATTTCAATAGAACGTAAAAGTATTGTTTCAACTAGTGAGAGTGACCCAACGTTCCCAAAGTGGAACATATCTAAAATCAGCTGCGTTGCTCACTCGTAGAGCACTACTATTAAAAAAATTGACCATAACTAGACAGAATAGACACAGTTCAATCCAAATGTACAATAAAAGCAATTAATTATCATGCATTTGCTCCAAAAAATAATTTTCAAAATTTTTTAGCAAAAACGTCATTTTTTGCCAAATTTGCATCAAAATAACTATTTTATTAGCAGCAACATACTTGAAACAAAAGTAAATAAACATGCACCCATCATTGGCCAAGTAAATGAATATCAATAAGATGACTTACAGTAGGTTTTACCGTCTCTGCAAATTTTATAATAATATGTTCCACTTTGGGAACGTTGGGTCAATAAAGGTTAAGACACCTTTTCTAGTCGTCAAAAATTTTGAAGACACCTTTTTTAGTTGTAAAAATTTCTGAGGACACTTTATTTTAGTCGTCAAAATTTCTGAAGACACCTGTTTTAGTTGTCAAAATTTCTAAAGACACCATTTTAGTCGTAAAAATTCCTAGACACCTTATTTTAGTCGACAAGATTTCTGAAAACGTCATTTTTTTAGTTGTCAGAATTTCTGAAGACACCTTTTTTAGTCTTCCGCGCCCCTAGTGTAGTTTCTACAACGTATAATCCATAATAAACACCGTAGGGTGTAGTGAATAGTTACATTTACCACTTGCGACCGACGTTGACGAAATACTAGAAAAGGACAGTAAAGACAGTTTTAATTTCTTTATCGGTGGACCGCTTACTCCGCTAGACATAATTATTGACAAGTCTTTAACAAATAATATTTGTGATATTACATGTAACTATGTCATCTGAAACTTTATATTAGTTTTCAAAGTTTATAGCTGCACACTTTGATCACAAAACTGGCAATACGCCTACAATAAGCTTCTTTAAATGTTTTTTTTAAATAGCGTATTATTCCAAATCGGAAGACATGGAACTTTAAAAAAATATTTTTTAACTGCACAAAAATGCCTTTACAACTGCACAAATCCATTTTAGAACTGCACATTTTGTGTAGAACTGCACGTTAAAAAAGCCCTGTATCATAATTATAGAAGTTGCAGAATCCAACATGGCGAGATCACGCACATTCAGTAGGCCTACTTTTGGACAAGCGCTGTGTGTTCCTGCTAGATTTGGTCATGAGCTAATCAGACCGCTTATAATCACGAATTATCATTTTAATTCAAGATTTTTTACTCATTACGTTCAACAATGTCCTTGTCTATCAGATAAAATTAACAGGACCGAAATTGGTTAAACATTTCCATAGATTTGACGAAAATAAAATGGGGGTAATTTTTTACCCCCCGGTTACCAACAACTATAACCGAAAGGGGGTTACCCTATAAGGGTTAAAAATTTTAATCGAAATTAATCGCACGAATAATTATTTTAATCGCAATTAACTGCAAATTAATCGCAATACATTTCTTTCAAGTATAATAATCTTACTACTTTCTAAGGACCTTTGAAGCATGCAATTTTAATGACTGAATGCATTCTTTCTATTGCAAACATATTCAATAACCTTTGGCTTAGGCCTATTGAATTTCTGCATTTAGTTTATTGAGCACTTTTGTATGACAGACAGTCAACTGCCCAAAGTCCGTTAATTCTTTTCATTTGAGCCACCTTTAATTAAAATTATATAGGCCTAAATATGAAAATTAAACAACCGTTTTCTTACTCTAAAAATTAATTATTTATTCAGCCAATTAATTGTATAGGCAGACCAGTTTATTTACATTGGTCGGTTCAAGGGATGCTCTTATTAATTAACAATAGGCTGTAGGTCTACTATTGAACCTCATTAGGCCTACTTAGTCACACTTTTTCACAGGGGGTGGCGGTTCTTGCCAAACATCGTCTCTGTTGTCCTTCTGTAAACATTTATCATTTTAAAGATCTAGGCTGGATCCATTGGTCTTGCCATCTCCTGGTCCTGGAGTTCATCCAATGTTGATGAAACAACCTTATTGGACGATGCGACCGATGTCGACTGCTCATCGTTAGGCTAAATGTTTTGGCTCGCATGCAGGCGATATGTGAGCAAAGAATTGCTAGGCCTAATTATACTCAAATTCTTTTTTGGAATAATTGCCAAGGAATGTATCACTAGTAATTTATAAACTAGCTGAACCCGGCCACGCGTTGCTGTGGCTGAAAAGAGGCTCCCCTCCCCCTCCCCTTCACCCTCCCCCTCCCCCTCTCCCTCCCCCTCCCCCTCCCCTCTCCCTCCCCCTCCCCCTCTTCCTCCCCTCCCCCTCCCCCTCCCCCTCCCCTCCCCTGAAACCCCTTTCTCCCCCTTTCCCTCCCCCTCCCTCCCCTTCCGCCTCCCTCCCCGCCCCTCCCCTTCCCCCTCTACCTCCACCTCCCCTCCCCCTCCGCTCCCTCCCAACCGTCTTCGTCCCGCTCCCTCCGCTCCTTTCTTCCGTCACGCCGTGAAGGCCGCTTTGGGGAAAGGACTCCCCTCCCCTTCCCCTCCCCCTCGGCCTCCACCTCCCCTCCCCCTCCGCTCCCTCCCCACCGTCTTCGTCCCGCTCCCTCCGCTCCTTTCTTCCGTCACGCCGTGAAGGCCGCTTTGCGGAAGGCCGCGAATCGCTTATGACGTCACAGGACGCGACATCATTGATATTTCGTCTTCTGTGTTTGGAGACAGCGTTTAGCCGTGTGGGACGTGTTGAATTTAGAAATGGCGGACGAACGGATTGCAAAGTTCACTTTTTGTGGAAACGATTGCGTTTTTTCGGGTGAAAAAATCTTAAGACACGGTGCTATTTGAATGAAAGGTTTTGGTAAATTTTCACAACAATCCGTGTGTCAGTTTCGGCGTGGTGCTAACAGGAACTATAATTGGAAAGTTTCATTTTTATTTATATAGATAAGGCGAAGTCGAATTCTGAATTCTGTGGCGATGTCCCGTTGTGCGCAAAGTTCCCCCGGTCAAAGGCTTTTGATCTAAATATATCTAAGTCGCGAAATTATTTTTTACATCTTTGTATGCGAATCTAGAATTCATCGTGACTATTGGCAGCTCTCAATTCACTTTAAAACCAAAGTTATAGACATTTTAAATTTCGATGTGGTAGTTAGCGCCTATACAGTTAAGAAGCGATTTAAGCTTGCGACGCCATTATATAATTTATTTAGCAAACGGCTGCATGCATGACGTCATTATTGACGCTCACAGTATTAATCAAGTTATTAATAGGCGAGGCGCTCTCAGTGCATAAAGCATAGACTATAGAAAGGAGCATGTTAATGCGGGTGGGTGTATATGTGTGCGTTTGTCCATACAGTTTCACAGCTATTGATCACCAGAACGACCCAGTGAAGGTGCTGGTGAACGAACTTAGCTAACCACGGAGGCCTGCGCGGGGGCGATATTCGCGCAGTTTCGGAGCTTTAGGATACACCCCTTGCAGCTACAGGAACATGCGACCAGGAACGTCACGCCCACAGTCAGCATGCACACCCGTCCCGCAGGGGCGAGTCGGGTTTCGTTATGGGAGGGGGTTAGCAAAAAGTGAGCAAGGGCTAAACAAAATGTTCCGGACAACGCCTGTTACATCAGTGGGTTGGAGTCTTGGTTAGGCCGGGTTAGAGTGCGGGGAGGGCGTAGCGGTTGGAGGGGGCCGTGGGTGATGCGGGGTGATGCGGGGTAGAAGCGGTGAGCGGTGTATGGACGCGGAAGTGTGGGACGAGGGCTGGGGTGGGAGCGGTGAGCAGGGTGGGAGCGAGGCGGGGCGGTGTGTGGGTGCGGAAGGGGGTGAGGACGGAGGAGCGGTGAGCAGGAGGGAGCGGTGAGCACGGTAGGAGCGGGGTGGCGTGGAAGGGAGGCGAAACCCTAAATTCCCCGGGCAACGCCGGGTATCCCATCTAGTTTATATATACAATAGACATGGAAATGGAACGGAACCAAGGAGACCCTGTTGTGCTCGACCCAACACGAAATGTGGCTGGTTCTGGACGACATGTCACCACAGAAAACTTCTTCACAAGTTTCAGACTTGCTCAAAATCTGGCTGAGAAACAAATGACTCTTCTGGGCACTATACGAAAGAACAGAAAGGAGTGGCATGCGCAGACAACGCACAGAAGACGAGTTTTTCTCCTGCAGCTCGGAAGGGAACAGCAATGGTGATGCAGTACAACAGCTGATCAAGATGTCGCCTCCAATCTTGTCGAAGAAACGTGCACGATGTTCCATTTGTACAAGGGAAAAGGATAAAAAAAGAGGCTAGAATCTGTGCAACCTGCACATGCAATGTGTGCAAAGAACATGCCCAGTATACATGTACATGCATGAACTGCAAACTGTAGCTGCAATGACAGGATATTTTCTGTGTTAGTTTTCAACATTGAACACTCGAACACTTTGACCACTAAAACATACCTATAACTATGAAAAATTTAATTAATTTCAACAGCCTAAACATGTTCCAATTGCTTTAATACTATTTGGTTTTTTGGCAAATAATAAAAAAGCAAAAAACAAAGAATTTACTGAAAAATTTGCGTTGGGGTCATTTTTGACCCCACTGGTAGGCTACTCAGTGTATCAAAAAATTATGGTAATCAGAGGGTTAACCAAATGATACTGGAGCGAAGGCATCTTACTCGAGGGGCCGACCACCGAAGCCCTGCACACCCCCCCCCCCCCCAAGAAAAAACCTTGCAACAGCACTGATTACTTGGCCTACTTATGGCTTACTTACTTAGACTTAGTTCCTCTAGTTCCGATTGGAACATTGGTCGACAAGTCCTCGCCACTCTGCACGGTCGCCAGCCACCACCTCCGCCTCATCCCAGCCCAGTCAAACTACTTATGAGTAGGCCTATAATTGTATACCAGTAGTTGATCGAGAATTCGATTCTTTGGTCAATACTGGTCCCAGTTGTATTTAAATGGTGAAGCTTCGTAAAAGTTTTTATCTACAGGGTGGGCCAAAAAAAAGACCCCCTAGGTTTTTTGCCAATATTTTGACCAAAGGTAAGAATTTTGAAATGAAATTTTACAGTCTTACAGACAATTCATATTTACACCTGATGGTCAGATTTCATCATAATATTTCAAACAGAACAAAAGTTATGCCACTTTTAGGGAGGTCACCCACTGTTTTTTGACGATTCAAAAACGAAGCGCCAAAAAATTAGGTTTTTTGCCAATATCATGGCCAGAAGTAAGAATTTTGAAATGACATTTTACAGGCTTGAAGGCAATTCATATTTACACATGAAGGCCAGATTTCATCAAAATATTTCAAACACAACACAAGTTATACCACTTTTAGCGAGGCCACCCACCGTTTTCGACGATTCAAAAACGAAACGCAACAAAAAGTAACAAAAACACGATTTTATTAAGTTTCATCTCAAATAACTGTTGTCAAATGAACTTGGTAGTGCTTCACAACTTGTGTTTAATGTGCCCACCACCAGTTCCAAAATTCTTTTGAGTCTCTTTGCAAAGTTCTTGATGGGCCCCTTGATGGACCCCTGATTAATCTGACAGATTTCTTATTTACCAATTTGATTGGCATCTTGCTAAGTGACTTCTCAGTGACGTGCAGCCACGCTGGCACCCTGTTTCTTTTTTAAATAGTAATAAAAATTATCATCTGGCAATATGAAGGCTATTTGATAACAATTATATGAGATGAGACTTAATAAAATCGTGTTTTTTCTACTTTTTGCTGCATTACCTCTTTGAAACGTCAAAAAATGGGGGGGGGTGGCCTTACTGAAAGTTATATAACTTTTGTTCTGTTTTAAATATTTTGATAAAATCTGGCCATCATGTGTGGATATGAATTGTCTTTAAGCATGTAAAATTTCATTTCGATATTCTTACTTCTGGCCAGGATATCGGCCAGTATAATTGAGTTGATTTTTTGTTACTTTTTGTTGCGTCGGGTTTTTGAATCGTCAAAAAATGGTGGGTGGCTTCACTAAAAGTGGTATAACTTTTGTTCTGTTTGAAATATTTTAAAAAAATCTGGCCATCTGGTGTAAATATGAATTGTCTTTAAGACTGTAAAAATTTCATTTCAAAATTCTTACTTTTGATCAAGATATTGGCAAAAATCTTAGGGGGTCTTTTTTTGGCCCACCCTGTACATGTGCGTATAATATGTACATCTTCGCACTATTTTAAAGTCTTGAAGGTAGACGCGTTTGAAAAAGTTTTTTAGATTTCCTACTAGGCCTACTTACGACCAGAACGGCGATTAAATGATCTTTACACAGGACATTGCTGCTATCGCTAAGAATTAACGTCAGTGCCAATGATTTCAATTAGACAGTAGTCACAATTAGACCTACAGTTTGCTCGCGCGACTCGACTAGTTCTTAAAACATTTTGACTTCATGTTTATTGCTTTTCAGCTGCAGAAAACACAATCCGTTTAGTTTGGAAGTTCGACCAGTCTCGCCTTTGCCGTGCTCGTGATGTGGTCATCGCTAAGGATCTTGTCTACGTACTATGTCGCATCGACAGAAGAGGTATGATGCTCTTATTCGCTCACGAGAATGCAATACCTCATGATCTTCTAATGATAACTATTGTAGAGGAGATTGAACGTCCAGATAACATGGTCTACGTTGAGGACACGAGTCTTTTATTCGTATATGATCGGAGTCGCAGATGCATCTGGAAGATAGACACGGTTAAGTATTATTATAGAGTTGATTACTGGTTGTCAGTATCCGGCGTTTGGTCAACTTTAGCTGTTGCCAATGACAATCATCTTCTGGTGTTGAATGGATTTGATAACTCGCGGTTTATTATCTGGATTTACGATCAAGACGCGAAACTCGTTAGACGTATTTCACTTCCAAGAGACTTCAATCATCCATTTGATGTAATTCAGAAACCTAATGGAGAGTTCGTCGTCAGCCACACATCGAAAGAGATCCATGACACGTCTATAAGTTTCCTAAGCACTGACGGACAAATTATAAATCAATTAAAGCTCAAAGATATGGCTGGTTTCATTGATGTGCAGTTTTTTGACGCTGGTGATGGTAATAATTGTATATACTATCTTGCGGTTGACGTGTTCAGTGGTAACGTATATATATCTAACTACTTTTACCCTAAATGGAACTTATCTGATCTTATTGTCGACATCAGCGATCACTCAAAAGAGACTGGGAGCCAGATAATACGTTTTCGAGACGTCAATGGTCATACTATCCAACAGTGCGAAACATGGGTATATAAGCCGTCTGTACTATTGTTTATGGATAAGGAAAACGATGAAATCTTTTTCCAAGAGTATGAATTGAATGACATAATATTTTTTCTGTCAGAGGCGAAATCCTTCAAATCGATTCAAATGGGTCGAAGTGCAATATTGTACTACGAAACAAAGAATAAACTGATCTTTACCGAAATTGATGATGTTGTGCATATTTGGACATTTGATCAGAAGCTAACTTGACATTCAACAACAACTTTAGGCTGTTACCCTGCGATGCATTTTCTAATTTCTTATACTCCGCATTTGAGAACGCATATTTTAATAGCCGTCACTTTAGTCGTAGGCCTATTCTGGCAAGTAACAATCAGCTATTGGTTAGACTTCTCGGTAGTAGGCCTATTCTTCCGCTTGATGTAGTTAAGATTATAGTTAAGTTCGTGGATAAGAATTATCTAATCCCTTGTCTAAATTTGACTTGATGACGTTTAATTCGGTTGATTAGGCCTACTTGAGTCGAATGAGCTTTTAGAATCGTCAATAAGTTTTTATAATCTGTCATTATTCTTGTGTTATCCACCGTTGTTCGATTTCTTATGAGATTTAAATATTAGAGTGATCCTACCTAAACCTAATCAATGTGTATCGCTTATGAACCTCTTTTTGTTTGCTAGAGTAGTCTATCTTTATATTACATGGGTTTGATGTTATATATTTTGCTGCAATAAAAGAAGATTTTATTTGGGTTTGAGTTCACTTGCTCCTTGGGTCATGTTTAATCTAAGGTTGCACTCGTTCGCCGACGTCTAACAGCAATGTTCATTGTCAGTCACTCGTCCTACAACCTCCCTGGAATGGCCTCCGTGTTGCGATGCGTTTAATGACAATGGCTCACTCCACTCTGTTTCTTATGCACGCCGAAGCTGTCCTAGTTAGCCCTATGACGCACACCTTGGGTCCATTGGACCCCAGAGGTGCAAGAACTTTAATATCTCTATTGATATAAATACTAAAAATCTGAAATAATTCAAATTCCTCAAGAATTCATCCTCCTACATGTAAAAAAAATTGGGAGACTGTAGCACCTGTGGTTGAATGGAATTTTTTTAAGAAAGACACCTAGGACATATTTAGCATACCTGGGGTTCAATGGACCCCAGACTTCAGCATTGATAGGTCCATGGCGCATCGACTATAGCATAATGGGAACAGGACAAAACCCTCGGCCCATTGGAACATTACAGTGTTACACCCCGCTCCGCCATTGCCCCCATACGTCTGTTCACATTTAGGTTAAGTGTAGGTATGCATGTATGTATTTATGTATGTATGTATGTATGTATGTATGTATGTATGTATGTATGTATGTATGTATGTATGTATGTATGTATGTATGTATGTATGTATGTATGTATGTATGTATGTATGTATGTATGTATGTATGTATGTATGTATGTATGTATGTATGTATGTATGTATGTATGTATGTATGTATGTATGTATGTATGTATGTATGTATGTATGTATGTATGTATGTATGTATGTATGTATGTATGTATGTATGTATGTATGTATGTATGTATGTATGTATGTATGTATGTATGTATGTATAAACATGTATGCATGGCATATATGTATGTTTGTATGTATTCATGTATGTATGACTGTATGTATGTGTGTAGGTGAGAATGTATGTATTGTATATGCGTGTATATACATGTATGTATTTAGGTAGGCCATGTATGTATGTATGTATGTATGTATGTATGTATGTATGTATGTATGTATGTATGTATGTATGTATGTATGTATGCATGTATGTATGTATGTATGTATGCGTGCATGCATGCATGTATATATGTATAACGATGTCCGTGGAGGTTGTATTTTGACTGTTAACCTATACGTTGGGCACCCTTATGGTAAATTGTTTGTTCTTTCTTGACGAGGGAACTAGCCTAACGTTTCCATTCATTCTCCTTTATTGCAACACGGTGTATTCACTCTTTGCATGTTTTATTTCAGGTGACAAGCGTTCAACTCTCCGACGGACCAATTACAGACTGTCTACTCGACTCTCTTCTAATCTAAAATGTTCATCGATGTATTATCATGCCAGGACTGAGTCCTGACACTACGACTAAATAAATGTTTTTGCGTTGCGATATAGTTTGCAGACGCGTTGATCACTCCAAAGATAACAATGTTCTCGCACTGCGGTATAATTGCAGCACGAACGATCTCGCTCAAAGATACAGTTTAGAACCAACAGATTTCTTTTATAGAAAATTACAAATGATTTAGATAGAGATAACTGTATAAGTTTCATTGATTAACAACATGCATCCTATTCTAAATATTGCTGTGTGCCTCCTATTGTCGCTCTTGCCCACCCCTATGTCCCTCTTGACTGTGCGCGATTCGCTGTGAATGTTTGCGTCTATCCCCCTGCCTGTGACGTACTGTCTGGATATATAGTGGATATACTTAACTCGTCTGAAGCGCTATAAACCCTTAGTCAAATACGGGTCTAACTACACTCACATCTACGCGTCCCTATCTCTGACCTTCTTCTCAGTCTGTTCGACCTTCCGTCTTCCGCTTCCACCCTGTCTCTCTCTTTCTAGATTGTCATTCCGTGCTCATACTCTCTTCTCTCTTCCTGATCTCCATTCCTTACTCAAACCCTAATCTCCCCTCTCCCTGTACTGCTCTGCCTGTGCGACCCCAGGCCGCCCTTCTAATGTTCCCTCATGTTGTTCACGTGTTCGACCGGCAAGCCTAGTATATTCGTCCTTGCACATCCCCTTACTGCCTACGCCTCAATCTATGTCTTAGTCCTCCTCGTTGTATGTGTCTTGCATCTCATTCCTTGCTCATACCCTGCTTTCCATTCCTTGTTAATACCCTAATCTCCTTGTGTCTTTCCTTGTCTGTTCTTTTCTCTCTCTCTGGTTATTACTGCTTCATTGCGGTACCTTCACTCGTATTGTTTTAACTAGGCTGCTTACCTTATATATGCATACATGTATGTATGTATGTATGTATGTATGTAAGTATGTATGTATGTATGTATGTATGTATGTATGTATGTATGTATGTATGTATGTATGTATGTATGTATGTATGTATGTATGTATGTATGTATGTATGTATGTATGTATGTATGTATGTATGTATGTATGTATGTATGTATGTATGTATGTATGTATGTATGTATGTATGTATGTATGTATGTATGTATGTATGTACGTATGTATGTATGTACGTATGTATATATGCATGCATGTATGTATATATGTATGTATGTATGTATGTATGTATGTATGTATGTATGTATGTATGTATGTATGTATGTATGTATGTATGTATGTATGTATGTATGTATGTATGTATGTATGTATGTATGTATGTATGTATGTATGTATGTATGTATGTATGTACGTATGTATGTGTGCATGTATGTATATATGCATGCATGTATGTATATATGTATGTATGTATGTATGTATGTATGTATGCGTGTATGTATGTATGTATGTATGTATGTATGTATGTATGTATGTATGTATGTATGTATGTATGTACGTACGTATGTATGTACGTATGCATGTATGTATGTATGTATGTATGAATGAATGTATACATACATACATACTTATGTACATGCATGCATACATAAAAACATACATACATGCATGCATGCATGCATACATACATACATACAAACATACAAACATACACAAGCTTACATTCATAAACATAACACATGCAATCATACCTACCTAGATTACATACGTACACACATAATATTATATACACGAATAAATATATACAAATAGAAACACATGCATGCATACATACTTGCATACATACATACAAACATACATACATTATACATAAATGCATTCATACATACATACATACTTACATACATACATACATACATACATACATACATACATACATACATACATACATACATACATACATACATACATACATACATACATACATACATACATACATACATACATACATACATACATACATACATACATACATACATACATACATACATACATACATACATACATACATACATACATACATACATACATACATACATACATACATACATACATATATTACATAATTATGGCAACCCGTAATAATTACATACGTACACAGAAGGACGCTTATATTCAGTTTTTGCAATGGTGTTTTGATGTACGGTAGGCACACATGTTTTCTAGGTCACAATGTTCGTATTTTATCTGGATATGCACGGAATTCGTCGCAAATTATTAATAATCTTATTTCTTTCCATTATAAAGGTGTCAAATTGCAATGCATCGAAATTTACATCTATGAGATTATGCATGAGTAGTGTGTTGATTCGAGAGCGTATGCGCAATTATAATTATGTCATAATTATAGAATTTTATTGAATCTAGATATTGAATATGAGTTAATAAGTAAATAAGTAAGTAAGTAGCCTTTATTTGCATCGGACAGGTGAGCATGCATTACATTGGCTCATGCGCATGCATGCAGAGTGGAGGTACATGTATTTCAAGTGGAGGCGCGGTCAGGCACACACAACATAAATCACCAGGATGCTGGGTATATTGTAAAGAGGCAAGATTATATATCGGTCAACATTAAGAAATATAATTATATAGATTAGTGCATATTCATTCATTCATTCATTCATTCACTCCGAGAACTTATATAGCGCCCCTTTAAGAAGTCTACTTAGAGGCGTTCCCAGCCCAGCCACGGCTAAAAAGATAGGTCTTAAGCAAATGGTAGAAAGCAGGCAAATACAATTAAACTGTTAGCTAGCCAATGTTTTCAATTACCTTCAAGCAAATGCTTCTGATACCATATGATATATTAAACATTGTAAATGAATATTTCAAAACATGACGTACTCGTCGAAAATCTGTGTTAACCACTTGAGTTTATTAAAATCTAAATTGTACCTGGATTGCAACTTGTAGTTAGGCACCTTTTTTAAAGTCACATATGCTTATAATTAATGGCTGTGGGGAAAACAGTTAAGCTCATTATTTTCTAGGCCGATTGTCATTAGTTGAAAATAAAGACTGGTCCATTCATTCATTCATTCATTCATTTCGAGAATTTATATAGCGCTTCTTCAAGAAACCTACTCAGAGGCGCTCCCAGCCCAGCCACAGCTAAAATAATAGGTTTGAGCGACTTATAAAAGCAGGTGAATTTAGCCTAGGCATATGTCGCAAGTATAGTGGCAGGCCATTCCAGATAGCGGGACCCACAGTAGGGTGGAGTGAAATTTTTTTCCTGAATTTCAAGTAGCTAGATATGTCAAAAGGTGCCAATAGATCAATAGAACACTGTGTAAAAATTACAAAATTTTTGATTAATGTTTTGATCGCCCGCCGCAACTTTTTATTTTGCAATAGGCCTACTAAGCGACATCAGCAGAATGATATATAGGAAGATTAGTGTCTACACTCGACACAGAGTCTACACTCTACAGTCTACACACTGTATATATTGTACAGGGTGGGCCATAAATGATCCCCATCCTATGGTTTTCCCCCATAATTTTATCGTGGCCAAAAGTAACTCAAGCTCTAACCCTAACAGAAAACAATAGCTCTAACCCTAACAGAAACCCTAACCCTAGCTGTAACCCTAAGAGAAACCTTATCTCTAGCTCTAACCCTAACAGAAACCCTAACCCTAGCTCTAACCCTAACAGAAACCTTATGTCTAAACCTAACAGAAACCCTAACCCTGACCCTAGCTCTAACCCTAGGAGAAACTCTAACCCTAGCTCTAACCCTATAACAGAAACCCTAGGTCTAACCCTAACAGAAACCCTAACCCTAGCTCTAACCTTAGCAGAAACCCTAAATTTTGCTCTAACCCTAACATGGAAAGCGGGTTTTTGTTAGGGTTAGAGCTAGGGTTAGGGTTTCTGTTAAGGTTAGAGCTAGGGTTAAGGTTTCTGCCAGGTTTAGGGCTAGGTTTAGAGTTTCTGTTAGAGTTAGAGCGAGGATTAGGGTTTCTTTTATGGTTAGAGCTAGGGTTAGGAATTCTGTTAGGAATAGAGCTAGGGTTAGGGTTTCTATTAGGGTTAGAGCTTGGGTTAGGGTTAGGGTTAGAGCTAGGGTTAAGGTTTCTGTTAGGGTTAGAGCTAGGGTTAAGGTTCCTGTTAGGGTTAGGGCTAGGGTTAGGGTTTCTCTTAGAGTTAGAGCTATGGTTTGGGTTTTTGTTATGGCTATAGCTAGGGTTAGGTTTTCTGTTAGGGTTACAGCTAGAGATAGGTTTTCTGTTATGGTTACAGCTAGGATTAGGGTTTCTGTTACGGTTAGAGCTATTGTTTTGGTTTCTGTTAGGGTTAGAGCTAGGGTTAGGGTTTCTGTCAGGGTTAGAGCTAGGTTTAGAGTTTCTGTTAGGGTTAGAGCTAGGATTAGGGTTTCTTTTAGGGTTAGACCTAGGGTTAGGGATTCTGTTAGGATTAGAGCTAGGGTTAGGGTTTCTATTAGGGTTAGAGCTAGAGTTAGGGTTTCTGTTAGGGCTAGAGCTCGGGTTAAGGTTTCTGTTAGGGTTAGAGCTAGGGTTAGGGTTCCTGTTAGGGTTAGAGCTAGGGTTATGGTTTCTCTTAGAGTGGGTTTTTTATGGTTACAGCTATAGGGTTCGGGTTTCTCTTAGGGTTACAGCTAGAGATAGGGCTTCTGTTATGGTTGCAGCTAGGGTTAGAGTTTCTCTTAGGGTTAGAGCTATTGTTTTGGTTTCTGTTAGGGTTAGAGCTTGGGTTACTTTTGGCCACGATAAAATTATGGGGGAAAAACCATAGGATGGGGATCATTTATGTCCCACCCTGTGCAATATATACAGTGTGTAGACTGCAGAGTGTAGACTCTGTGTAGGCCTATAGTGTAGACACTAATCTACCTATATCGTTCTGCTGATGTCGCTTAGTAGGCCTATTGCAAAATAAAAAGTTGCGGCGGGCGATCAAAACATTAATCAAATTTTTTTAAATTTTTACACAGTGTTCTATTGATCTATTGGCACCTTTTGACATATCTAGCTACTTGAAATTCAAAAAAAAATTGCCGTTTTCACTCCACCCTAACCCACAGTAGAAAAGGCTCGGCGCTGTCTTGTAAAAGTGCGAGCTCGAGGAACCAAAAGCTCCTCCGTTGTCGCAGAGCGAAGGGCTTGACGCGCTGCAAGGTCGGAGACAGGTCGACAAAGAATAGACAGGTATGATGGAGCACAATCAATAAGGCATCGCCAGACAAGTGCAGCAACTCGGTAGGAGATGCACTGTGAAACAGGAAGCCAGTGAAGAACGTCACGCGTATACGCAGAGACGGGGGCGTTTTTAGGAATGCGGCCAATGAGCCGAGCAGCCAAACGAAGGACTCGTTCAAGTCGCCCAATAAGTCCAAGTGGCAGACCCACGAGTACCGAACTGCAGTAATCAATTCTACTGGTGACAAAAGCATGGACAAGTGTCAGAGTAGCATAATGAGAGAGAGGGATCTTGAGACAACTCGAAGTTGCCGAAGCTGGTAGCAGCAACTACGAGTGACCACATGATCGTAGTAATGGTAAGCGTTAACTAAAACAATTCAAATGCAACACATTTAATATAATCGCAGGGCATTCGCTTATTCAGGAGCGCAGCGTCTTGTCAGAGGAGCTACCCGGAGCAAAACCGTGGTCGGCAGCCGGAGTCTGGGTCATCCTGGAACATTCGACAGACGGTGAGGGGAAAAAGACTAGTTCTAATCAGACGTTATTTTGTCAGACTGTCAACGGAGAAAAGGCGATTCAATGTTTCTGCTCCACTCTGTCGAAACAAAAGACCAGATCAATGAAGCCGTGACAATTAATTGCGGTTATTGCTATTATTCATACTCAGATCTTATCTGGAAGCACTGCTGTTTCTGCGCGTTTCCTTAAAACTTTTCTTTTTCAAAGGGGATCTTCGCACTGGTGGCGCCTCTGATTAGGGTGTTCTGTGAGAGGCGCTTTATAAATACAGAAATAGTATAGTATAGTATAGTATAGTATAGTATAGTATAGTATAGTATAGTATAGTATAGTATAGTATAGTATAGTATAGTATAGTATAGTATAGTATAGTATAGTATAGTATAGTATAGTATAGTATAGTATAGTATAGTATAGTATAGTATAGTATAGTATAGTATAGTATAGTATAGCATAGCATAGCATAGCATAGCATAGCATAGCATAGCATAGCATAGCATAGCATAGCATAGCATAGCATAGCATAGCATAGTATAGTATAGTATAGTATATCAGAGTATTGTAATTGTTATTGTAATTGTAATTGAACATTTATATAGCGCCGCTCACAGATTCAGTAGCGCTCCCGACCCTAGTTAGCACTGCCGCTAACGAATAGCATAGTCTTCAGGCGTTTCCTAAACAAAGGGAGAGAGAGACTAAGAAGGTCAAGACGAAGTTTGTGAGGAAGACGGTTCCAGTAGGATGGGCCAGCATAAGCAAAGCTTCTGGACTGGGCAGTGGCTCCACGCATGCGAGGCACGACAAGGAGGCCGCTGGCTGCCGAGCGAAGGGCAGAGCGGCCGGGGAGAGAGGAGACCGGGATGCAGAGAGAACGGAGGTAAGAGGGAGCTACCCCAAGAAGAGAATTGCGCATGAGTGTCAGAATCTTAAACTCAATGCGCTGCGGTACAGGAAGCCAGTGGAGAGTGTCCCGAATAAAGACAGAAATATGAGAGAACTTGGGAAGACCGGCAATTAGGCGAGCAGCAGCATTCAGAATTGTATGAAGTTTGGAAAGGTTGAGTGAGGAGAGACCGGCGTAAGCAAAGTTCCCAAAGTCAACCCTAGAGCAGATCAGGGCATGAACAAGCGCCTTAACAGCTTGCGGAGAGAGTGAATGGCGAATAGTTCGCAGCTGGCGTAGGTGGTAGAGACATGTACGTGAGACACGGTTGACATGGTCCGAGAAAGAAAGGGCTGAATCCAGAGTGAAACCCAAGTCACGAACTGTGGGAGAGAAATGGACATCAGGAAACAAAGTACGGAGGAGCTCCATGTCGATCTTCACAAGCTGGGCTCGGCCTCCAAGCCAGATGTATTGGGTTTTTTCAGAATTCAGGCGGAGACGGTTGGAGGACATCCACTGGTCTAGGGCCGAGGTGGCATCAAGAATAGTGGCAACCAGTGAGGCAGCTGTACTGGACGGGCCATGAACAAAGGCTTGCGTATCATCAGCGTATTGATGAGCCGAAGCACCCTTGAGGGAGAGTATGAGTGATAGATCTGCGGGGTAGAGTATGTAAAGAAGCGGTGCCAGGACCGAGCCTTGAGGCAAGCCGTATGGAACAGGGGACCAGGCAGAGCGTGTGGACCCAAAGATCACAGATAAGGAGCGGTCTGAGAGGAAAGAACTGAACCAGAGAAGGGCAGAGTCGCCAATGCCGAAGGATTTAGAGAGACGCTCGAGGAGTATGGCGTGGTCGACAGTGTCGAACGCTGCACTAACGTCAAACAGAGCAAGCAAGGTGATGTGACTTTGGTCAGTTGCTGCAAAGACGTCAGCAAGTAAGCGGGTGATAAGAGACTCAGTAGAATGGTATTTTCTAAAGCCAGATTGGAGTGAGGGCATTAGTGAATTGGTTTCAAGGTAGTCCACTAGCTGGATCGAGACACATTTTCCCAGGAGTTTGGAAAGAAAGGAGAGATTAGAGATGAAACGATAGTTGGAGGGGGTGCTAGGGTCTAGACCCTGGCGCTTGAGAGAAAGAAAAACAACAGCTCTTTTGTGCTGAGCTGGAACAGAACCCTGAGCCAATGAAGAATTGCATAGTAACAGCAAAAAAAGGCAGGAACTCGTCTAAAAACTCTTTAACTATAAATGGCGGAAGAATATCCAACTCGCAAGACTTCGACGTGGAGCTTTCGATGAGGCGTCTGAGAGCGTCAGGCTGTAGCGGCTGCCATTCGTTGAGGGTGGCAGATGAAGTTGAAGGAGGGAAAGACGGAGGCGGAGAACCCTCCGTTGACCGACGAGTCGCGGCGAGCTTCTCTGTCATAAAGTCCAGGTAGTCGTCGGCCTTGAAATCTGACGACGGAGGGGTGCGAGAAGCAGCGGAGCGGCCGAGAATCCCGGCGAGATTAGTAGTATAGTATAGTATAGTATAGTATAGTATAGTATAGTATAGTATAGTAGCATAGCATAGCATAGCATAGCATATCATAGCATAGCATAGCATAGCATAGCATAGCATAGTATAGTATAGTATAGTATAGTATAGTATAGTATAGTATAGTATAGTATAGTATAGTATAGTATAGTATAGTATAGTATAGTATAGTATAGTATAGTATAGTATAGTATAGTATAGTATAGTATAGTATAGTATAGTATAGTATAGAATAGTATAGTATAATGAAGTCGTTTATAACTTAGGTATCTCGCAGGGGTCTAAGACAATACACTGGTCTAAGACAATACGCTCATCTAAGACAATACTCTGCCTTTGGTTAGTTGCTCTTACGCAATGCAGTAATAATAAAGTAATATCTGAGCATCTGTGAACTAAACCTGGAATGGATTATGCGTAACAATTAATTGCGGTTAAATCGTTATTATTTTAACCCTCATAGGGTCACGAAATTTCTCAACCGATTTTGGTCACCTGGGGGTAAAAAAATACCCCCACTGTGACTCGCATGATTCCTATGATAAACTCCAATTTTCAAGTATAAAACTAAAAGAAGTTATTTATAGAAGGTTCGCGGAATGTACGAGAACAAAGAAACATATGCAGCAATGCAGAAAAATCGAAATGGCGGACAAAATGGCCGCCATAATCTTAAATGGTTATAAGTGAAGTTATGTATGCAATGGAAACATGATTTCAGAGTCTAAATCAACATTTTCGAGGTCAAGGAATGCAATGAAACCAAATTCACATATGTGGCACTGCACGAAAATCAAAATGGCGGACAAAATGGCGGCCAGAATATTAAAATGGCTATCAGTGAAGTCATAATTATGTGCATTAGAAACATGAGCTCAGGGTCTAAATTGATGCTACACTTCTTAACTTCACGTGATTTGCTGTAGACAATTTCATTTATTCATCCTAATTTTATGAAACCAAAACGATTTCTAGATATAAAACGATACTAATCATGCCATACGTTTCTATTTGTTCGTGCTGGAGTCGGGAGCGCCTCTGAGTAGTTTCCTTGAAGAGGCGCTATATAAATACTTGAATGAATGAATGAATGAATGAATAAATGAATGATACTATATAATGTTCAGATACTGATAAGGAGACATTGTGACAGCAAGACACTCACTGTAACGCATGCATAATGCTATGTTTATGAATTCCTGACTAAAATAGCTACGAAGTGGTGCATTTTCGTACTTTTTAGCTGATTTGGATGCATGGATAGATAATAAAACTGGATGCATTCTGTGCATAAAGCATAATTAGGAAAAGTCACAAAAGCGATTTATTCAACTATTTTCAGGGGAAAAAATGTCCGTGAAAAACCGAGCTGGGGGTATTTTTTTACCCCCCGGTGACCCTATAAGGGTTAATGGATGGATCCGATTTGACCAGGGTCTATGACAACAGAGGCCGTTCCCCTGGACAGAAATTTGCTTGGCATATTACAGCACTTAATAAGCGATCTTGATGATATAAATTTTAATATATTTGTGCGAATAGATTAAAAATTTGTCTAAAGTTGGAAATTGTTATTCATTCCATATTTGATTGTCAGAGCCGTTACGTTTTTCATATTCGACCAACGACTCTTCTGTTTTATCCTATATGGCGCATATTGTGCAAACAGGATTCTCAATGGCTTTAGATTTCATATCCTGCATTCCCAGCAAGGCCATATAGGTTTGTGCCCCGATTGGAATCCGTTCTGGGATTGATACAAAATATTTGACTTTTTAACATAATTATAAAGGTGATCATGCATGATGGTTTCATAAAATGTTTGAAAAATAGGGAAGGACAGAAAAGGTTCGGTAGTTTGTAACAGTATCCTTCTCTCCCTTTTGTAAATCGGTCGATTCGGTACTAGGCCTACTTTGGCTGTTTTCAATGCATGTGGAACTATCCCATTCATAAGTGAACAATCAATTAATTATTAATGTCGGAGGAATGGCAGTATGGGCCAGGCTAGGGGTAGCCTAGCTATGCATACTATTTGCATAGGCCTATGTCGTCAGCTCTCTTACTATGTTTTGGGCGTTTCATGAGGCTAATTTCTATAATTTCCACCGTAGAGGTCAGGAGAAAGCCCATGGAACTCTGAAGTGCTGACTGCGAATAATTGCCACATAATTGAGGGTAGCCTTGTATTTCCTATGCAAGCGTGCAATACTCGTAAATAACCTATTAAAAGTATTTGCCAAGCCGCTTACACTTAGGCTGAATCCCGCGATAGTCTAAGTAAATAGTCGGTCTTTTGATCATGTGCCATAGCAGAGAATGTAGTATCTCCCCTCCCCATCCTCCAGACTTTGGACTAGTAACACCGAAGCAAAGGCGGTGCTTACCTAACCAGCTCCTAGGTCTTGATATCAAATGCCCATACTTTTAATAGTAAAGTTGCTGCAGAATAATTAATATAAAGAAGTTAAAATACGTTTTAGAGGTGTTTAATTTTACACGGATATCGCGCATGCAATATTAGTATCAGCAGAATTATGAGCATAGTCGTTGTACATGGAAAATATCTGGCGAATTCGGTCTAAAGTCAAAATGAAAGTCCGAAGAGATGAGAAAGCAACCAACGGAGGAAATGGGTCATGAAAAGATCACTCTTCAGGTGAGTTTTCCCATGTTTTGCAGCCCTATAACTCTATTTGGGGGTGCTCGATAGTACAGCGGTTAGCGCGCTGGACTGTCGACCGAGAGGTCGGGGGTTCAAATCCCCGCCGGGGCAGAAATTTGCAACGAGATTTCTGTTTCACAAGCACCCCCTAGCCGACTCAGCTATGATGAGTACACTGACCTAACGGTCAGTGGATAATGAGACGGTGAGGGAGAGACCTTGAAAATGAAGTCGCTAACACTTCATCCCCATTGGCTAGCCCTCCGGGCTAGCTAGACGGGATCTCATTTATTTATTAATTCTATGGCAGCTATTGCCCGCACAAGTGCAGCAGCTGTAATATGCCGAACAAATTTCTGTCCAGGGTAACGG
>OX243826.1:2573995-2576495 GCA_945859605.1 Lumbricus rubellus
GTTGTGGCGTAAATATACGTCTGCCCACGTTCGTTATAACGATGAAACAGCGAATTTGGAAGATGGAATTTCCATCATATCCTACGTTTCCTACGTTTCCACCTTCAGATGAAAGAAATATAAGCAACGTCTAACGTCATGTAACGGCATTACCGAATAACCGGATACCAGCGCATTCCGAGCGTCGGTGAATGGACAGAAGTTCTGATTTCGTGTAGTACGGTTGCAGCTTGATAAACGTGGAATTCTCTCGCTTCTGTTACCGAAAATACAGTGAAAAGAACTTACTGCTTGTGTACTGTAACAGTGGTAGGTCTACATGTATGCAGTGACTATTATTATACTACTAAGATGTAACCTACGTCGTCATCGATAAAAATGGTCAATCGTAACATTGCGCCGTAGAATTCATTATATTCGGAGCGAACTTGATAATTTTTTATATATTCTATTAATGAATTTACCAAAAATTATTATTTAGGCGCTTTTGCAGGACACGCAGTAACAGAATCTGAGAATGACGAGCTTTTTTGGTCGAGATTGGGTACACAAACTGTCAATTTTTATAATTGCAGATCTGGAATTTATGCCATTGAGTGACGCCTGCGAAATTTCTTCGTGAAAGCGGCAAGATCTAAAATGGAGGATTATTACATTACTTCGACGTCCCTGGGATTTTTGTGTATTTTTTGCATTGCTGTGACAAATTCTTGTCCTGATTCTGAAAACATTGCGAGAAACTGCGACATACTTCCAATGGTACGTATAACTAGTCTCTTTGTATCGTGTTTGATTATTCTTTCTTATTTTACGGTTTACTCACCATGGCTGTTTTAAATGAATTTTTAGAACTGCACAACCTCTTCTTTCCTCTCCCATCCTCCATGGTAAATTACTTCCAGTTGGAGGAAAATGACCTTTTTGCTAGTTTTAGCTGTGCAGTATTCTGCCGTACTAAGCAAAAAGACAGTAACTCCTTACCATAACAGTCTGAGTTATTGTCTTTTTGCTTAGCACGGCAGTATTGCTTCTACATGTAGAAATGCACACATCCATTTAGAACTGCACATTTTGTGTACAACTGCACGTTAAAACAGCCCTGTTATTCACTGTTAAATAATCGTAAATTGAACATAAAATCGGCCTCTGTTATAATAATGTTTTGAAAGTAATTGGTCGAAACAATATCGAAAGTATTTAGTGCATTTCTTTAAAGCCTAATATTTAAAACGCTCTTTAGGTATGCGCAAAAGGTTGGTTTGCGTAAAGTAGGGTTAGGCCCACTTGGGTTTTTTTTTTATAAGGCATTTATATCGCGCCCATGGTGCTGACAAGAACAAAGTCGAGCCCGTAGGCTAAATGTTTTAATAACAATACAATGCAATGCAATACAATGCAATGCAATATCAGTCCAAACGATACCTACCGATCCTAAAATATTAATCTCCCTGTGGATCTGACAAATTCTGTACAACCACTTGAGCACTTCTTATGGCCGTGCTGGAGACGGGAACACCTCTGAGAAGTTTAAATGAAGTGGTGCCACATAAAAGTTTGAATCAACGAGTGAATAAATGGATGATTGATTGAAGACAAATTGATGGCTTGACCATTGAAGTGGAGCTTCAATCTGGCAAACGCAAGATACAGTGATACAAAAATCGAAGTAAAATCCGAAACGATTTCGACGCTAATGTTTTCATTCACGGTGACTAATTTATTCATTTAGGATGGAATGAAGTGCTCGTATTCCGCAGGAAAACCTCAAAATACAAGTAAGTAATGACACCGATAATTAATTTTATTATTACAACACCACTTCGTGACAATTTTCAAAATTTATTGCATTTAGGTCTTGATTTGCTGAAAGCCTCGGCTATTTGGGTTGAGGCGTATTCATTCATTCGGACATTTATATAGCGCTTCTTAAAGTAAATTAAAAAAGACTACTTAAGAGGCGCTCCCGTATCCAGCGCGCCTAAAAAGAACAGTTTAAGTTTAGCAATGAACGATCCTGGTAGAGTCCCAGGGTGTAGGCGTGTGTACAGTACACGCAGATTTTGATATTAATGGGTTCTAGCTTAAACCAAAATGCCTGATGTAGGCCTATTATTTTTGTTTTTGCTTCTTCAGCTGTCTCTGATAAGATTGCTCCTGGCGCAGTAATTAAAGATCTCAGATTTTCCATCGGATACATTCCTGTCGACGGCAAATGTGAAGCTATGATCAACGTCACATGGAGACTTTCAAACGACGGTGAGTCGGTCATTTTTTATGGGTACAAAAACTAACGTTTGTTTCGCTTTTACAATCGTTTATTTACAACGTACTGCATAATTTTTTATGCCAAAGCAGTTCTTCTAAGACCTTATAATTATGACCAGAGTCACCAGTCGAATCAAATTATTGACTTGCTGCAAATGATAATTATTACTCTCTTGTAAAAGGACTTAATTAGGCATTTATGGCTGGATCAGACACAGAGCGAAGACGACGAGAA
>OX243826.1:2581495-2798995 GCA_945859605.1 Lumbricus rubellus
TTGCGATCGCAGAATGTGTCGTCAAGCACATAGACACCTTTAAATCCATTACCATAATGCTATATAAACTAATTTCGTTCAACTACGTGTATCTCCACCAGGCGGGCCTTAGTCATTGCAATAATAATAACAGTAAATTCGTAATAAAAAATGAAGAGTGCTTCTAAAATACAAAAACAAAGACGCGCCTTCGTTGATGATATCGTTGAATATACAAAGACACGTTTAAATCAATGCTATTAATAATTATAATTAATTTTCAGGTGTTGCCTGTGAATGAACCGAGAGGTACGTGCAGAATGGGAGTCGAGCATATTGGAAGCTGCACACCAACTGCTATCGACTCGATCAACATGACAGCCAGTGAGTAGGGATATTGAAGGGGCGCTATATAAATTCTGATTAATTGGTTGGTTGGTTGATTGACTGATTGGTTGGTTGATTGATTGACTGATTGGTTGATCGATTAATTGATTAGTTGATTAATTGACTGATTGATTAATTTATTGAATGATTGATTGGTCGATCGATCGATTACTTGATTGATTGATCGATGACTTGATTGATTGATCGATGACTTGATTGATTGATCGATGACTTGATTGATTGATTGATCGATCGATTACTTGATTGATTGATCGATGACTTGATTGATTGATCGATGACTTGATTGATTGATTGATTGATTGATTGACTGATTGGTTGATCGATTAATTGATTAGTTGATTAATTGACTGATTGATTAATTTATTGAATGATTGATTGGTCGATCGATCGATGACTTGATTGTTTGGTTGATTAATTGATTGGTTGAATGATTGATTGATTGATTGATTGATTGTTTGATCGAATGATTGATTGAATGATTGATTGATTGATCGAATGATTGATTGAATGATTGATTGATGGATTGATGGATTGATCGATTGTTTGTCGATGATCTTCCAAAATTTCCAACGAATTGGTTTTCGTATTCTCGACTTGTTTTTGTTCAGCGTAAACTTTAATTTAATTCCAACTCTTCCAATCTCAACTGTACAGTGATGCATAATCATAGCTTTGCTATGATCTTTCACTATCTTTCTGGAATAAGCTACCTATCAATATCCGTAATGAACTTGTTTCAGGTCGGAAGCGTCTATGAGTAGTTTCTCTTACAGTAGCGCTATATAAATTAATGGTTACGATTACGATTCGTCAGGTATTTGGTCTGTACAGCGATTATGCTTATTCCAGTACACTGTTCTGTTAACGTGTTGGATATTGTTTAGTTAAACACCTGTAAAACCTGTTCATTCTGCTCTATTATAAGGTCGTGGATCGTGAATTGACTGTTCCAAGATCTTGATTGAAACAAGATCTTGATTGAAACAAGATTGACTGTTTCAAAATCAAGTGTATCGGTTGATTAAACTTATAACTAAAGGTCGGATTTTGTGAATAAATCGTTTGCATCCTTGTTATAGATGGCATTTGTATCTTGGTCAGATTTATAAATATTTGATTGATGTTTTAAAATTTAATGGTGCAGATTTCTTTTGTACAAGAAACATTACATTATTATTATTATTATTGATGCACTTTTATTCTGAACTTTTGTAACAGGAACTGTTTACTGGAGTCACTAACGTAATTAGTTGTATGAGACAATCAATGTACAATTTTAATATCTAATGTTTGGATTTAAGATCTGTTTTTCCATAATGTGTAAACCTTAACGAGTGTCCGATGAACTACTTTATGTTGTCTAAAAATTGAATGTAATTGAGATTGTACAGCTCCGTTTAGACAGCTCTTTGGTGTAGTTTGGAGGCTACATAAGTTTTTGTTTACTGCTCTGTACACTTATATTGTATTGTCGTCAACGGCCTTTGCTGCCATAGGATGACGTTAAACTGTGGAATAATAATAATAATTGACTGTTTCATTCTCTAATAATATGCTTTCTTGTGCACTAGGTGATTGTTCTGGCACTTCACCCTCTCCTCCAATAACCACCACTTTCAAGCATGTGGATAAGATGAGTGGACTCAAGATTCTTGGTATCTGCATCGGAGTCTTGTTAGCGATCATCGTCGTTGCTGGAATGACTGTCGGTCTCTACATCAACAAATATCGTCCACTGTCAAACCGATTGTGTAATTACATAAACCGTGAGCAGACAATAATCTACTTCCATTATTTTATGGCATAGCCTACAATTCAGTTGCTGTGTCCGATTTTAATGTTTATGTGAATCCATAATTTTTACTGATGCACGTTCAATTGAGTGCAGCTGTTTGGCAGCTTATTAAACAAAGTTTGCTTATACTGTAATGTGCAATTGTTAAAGTAATTGTTATACAAATGGATTATTACATTAGTTGTCAAAGATGAATACTCTAATCAGTCTACTGGACGTTTTTGTTTATCTAGTCTTTTCGAACTCCACCACTACCGCAGTCGATCCTCCCTCCTACCCCATTGAACACCAACAGACCGTTCTTCTCGTTTACTCGAGCGATAACGAGCATCACCGAAAAGTGGTTCGGACATTTGCTGCGTTCCTGCACTCGTGCTGCAAGTGTGACGTTCGCTTCGACGATTGGTCACAGGTCGATATATCTCAGACGAACGCTCTTGATTGGCTGACGAAACAACTTCATCAGGTGAAGCACATCATCTTCATCAACTCTCTTGGCGCTTTCATGCAGCACAAGGCGTGGATCGAAGGTGCGACGTGCCTACCCGTCAAAGAGCTTCTACTGCCCGACATGTTCATCCCAGCGTTGAGACAGATCCAGGCAAAGGTCTACGATAAGCCACCAAACAAACTCTTGCAGTACTACCACGTCTACTTTCCATACACGGACGTGAAGCATCTGCTGGACGTGAGTTTCGGCCAACGCTACAAACTGATGAAGCACATTGAGGATCTCTTCCTCAACATCCATGGCATGACGAAGTACAGCGGCAAAGGACTGACGTCCGCCTGTCAGATCAACGAGAAAGGCTACGCGTGTTCCGCTGAAGGCCAGGCGTTCCAGTCGGCCGTCGACGAGGCGTGTGTTTACTACAAGAGGAACCCCGACTGGTTCCATACCTGCTTCATCTACAGAACTGCAACAACCAAGGAAAGGAAAGAGACGATGATCGAATACAGACCATCAAACGGTGATACCCACTGCACCAGCAACTACCATGTAACCATCAAGACATCAATCGGAGGACTGGGTTCCTCACCACCAGGATCTTTCGACAGCGCTGAGTTGAACAACATCCTGACGAAGAGCAGCGACGAGGGAGTCCACTCAGATCCGGAAGTTGTCATTCCACTGTCATCGAGTACTTCCGGAATTTGTAGCAGCAACATGGAACACCGGAGTGCATCTGATGACGTGGGATTCGGCGAAACGATGATGGACGATTCGTTGTTTTTCACGAATAACTCACCGTTGATTAATCTCGGATTCTGTGCTCCGATTCTCGATGATGATGAGGATGGAGAGGAAGATGGATCAGTTTCCATCGGTTCGAGGATCCTCTACGAGAAGTTGAAGGCATGGAACGACCAATACGACAGAGGAAGTCCGTTCTCTTCCATCGAAGGGAAGGCGTAGAGGCAGAGAAGTCGCTGAGAGGCCTAGATAGGAATGTTGAGACGCAGAAACATTGGTTGAGAAAAAAGTATTGCTTGTGAATAATAGTCTTAGGAGATGGATGATTGTAGGCCTAGACATGTTTTGGAGATCAGGATTAGATTTTGTTTGATTGTAATTACTATTCAAGGCAGTTTAACTGAGGAATAATTGCTGTCTGTTAAATTAATTAGGTAAATGTTGTTTCGTGGCGTCGAATAATCAAATATACAATTTTATTGGATTGTGTGATGATAATTAAATTGTGGGCGCTTGTGTTTCATCATTTTTTCCTGCTACCTCTGTGATATAATTCGGTTTATCCTTCTTACCTGCAATTCAGCGTGCCTTCGATTTGCACTTGTTCATTATTTTCTTGTAGCCTATGCTTTCAGTGTTGGATATCGTACATTGTGAGCTTCTGTCAACTTTACTGGTGTGACTAATAATTATAATTGTAATAATATACGTAGGTCTCTACTGATATCTGTGTTCTAAAACTGCTACTAGCATAGTCGCATTATATAATTTATAATACTGCTCTTCTGCTTTTGGATATTCTTTGATTGTTATGTGTATCTGCTTGAAATGTCATAAACCATGAACTGCAGCTGTGAAAACTGCTTTTCATCTTTGTTTGCATGTATAGTCTTCGATGCACCAATCCATACGGTTTACGAATCGTGAGTTTTGAATAAGTGTTGTGTGCGGTGGTATAATTGTTACCGTTGATGCAATCATTGATATTAATAATAAATGCATGGGAAATCGTTGCAAGTGTAAGTTGTGGTGAACTGCAAATGTGTTTTTATTTTTTGTCTTTTAACCGCAGTTCTGTTGCGTAAAGGCATGATGGCGAAGTACCATTTCAATGTAGGCATTACATTCAATTGTTTCTTGAATGCGCGATTTATTTTTTAGAGCTACATTAAAACCGGAAATTTTTTAAACTTAGACTTCAACCAAAACAGAGGAGATTTGAAAACAACAACTAATCTTATTGGAATATTAATACGGAACTGTAACTGAAACTAAAAAGTAATTATTAACTCAAATAACACTTTATCCTTCTTTCTCGATGCTCAGAAGTGTGTGAACATTAAATTTTGTGGAAGAGTAACAACTGGTGCTTGCGTTCGTAGTGCACGCGACAGTGCGATAGGCAAGAGTTGAATCTGAACATCAGTCACTGTCTTGAGATGATAACAGGAATACGTCTAATAGAAAATTTGTTCAACCTATGTGAATGTTGATGGTGCTCATTGACGTCTCACAGCTTTATGAGATGTGAAATTCTTGAAACCGTTCACAATGATGAATGCTGCAGTTCACAACAGTGCTATTATAATTATTTGATGATTGATCTGCTGGCATACCTATTTAATGGTGTACCCTCGGATCGAGGATGGCTAAGAACAGAACAGAACAGACGAAATATTACCATAATTTGTAATCGAATTTTTCTTATGAGCCGAAAGCTAACTTTTAAAAGGTGTGTTATTATTTTTGGCCGTTTCATTCTTTCTGCCCATTATTATTATGATCTAACAAAATATAGGTTCGCTAGTAGTGATTATTGCTAGCTATTGACCACCATCTTGCAACACTCGTCAGTGGTATTCGACCTCTTCACCTCAAGTCGCCGCATAAAGACCTTGGATAAGTCCTTCACTCGCAATTGCTCTGCGCTTCGGCGTGAAATTCTGATGCAGTGCCCGCTCTGCAGTCGGGAGCGCCACTGAGCAGCAAGATATTGAATGTGCGCTATAACAAAGCTAATTATGCTCTACACGGGACACCCTTTAATCTCTTAGAGTCGACATTATTTATATTTAGATAGCATGCCCCGATGCAATAGATTCCTTATTCTGCAGCAACAGAAAAATTAACTTCAGATCGATGTCAAACATCATGAGATTAATTATAGAATAACATTAAAAATACACTATTTCAAACACCGTATCTAGACACCTTTGTAACGAATCTCTTTCATGCTATTTTATCTGACACCTTCGTCAGGACTCTAATCGAAACGCTACCAGGAAACTGCTAGTGTGTAACAGGCTAAAGCACATTATTAGCGTTCAAGACTTGAACGGCATTTCATGCCAGAGATGTCGTTAAACATACGACGACTCTATAATTGCAGTCCCGTTTAACAAGTAGTTCAGTATCGCGTTTTAATAGTTTTATATACAACGACTAAAACCTTTACCGTCCTATCATCATAGTTTATGAACGTTATAACTTTGTCTGAAGGAGTATGACGCTGGTAACATGTTTTAACGTAGTAGGTTGGACATTAATTACAATAATAGGTCTACTCTCGGTGCAAACCTTTGGTCTCATCTCCATCCAGGTTTAAGACTGGCACGACTAGTTAAAGGTAATTTTTGAGTTCTATGCACTAACAGTTGGCGTTTTACGAAGCTTTTTCAAAGCAAAATTGATTAGCGCCACCCTCCACATTTTGTCTGGCTTGGGATTACCACCACAAGCAAATGGCAGAACGTGGTTTCAAAATATATCAACTACCCGTAAATGATGAAAGACACTTCGACCGGACCGATTTAACTGAACTGCGGATGCGAATGTAATTAATTATAATAATTCTCGATTCCGTTAAAAAGGTGTTTAACAGTACTTTTTTAATTTCTCTCTTTAGCCACACCTTGCTGCTGTTGGTCCTGCTTAGGCCGACCTTTGTCATTGCCGTTGACATTTCTGAAGTTCAATTATAATAACTATAGTTCGTTCGGACCATTTTCGCATAACTTTCGTCTATGTCTACGACTTTCACTTGCATATCAGTGTTCATTCATTCATTCGAACATTTATATAGCGCTCCTTCAAGCAAAAAACTACTCAGAGGCGCTCCCGACTCCAGCGCGCCCCAAAAGAACAGTTTTAAGTTTAGTAAGGAACGATACTGGTAGAGTTCCAGGGTGTAGGCGCAGCTCAAAAGGAAGGCTATTCCAGACCACCGGACCAACCACAGAAAAGGCTCGATTCTTCATGGTAGCAGTACGAGCCAAAGGAACCAAGAGGACTCCCTTATCAGCAGAGCGTAGCTGACGACGTCCTTGGTGTTCTCATGGCATTAAACAAACCAATTCATCAGTAATTAGAAACAGTTTCAGTGATCGATCATTAATACTGAATAAAAAAAGGGCAGCGGTAATTATTGCAATGGATGAATCGCCAATAAACTTGCTATTTGAGGTATATACTAATCTTGCTTATGTAGCTGTTAGTAGAACAGGAAGAAGGCATTTGACTCATTTGACCAGTACAGCCTTGACCTTCGCCCATTTGACCAGTACAGCCTTGACCTTCACCCATTTGACCAGTACAGCCTTGACCTTCGCCCATTTGACCAATATAGCCTTCAGTTTTGTCCATTTGACCAATACAGCCTTAAAAATTGAGTGCCCGCACAGTTTGACCAATACTAGCCTTACTTTTTCAAATTCGGCGTCTGGCGTAAAAAAGTAAAAAAAAAGTAAAAAAAAAAAGGAAAAAAAATTTTTCTCCGGCGTATACAAAATGACAGAAAAAATGGAATATACCGCTCGGCCTAAAGACAAGAGATCCCAATATAAAATGGACTACTCATCGTATAATCTGAAAGAATTACGAAAAATTCCTAAACAGAGAGGACAAAGAGGATACTCGAGTTTGCGAAAAGCGGAACTCATAGCGTTCATATCGCAGGGAGATCGACTAGGCGCTCGGGCCCAGGTCAACAAAACACCGGCGCATACTCCCGCCACTGTGCGAGAATTGCGAGAAATTGCAAAAAAAGAGAGGTGTGCGAGGTTACTCGAGATTAGCAAAAGCGGAACTTACGGCATTCTTGACTTCTACTTGGAAATTTTTGCATCCGGGGAAAAATAAAATAGTTTTTTCGGATTGGCTGACTAGCGAGATTAGTCGGTTACCTCCGCAAATAAAACCGCCCATTCATAAGTTCAAACTTCGAGAGACTGCGACTGCTATCAAAGGGTTTACAAAAAGATACACGATCGATGGCGACAACGGGATCGATGTTGCAACTTTTCTCAAGGCAGTAAGACCGCAGGTAGTTAGGCTGCTAGGGAAAAATCGCGGGGTAAAAGTTCAATTCGATCTCATGTGCGTAATGGAGAAAGTAGATATGAAAACCGGCGAAGTAGTAACGGCTGAGCCTAATTTCAAATCAAAGAGTGATATTATTTTAGAAGCAACCGATGTGGGGGAAATATATACCAACGCAGCGGATAAAATTAAGGAGAGCATGGCAAGTTTTCAGATGCGGGGGAGTAATTGGAGATTCAAAACCGTTTTGAAGTTGGATATCGATACAGTGACATATAAACCATTGAAAGGTAGTTCTTATATTCCACTTCCAGAATATTTAGCGAATAAAAAGGCTATTATTAATATGAAGAACGAAGACGATGAATGCTTCAAGTGGTGCGTAACGAGAGCTGTAAACCCAGTCGACAAAAATACAGAAAGAATTACGAAAGAATTAATTAGACAGTCTGAGGAACTCAATTGGTCTGGTATCGAATTCCCCGTAGCAGCGGATGCTAATGTGATGAGTAAGTTTGAGCGAAATAATAATATTAGTGTTAATGTTTTTGGTTACGAGAAAGAAGCGAATGTATTCCCACTATATATATCAAAGCATGAGAATGATAGGTGTGTAGATCTATTACTCATTTCTGATGGGGAAAAGAAGCATTATTGCTGGATCAAGAATTTTAACAGATTGCTAGCACTACGAACAGAAAAATCCCATAATTCAATGCACTATTGCAGAAGATGTTTAATCGGTTTTAGAAAGGTAGAATCGCTTCGCAAACATACTGAGTACTGTTCGCAGCAGGACGCCCAACGAATAGAACTTCCGGAACCTGGGACTATGCTAAGTTTTACACATCACTATAGAAAGATGCGCGTACCGTTTGTGTACTTTGCCGATTTTGAGTCGTTCATCAAACCTATCGGTACATGCCAACCCGTTCCTAGCACGTCTTACACCAACAAGTTTCAAAAACATACGCCCAGTTCGTTTTGTTATCATTTGAAATGCTTCGACGATGATGTTTATTCTCAAGAGCCTGTGAGGTTTACAGCTGAAAACGAAGACGATGATGTTGCTCAGAAATTCATAGACAGTCTCGAAGAAAATGTGAAACGAATATATAACCAGTTCAAATTCCCAAAGAAAATGATATTCGGAAAGAAAGAGCAGGAGCTTTTCGACTCGGCTACTGTTTGCCATATATGCGGGGGAGAATTTATAGACGATGAAAAACGAGTACGAGATCACTGTCATTTGACTGGAAAATTTAGAGGTGCCGCTCACAACCTTTGTAATCTGAAATTCAAAGTCCCCAAGTTCTTCCCCGTCGTATTTCACAATTTGACCGGTTATGACAGCCATTTATTTATCAAGAAATTACGAGGTGAACACGGCGAGAAAATCAAATGCATTCCCTGCAACGAAGAAAAGTATATCTCATTCAGCAGAGAGGTCGTCGTCGATAAGTTTGTAGACGCAGATGGAAAAGAGAGAGAAGTCAAGCGCGAATTACGTTTCATCGATAGTTTAAGATTCATGCCCCAGAGTCTCGACGTGTTATCGAAAAATCTTCAGAAAGATCAGTGCAAGAATTTAGGGAAATTTTTTGAAGGTGAGAAGCTGGATCTTTTACTCAGAAAAGGCGTTTACCCGTATGATTACGTCGACGGTGTTGAAAGATTAAACGAAACCGAATTGCCGCCGAAACATGCCTTCTATTCAAAACTAATCGATTCGGGTATTAGTGGAAAAGATTACGCGCACGCGAAAACGGTATGGGACAAATTTGAATGCAAAACATTACGCCAATATCACGACTTGTACAATTTATCGGATGTTCTATTATTAGCGGATGTGTTCGAAAACTTTAGAGACGTCTGTATGAAGCACTACAACCTAGATCCTGCGTGGTACTACACTAGCCCAGGACTTGCATGGGACGCGGCGTTGAAGACGACTGGTGTAGAGTTGGAGTTGTTGAGTGACTACGATATGTTACTGATGATCAAGCAGGGAATACGAGGAGGTGTCAGCACGATTTCGCATCGATACGCGAAAGCGAACAACGAGTACATGGGAGAAGCTTTCAATCCCACCCAGCATTCAGTATTCATTCCATACTTGGACGCGAACAACTTGTACGGATGGGCGATGAGCAAACCGTTACCAACTCATGGGTTTGAATGGATGAACGATGACGAATTGAATGATTGGAGAAACATTACCGAACGAGATGGAGTGGGATGTGTGTTAGAAGTCGACTTAGAATATCCAGAGGAATTGCACGACCTGCATAATGATTATCCTCTCGCTCCGGAGAGTGTAAAACCCGCGGGATCGAATGTCGCGAAACTCATTCCAAACTTGAATGACAAAGTAAAGTATGTAGTTCATTACGAAAATTTAAAATTGTACGAAAGGCTCGGATTGAAAATCGTAAAAATACATCGGGGAATAAAATTCGTGGAAAGTGCCTGGCTGAAAAAGTTTATCGATCTGAATACCAACCTGAGAACGAAAGCTACGAACGATTTTGAGAAAGACTTTTTCAAACTGATGAACAATAGCGTTTTCGGTAAAACAATGGAAGCTATCGAGAATCGAGTTGACATACGATTGGTGAGTGATGAGAAGGAGGCTATCAAGCTAGTCGCGAAAACTAATTACGACAGACGAACTATTTTCGACGAAAACCTCATCGCCGTTCACATGAAAAAGACCAAGTTGTTTTACAACAAGCCGATATATCTAGGGATGTGTATATTAGACGTCAGTAAGACGCTCATGTATGAGTTTCATTATAATTACATAAAGGCCAAGTACGGAGATAGGGCCAAACTATTATTCACCGATACCGATTCTTTGGCGTATGAAATTAAAACGGAAGACTTCTACAAAGATATTTCCCCCGACGTCCAAAGTATGTTCGATACTTCAGACTATCCGAGCGATCACCCGTCGGGTATAGAATCCGGCGTTAATAAAAAAGTGGTTGGTATGTTCAAAGACGAGGCCGCGGGAAAACAGATTGAAGAATTTGTCGGTCTGCGATCCAAGTTGTACTCTTACAAAATGGCGGGAGAAGACTACAAGAAATGTAAAGGTGTGAAAAAGAACGTCGTCAAGAAATCAATCACTCACGCAGATTACAAAGACTGCGTGTTTACGAAAAGACAACAGTCGAGAGCGATGAACGTCATTCGATCCTACCGCCATGAAATTTACACCGAAGAAGTAAATAAAATAGCTCTGTCTGCCGACGACGACAAAAGAGTAATAATGGATGACGGGATCCACACCCTAGCCTATGGGCACTACACGCTGAAAACTAAACAAAATAAAGAATAATTTACACTAATATAAAATGGATGCGGCAAAAAAAGTGTGTTCTAAATGCAAAATAGAAAAAAGCTTGGACGAATTTCACAAAGATAACTCACAGAAGAGCGGGTATTACCCCAGCTGTAAAATTTGTAAAAATGCCAAAGTGAAAGAGCTTGCGCACAAATACGCAAGACAGGAAATTAGGAAGACAAAAGACACAAAAGTTTGCAGCCGGTGTAAGGTAAATCAGAACATATCGGAATACGTCAACAATCGATTTCAAAAAGATGGAAAGGCGAATGAATGCAAAAATTGCAGACATAAATATTATCTCGCTTGCGTAGAAGCTCGAAAGCTCATTAGTTTGTGAAACATCTAGATGAAATATTAAAATGAGCTATACAACTGTGAAAAACATAAATGTCGAAGGTGTTATTCTCGCAAATCATCCGTTGACGAATTTTGAGCTACTAGATGCCACGAAAAAGCTCAATATCCCTAATTTCCGGGGAGTATTTCTCAGAGACGAGCTGCCGAAGAAACCTAGACGGACTGAATGCGGGATATTGAATCTAGACGATTCTAATGGAACCGGCTCGCACTGGGTCGCTTTTTCAAAAAACGGCAAGGACAAAATATATTTCGACAGCTATGGCCTGTCCCCTCCTACAGAACTGGTAAAGTATTTGCAGAGTCCCGTGTACTACAATAGCGAGCGCGTGCAGCCCGACAACGAAGTGTTTTGCGGTCATCTATGCCTGCACGTCCTGAAAAAAACATGCAAAGATGGAGTGACTTTTCAAGAAGTTATAAACAGCCTGCATTGAAAATTATATTCAGATGTAAAAAATGCCTGTTGATAAATTTGGACATACAGATTCAGGATCTACGCAAAGAGTAATTGCCGGGGGAGTTACTGAAAGTCAAGTAAATAGTACTTTTCTAAGGCTAGATGGAGCAAACCCGGCGACTGGCGACCTAAATATGAGTGGTCATACTATTAGAGGTCTGCCTACAACGAATACAGCGAATACAGCGAATACTCCGGAAGCGGGAATAGATGAGGCTGTGAGTCGGGGGCAAGTAATAGATTTACTGCAGAATCACGACGACGTCCCGACCGACAATAATCATTTGACGAATAAGAAATACGTCGATGAACAACTTACTTCGAAAGTGGCGGCGGTGGTAGGACCCGCGGTTAGCGCTTACAGTTCAACTCAACAGGCTATACTCGCTAGATCTCACACTGCAGTTACTTTTGACGTAATAAGATGCGGTACCGCAAGACACGGTATTGAACAGGGTATTGGAACGACTTCTTTCTTCCCCAGTAAAGCCGGGTACTATATCGTTTCGGTGTACATAGAATTTTGTAACAATAGTAATTCAGCGTATGGCACCGTCCACCTGTATAAAAATGGGGTGTCGTACATGCAAATTGCGGGCGGAGGGAGTACGAAAGGTTCGCAAAACCATTCAATCGGTAGTAACATAGTTTTTCTAGACGAGTTCGATTACGTCAACATACACGCTTTTTCATCCATCGCTACGAACATTTTGTGTAGAGACTTTTCAGCGGCATTCTTACGACCCTAATTAATAAAAATTATTATATTCAAAATGCCTGTTGATAAATTTGGACATACAGATTCAGGATCTACGCAAAGAATAATTGCAGGGGGCGTTACGCTGTCCCAAGTAAACAGTACTTTTCTAAGGTTGGATGGTGACAACAACATTACGGGGGATATAGATATGCGTGGTCATCATCTCGTTGGCTTACCGACTGATTACCCTTCAGCGAGGAACGGCGACGAAGCTATTAGTTTTGCTCAAGCTACTGCCCTAGTCGTTGACAAAACAGCGCATATCGCTTCTAGAGATTACGTTTCGGGTATGAGGGTATCCCCGGGCAATCTAGTGAGAAATACGGCGAGCGGCATTACATATAGGTTTGAAGGAACGACTGGAGCTATAACAGCGGCACCAGCATTGTCCCCGAATTGGAGACCTACAACCGGACCGGCTATTTTCGCGTTGAAAGAGTCGGCAACATCGGGCGCACCCGCAAGCTTGACTGGCGGATTCTCAGGCGCCTATGTGAAGCACGACCAATTAACGACCGTCGTTATAAATACGGATTCGGCGTATACGGTGGCTGAAGGGGTAATAACTATTCCTCGTACGGGCGTATATCGACTTAGCGGATTCGCGAATTTCATGATCGGAAATGTGGTGATGTGGAGTGATGATGTGGTAAAAAAAATAGTCAGGGTTGCGTATTTCAAATCCGAGTTACATAATAACGAACTTGTTGGATACATGGCGGGCGGCCAAACAGGCGACAGCAGAGTATCGCTCGTATTACCAACCGCCGCCATGTCTTTAGTCGCTGGCGATCGGCTCGGTATGAGAGTATATTCCGCCGCATACGACAGTTCACCGACTACCCCCCTTCTTATTGTGGCTGGATGTGGATTGCAGGTCGAGTTTCTATACTAAGTCCGTATTTTTCCGTTGATACCTATCGTCCGAGAACACACGATAGGTATCTACAAGTCTCAAAGGCTCATTATTCAGAACTGTCATCGACCATTCTATCATGAACTTCAATATACCACGCTCATTTTCTGTCCGTCCGATTGAAATCTCAGTAACTTGTCTGAAATCACCATTGCGTACGCTTCCGTATTAGCTGGCGGCGCCGTATTAAACGTGCCTTTGATCTGGATATCGACCACCGATGACTTCAGACGCTCGGATTGCTTGCTCACGTCAAACACCATAATCGGAAACAGATCTTTGAAGTCTGAGGGTGTGATATTGCATTGCGTCATTAGTTCGTCCATTCCATAGTATTTTTCACTGAACGCGGCTGCTGCTCGGTACGCCCGCGCGAATTGTTGATTCGGAAATGATAGGTTGTAGTCGACAACTGGATATCGGTCCTGGTTCATCATCACGAACATGTTCTTCAGATCGCAATGATTGAAAACTGATGGATTTTGTTCTTGATCGCCGCTTTTGTCGGTTTGAAAACCCAAGATGATGTACCTAGGCTTCTCAGGTAATGTCTTGACGCTAAGTCTCCAGCTAAAATTAGTCGACTGTGCGACGGAGGTGGTATCGCATTGACGGGCTCTGTACGCAACTGGCAGCGATGCTTTCGATTCGATCGTTTTGTACAATTGCATCTTCTCCATATCCGCGGGAATAACGTGAGGCATGAACCATGAGATTTTATCCAGCCTAACTTTCCCTGCGCTCGCTACGCCCGCGGCGACTGATCTAAAAATTGCGTCATCATCGGCTTTACGAACAAGAGTTAGCGTATGTTTCACACCAAAAACAACCTTGTCGTAATCATCGCAAAATCCGAAAATATGCTTCAATGGAACTACAAAGCTGAAAGTACCTTTGGCATTTGGTTTTTGAATTATATACGACTGTCTCACAGCGAAACCTTGATTATCCGCGATAGCAGCCGTCGCTCCGCTGTCCTTGTACCACAACTGATTCAAACCTTGAGCTAGTTGAAAATCATTCGGGTATTTGAGTAATCCGAGCATCGTCGTTGCTTGACCCGGGTAAAATAACGATTCAATTTCCTGATTCGACAGGGAATACGAAATTTGGCTGAAAAGATGCATGAGCCCATTATTCGTAAGAGTTGCTTCATCGGCATTAACGTAGAAGGTGTCGGGGTTGGTCGCCCTCATCAATCTACCCTCGAACAGCAGGTAAGATTCTGCCGGATGACAAAATAGATCTTGAAGTTCGATGTTTATTCTAATCTCGCCGGAGGTGTTTAGATTTGCCCCCGATATCGGCTCATACTCGTACCATTCGTAACGTTCGACGCTTTCATCGCTCAATGGTTGTTCGGTAAATCTCAGAATATCAGATGATTGCATTTTTACTACTACGCGATAATATTTTTTACGCGACCTTCATTCCGCCGCCGTTTAGCGAGCGTACTAAATCTTGTATCGATATGGCGTCGTTCTTCTTCAGGCCATCCCCCATCATCAGATTATTAATATTCGGGATATTCGAGATCGACCCTACGCTACCGACGCCACTCAGCCGCTCTAAAATTTGTCTAGTTTCTGGCGTAACAGCCTGTTTCTGAGGAGTAGGAGCAGGAGTAGTAAACAGTTTGGCCACTGCTTTGTCCACTAATCGTTTGCCGGCGTCGATTGCGGTTGTTTTCCCAACGTCGATGGCCTTTTTCCCAATTTCTTTCGCCACGTCTTTACTCGCGCTGAGAGCGGTCGTTGCTAATTGTTTGGCGGCGTTCGACGTTACTAGTCGTTTGAAAAATCCCGAAATTGTATCGAATATTCCCGATCCTCCGATAACGTATTGTTTTCTATACCTCCTTCTATTAATGACCTGCATTTTTTCTGCATTTTACAATGTCATCATTATATTTTTGTAAGCATCTTTACTCAGCACTTCCTGCCTCAATAACGCGTCGCACATCACCACGATCTCGTTTCTCACGCCGGTATTGCCTGCTTTGAAGCTTTGAAATCGTAGTTCTAGCTGTTTCGCTAATACATTCGGATCTTCGGATATGACGATTACACCGACGCCCTTGCCCGCTGTCGGTGTATTGCGAGCCCTCTTTTCCCATATCGGCTTGATAATTTCCCGATATTTGACGCTCGCAGATGCTTTCGGTTTGTTGGGATTTTTTGGCTGTCTGATAGCATCCGACGCGAGTAGAATCTCGGCGTAATCGTCTCTATCATTATTATCGTATATCGACGCGTTCGGCTGTTTCATCGTCAACAACTCCCAAAGTCCCGGTGTTCCGCTATACGTCTTATTTCCAACCGTCACAGCGTCTCCTTGAATAAAAATCGGAGTATCGCCGATGTAGAATTGACCATTTTTTGATCGTATTCCGAACGTCGTGTCTACGATTTTTCTATCGGAGGCGTATTGATGAAGGTACTTGGTTGCCACATCACCTAATTCTAAAGTTCTAATATCCTCAGTCGGATCGTCGCTATACGCTTCTATCGAGGGATACTGAGGAAATTGAATCTTCAACGAAGCGGGTAGCGTCTGTAGTGCGTTTGTAGTAGCTATCGAGTTTTCTTTGATGGCGGATAGTAAGACATTTTGCTCTTTGGAAATTGCGGATTGCGAATCGACGATAGGCTTGTACAGCTTGGTTAATTCTTGTTGCAGCCCCGAATCCCCCAATCTCTCCGATAAAAAGTTCTGTTGAATATTCTTCTTGGACTTCAGAAACTCTTCGACTATGAAATTTCTTTTCGCCGGGTCATCTATCTTTAGAAACGACATTTTTAATAAAAAATTTAATGTTTTTCGACATGTTTTCCGGCGTGTTTTTCGACGTGTTTTTCTACGTGTTTTTCGACATGTGTAAAAACACAAGTTAGACGTATTTTCAGACATAGCGACATAGGTCTACATAGGTCTACAAAACTCTACAAGTCTACATGATTTCGTACATGTTCACGTTAGTCGTCTTTTTCATAGATTCGATATTTTTCTCAAACATGCTTTCAAAGGACTGCCTGACTTCCTCTCTTCCCCGATCGATGAGAGATTGTTTCGTTTCCTCGTCCATCGCGTCCACCGCAACTTTCGACTTACTTTTGATTTCTTCTTTCATGCCATTGAATTTTTCAATCTCACTTAGAATCAGAGAATATTCCTCGTCTGAAATATGATCATCCACGAGTGCTTTTGAAATATGGTCGCTGATCGTGTTGAGCTTCGCGTCAGCTAGCGTTTTGATCTTTTCATGCTTCTCCGCCTTCAGAGCGAGCTTTTTACAGATTCGGCCGCCGATTATACTCAATAGCCCCGCACCTAGCGCTGTCCCTTCCATAGCGATGGCGAAGGGGGTTGCAATTATGGTGGCTAGTACACCGATTCCCGAAATTCCGAGCCCCATCGTGACCGCTATGAGGAAGCTGTCTACTACGCCGATTACGCTTACACTTCTATGGTACTTTTTACTCAGCGTTGCTCTTTTGTCTCGTTCTTGCTCGATCTCCTTTTTGATTTCGCTAATCTTTTGAAGCCGATACGTTTGTGCGGACCCTGCGGCTATTTGTATTTCACCTTCTGGCGCAGAGGGTGTTATATTTGTTAGGTTTGGATAGAGTTTGATGCCTTCGTATTCCATTCTTTTATTTATTAGCAATATATATATTTTTTACCGCAGATAATTTACACAGCATAGCGAATCTCCTTCGTTTATCGTTACTGCCGAATCGGAGTTGTTTTGAATGGAAACTATGATATCATCAATCACATCTTCTGAAATCACTCCGTCTAGTAGACTGCATCGCCGTTCTTTGATAGCCTGTCTGAGGGAAACGAGGCAGAGACCCGCCGCCATTTCTACACCGAGTCCAAGCCTTAGCGTATTTGCTGTCTTTGGTTGTATCGTGATATCATTTTGCGCGAAAATCTCCCATCGCAGACCGCCTAGTTGTCTTACTGGGGCGCGAGTAACACCGCTCGTAATCTTCAAAAAGACGGAAACGGGCTGCGTTCTAACCTCTACCGGTCTAGTTGGTTTTGTTCCAAATTTGTGTATTGGTCTCGACATTTTTTAATAGAATAATTTATAATATCATGCCGAGAATCGGGATGTTTCGAAACGGAGAATTAGGACCCAACAAAAGTCCTTCGCCCCTAGCATAGCCCGACCCTGTTTTCATGTACAGCCCGGATGCCGTTATCGAGCTACCTTTTTGCCACGGGGACAAGTACAAACCAGATCCGGCTGGTCTTATTTTACACGCTATGTCGCCTCTCTTGACATACATTACACCCGAACCGCTGATTTTGTCTACAATCTTGGTAGTTGCCGCGGAGCCGAGGCCACTTAGTGCTCCCATCGCCAAACTCGGCAGTGCATTAGACAGAAGGAACCGTCCCGCTGTCGCTAGAAACGGAAGTATAGCGCCTATGAATCCACCTTCGACTTTCTTGTTGTTCTCCAATTGCGTTTTACTCATTTTAATAATGATGCCAGTTCCTTTTTGGTAGGCCGCGGCCATTTTATTGATTTGCGCCTGGGTGAGAGCCAAAACGTGTTCACCATTCAAATCATCGTGTGATAGTTTGATACTCACACCGCTTCCCGCTTCAAGCGATCTTTTAATTTTGTCTTGCTGCGCTCCTGAAATATTAACTTTTACGCCCGTGTAACGATTCATTTTATTAATTACAAAAAAACTTTCAAACTTCTCTGATGTGAAACCGAATCGCTAATTCCTCCCCTCGAAGATTTAGTAGGCTCCCATGTTGGTCCGTGAGCCTCGTTTCCATCGTTGAAATTGTAGACAGCAAAATCGGGAGATATATTAAATTATGCGGCACTTCGATAATCTTGTAACCCGGACCTACGTTTGGGAAAAAAGAATATAACACGTTTTCCGATGTTCCGTTAGTGTACGAAGACCCGATAATGTCGCTGGTCACTCTCAGGCTGCTTACACTCATTATATTTACCAAGTTCTCTGATTCGTTGTATCCCGCCGAATAGATCCATTTGTCAAACCCTAGAACCTTTCCGATCGAATTCTTTGGCGTAAAGTCAACCATATAATCTGCTTCTATATTTACCACAGACCTCAGCGTATTGGTGTTTGGCGCTATTGAGATACAGTAATTTCCATTTACTCCGTCGTAATGCCCATTCCCCTTCATGACTCTCTGTATATATTCGTTGATATCCGTTATTTCATAGCAACCCTCTGGAACTTCAATGTTTACCCACTGTGAGTCGCGATTCGGCGAATACCGAAAGACGTTGTTTGTCGCGTCGATATTTGGAAAAGAATAGTACGTCTCGAGGGCAACTAAGGCCATTTCATATTTCTTATTCTTCTCCAGTTCGAGTAGTGGATTAAACTTCGTTCTGATTCGCGTGCTCTTTTCGCTTAGAAAAATGGAAAATGATGTTTTTGGTTCCGTGTTGCAGGCCGTCTTTTCCGTGTTTTCCGATATCTGTTTGAGAAGCGATGATTCCATTTTTACTATACAATACAATTTTACAATGGCGGATCCTCGATTATATAAAATTCGTCGAGTCCGCATCGGTATTTACCATTGTACTTGTCGCTAGTCAGGTCTAAAACCACGAATCTATGAGGTTGCTCCCATACTGTTTTGCATAGTTTTCGAAATTCATCTTTCGACATGTCTGTACTTACATGATCGTTGTAAATATGATTACAATTTTTCAGGTCTTGTTTGAACAGGCAAATAAAGTTTGCATTTTCTCTGATTGTTTGGCGCGGTAATTTGAAATAATTCTGGGCGAGGTAAAAACAATCTACATTGCTATGCCTCCCCCGATTATAATACGTTTCGCATTTGTTTTGTTTTTCCAATTGAAGATCATCGAATATCATCAGGTTCTTCTTTTCAGCGCTCAAATCTCTCGGGTCCGGTACATCATCGGCGCTCTCAAAGAACTTGGCAATTATATCGGATTTAGCTTCTGAGTTTTTTGCCATTTCCTCCATAACAAGGTCTGGTGACGCATTTAGGCCCACGATTTCATCTCGGTGCTCGAACAACCGAACGATCGCTGCTTTCGGTAATTTTTCTTCGTATGCTTTTTTGATAATACGATATTCCGGTTGAAACAGAGAAGTGCCGAATACTTGTAAGTTATTATAATCCAACCAGTCTGGCCTGAGTAAAAGATTGAGAAGAAGCGTTGTTTTTCCACACGCCGATTTCCCAACTATCAAACCACGTATGCTTTTTGGTAACAACGGATTATTGAATCTTTTCGAGAGCGCTGCGCCCCAACTCATATCTTTAATCTCCATTTTTAAAAATATATATTATTAAAAACGAAATGTATTGCGTAAAATGTAAAAAACAGACCCAGACGACAGATGTGCAGAACGCCGTGGCTAATAATGGGAGATCGATGCTCAGAGGTGTTTGCGTTGTATGCGGGAAAACAAAAACTCAATTCGTGAAGGCGTCCGCTGTTGCGCAAGGTGGGTATCTAGTTAGTTCACTGAACGCTGCCACTAGCAACATTAAATTACCTTGGGCTAAATTTCCGGGCGAATTACATTTGCCAGGCCATCAGTTTACTGGACCCGGTACTAGACTAGATTTGCGTCTGAATCCCAACAAAACCCCCAAAGATTGGAGCAAACCTATAAACAGGGTAGATAGTGCGGCATATATTCACGACCTGGCATACAATCACCACACTGATACGGCTTCTAGGAATGTCGCTGATAGAGCGATGATAAACCAGCTGAATAATATACCTAATCCAAGCGTGCGGGAACGAATAGAGAGGGCGATAGTCAAACCTATTTTGTCCGCTAAAACGAGTCTCGGGCTAGGTTTAAAAAAAGCCCAGAATTACAGCAGGACCTGAAATGGACTAATCAATTAGCGAATGAATTACACAAACCAGTAGTGAGAAATTTTAGGACGAGGCGGGTCCGTGTTGGCGGGATTGACCAGATTTGGGCGGCTGATCTAATCGACATGCAGGCTTTCGCTAGAGATAATGATAGCGTGAAATTTCTATTGACCGTCATAGATGTGTTTTCCAAGTACGGATGGATCGTTCCATTACATGACAAGAGTGGGAAGTCTACAGCTGATGGGTTCGTGAAGATACTCGGGGGTGGTCGACAGCCAGTCAAAGTTTGGTGCGACAAAGGGAAAGAATTTTATAACAAAAATGTGAAGAATTTAGTCGAGTTGTATTCTACCGAGAACGAGGGTAAAAGTTGTATCGTAGAAAGATGGGTGCGTACGATGAAAGAGAAGATGTTCAAGTTCTTCACAGCTAATTCAACTAGAAGATAATATTATATCGATGTATTAGATGAGATGGTTAGTAATTATAATGACACGAGACATTCTTCGATCAAAATGACTCCCGCGAAGGCTAGTATGAAAGTGAACGAAAAGACGGTATTTATGAATTTATACGGCGACGAGATTTCAGAGCCTATTACGCCAAAGTTTACAATCGGCGATCGAGTCAGAATAACTAGGAAGAAGAACATTTTTGAAAAGGGTTATACGACTAGATGGGTGGAGGAGGTTTTTGTAGTATCTCAGGTTCAATACACAGATCCACCAACTTACAAGATTACTGATTCTGCGGGTGAGGAAATACAAGGCTCTTTTTACGAGCAGGAGCTACAGAAAACAACTCAAGAAATATTTAGAATCGAAAAAGTGATTAGGAAACGCGGGAAGAAATGTCTCGTGAAGTGGTTGGGCTACCCAGACTCGTTCAACTCGTGGATCGAAAATGAAGACTTGGTGACATTGTGAGACGATTATGAAAAATATGTCGTGTTTGGAGGAAAAAATAATATTCGATTGATCCGAAAACGATTATAAACCAACGGTGTAAAATCGTTTGCGATATTGTAATCCCGTATCTACGTCGTAGTTCACTCACGCTCTTACATCACACAGGCATGAGTTGCCATTGCATTGACAATTAACGATGATGATCTCGTTGTCGATCAAACTAACATCACACGGGGGCGAGTTGCCATTGCGCCGACGACGAACGACGGTAATCGTGCCTGGCCCTTGTTGTCGATCCGGCTGTGGATTCTTGCATGGGCATTCATCGTCGTAGCATTCGCGGGTGTGGGCGTCAATTTTAGCAATGAACTTCGCTATCCACCGTCTTGTAAAATATGCATGCTTGCCGCTGCGCTCGGCGATTTTTCGTAATTCAGTAACAGTTTTCTTCGAGTAGTCCATTTTGTATACGCCGGAGAAATTTTTTTTTACTTTTTTTTACTTTTTTACGCCAGACATCGAATTTGAAAAAGTAAGGCTAGTATTGGTCAAACTGTGCGGGCACTCAATTTTTAAGGCTGTATTGGTCAAATGGACAAAACTGAAGGCTATATTGGTCAAATGGGCGAAGGTCAAGGCTGTACTGGTCAAATGGGTGAAGGTCAAGGCTGTACTGGTCAAATGGGCGAAGGTCAAGGCTGTACTGGTCAAATGAGTCAAATGCCTTCTTCCTGTTCTACTGCTGTTTGCTGCGTTTGATTCCCTCTGAATTATAGTGGGTCAAGAAAAGGCGCTATATAAAATCTTCAAATGAATCAATCAATAACAGGATAGCTCGAGCTTACCATGATAGCAGCTCTTTGAAAAGATTAGGAGTATGGTTACCGCTGTCCTCTTCTATTCATAGAATAAACGCTCAAATTGGACACCTTCTAAACGTGGTAAATGGCCGTTATTAATAATTTAACTTCAAAAAAAGTTGTGTTTGATATACCTAGGCTCAAACTTTCGTCAAGTGTCGGGTCGCCATAAATGAAGAATGACGACGTAAGAATACACCTCTGTCACAATCAATGTCACCCAAAATTGGTCTTTGCCGCCATTACAAGTCATGTCGTTGAAAGCTTAGTTCCGTCAAACACGAGAAACGCATCCTCAAATTCAAGACGACCACCATTTCTGGTTTCTAATACGCCATTCGCATTCGCCATTATCGAGATTTCTGCTGCTTTCAAAAGGCGAAATCACACATTCAGTATTTTGGTTGTAGATTCCATTTCTGTTGATCTTCCTCGGTGCTGTCGACATCATCAACAAAGCGTAAGTTGTTTAAGCGCATCCCATGAACAGAAACTCCTCCTTCCATGCTGTTGACTTTGTCCATTGCACGTTCCAAGTCTGTTTGGAAGATCGTAGGTGGTATTATTGGGTCACCTTGTCTCATGCCCCTGTTGGTTCCAAACCACGGTCCCACCTCTCCAGCATGTCCTGACTGCCGCTTCTAGATAATTATGCAGCATAATTATTTATAAAAAATTATGTGCGGTGATGGCTTTTGGGTATGTTCGATGCCTTGCAGCCGGAGGACTGCAGCTGCAGGTTCGAATCCTTTTCAAGTCACCGAGTCGGGACCTTGGGAAAGTCCTTCCCTCACAATTGCTTAGCGCTTCGGTATAAAGCGCCGAATCAGTGTCCGCTCTTTAATCTGGAGCGCTTCCGAGTAGTAATCTTGATGGGGCGCTATTATAACAAGTGCACATACATAAACAGTTAGCCTACTTCGTTTAGGACGAGCTAGATATTGTATTGAGCTTCTTTTGAAGTCGATAAATAAATTGCTACAGTGATAGGCGTTTTAAAGGTGTCTAACTGAAATTGATAAAGTTCGCAGCTTCTGGCAAAATGAAGTATGCACAATTATTGTACATGTATGTATTGTATTTTGTATTGTACAAAAACATTTCTAAAGCGCCTCTACTAGGGTGAAACTTTCAGAGGCGCTCCCAGTGCGCAAGGCCACGAGAGAAGAAATAAGTTTTGAGAAAAGAAAAAGAAGGAGGGATTACCAGTTAGAAGTTGAGACCGAGTAGATGGAGACAGAGTAGGCCTATTAAATGTATGTGCACTTGCTATAGCGTCCCTTCAAGATCTTTCTACTCAGAGGCGCTCCCAAATGCAGAGCGGACACTGCATTGGAGTTTCACGCCGAATCGCTAAGCAATAATTGTGAGTGAAGGACTTGCTCAAGGTCGCTAGGCGGCGAGGTGGATAAGAACCTCGAACCTTCCAGCTCCAAGGCAACGACGCCACCACTACACCACCGCACCCTTGCAAAAAGATAATGGACTTTTCGGTGCCATCCCATGACTCTCATAATTATAGCCAACCGTCACAAAGATGGCGATGTAACGTGACCGCTAACAGCAGTATAAAAAATTTGTTTTTTATTAGCAGTATTTGCTTTTTCAGAGTGACATATTTTGGCTGCAATTGCTGTTAACCCTCGGGCTACTTGGAAAAAACCTAGGTTTTTTCCAAATCAAACTTTTTTCGTTTGAATTAAAATTTTGACGTTTTAGGCAGCTGTAGAGGATTCATTTGCACACATTTTGAGCTAAAATGTGTGATGATATACCATACCATTCAAAAGTTATACCCGATATACCCGAGGCACCAGGGTTTACTATCAAAACCGCGCGCACAAAACCGCGCGCACAAAACCGCGCGCACAAAACCGCGATTCACAAAACCGCGCACCCTCAGAACCGCGCACGATCATTACCGCGCACGATCCTAACCACTCTTGTTTGAGCATCTGTTTAAGCGGTGTCACGACAACTGGTCTACAGACAACTGGTCCAGCGCATGAGAAATTGAGACTGGATGAAGGTTCTTTTACGGGTAAAATGGAAGCTGGATTGACGAAAATAACGCATGAGAAACGGGAAACTGGATGAAGGTATTTTTATATTTTTTATAGCCTATCTGGTATAGAATCTGGATTGACGAAAATAACGCATGAAAAATGGAAGCTGGATGGAGGTATTTTTATATATGAAATAGAAGCTGGATTGACGAAAATAACGCATGAGAAACGGAAGCTGGATGAAGCTTTTTTAGATATGAAACAGAAGCTGGATTGATGAAAAAACGCTTAAGAAACGGAAGCTGGACGAAGGTATTTTTTATATTTTTATATCTGATATAGAATCTGGATTGACGAAAATAACGCATGAAAAATGGAAGCTGGATGAAGGTATTTTTAGCTATGAAAAAGAAGCTGGATGCATGTTGAAATACTTGAATGAGGTTATGATCGTGCGCGGTAATGATCGTGCGCGGTTCTGAGGGTGCGCGGTTTTGTGAATCGCGGTTTTGTGTGCGCGGTTTTGTGTGCGCGGTTTTGTGTGCGCGGTTTTGACCGGATACCAGGCACCAGAGGGGGTGGATACCACCCCCCTTAGATTATCGGCTGTATCTTATCCGTCCTTTAACATGAAGAGACACCAATTACACCGTTCTGTAGAGGGAATGTGGGGCTACATTGCGGTGGTCACGGAGTTGTCTTTTGACAACCGGAAGTGCTAAAAATAAATTAAAATATATAAAAAGGTGTTTTTTTTATAAAAGTTTCATGTTTTTCCTATTAAAATTTTTTCATAATTTATTTTTCAAGAGAAGTAAATTATGCCATTCTATAGAGGGCATTTAGGGCTAATTTTTTTACCAATTAATTTGACATTTGATGACCGGAAGTGCTCAAAATAAATTAAAATGTGTGAAAATGTTGGGGTTTTTTTTTACAACGTAAACCGATAAGTCTGCGTAAACGTTTTTCAGCAGCTAATACATGTTTTTTTCTTTTTATTGTAATTAAAACTTACTTATTACTAGTTTTTATAGTTGGATATTGGACTTTATTATATGTAAACTATTTTTAAATAAAAAAATTATGTCAAAAACACACAAAATCTATTATTTTCTTATGCGAAAGTATGCATTTTGTGAAATCGACGGGTTCCTACGGGAAAAAAATCATAATTCCGGGGTGCTTTCATATATTTCAAACCTAAATATACCATTTTTTGCAGAAATGAATGCTGAATCCATTGATGTATTACAAGTTATGATATCTCAAACCAAACCCAAAATCCAGGGGGGTGGTAACCACCCCTTCTTGGTAGTCAGTGTTACAAAAAAAGCTTGGTAGCCTGAGGGTTAACATCATGGTTTCTTCGCTCTCCAAGTGGTGTGTGGCATCCATTTGCGTCCTGCTATCTGATGCTAGCCAGCATCGCTTAATAGCAAAGATATTCATGAATCAGCCTCACTCTTTTTTTACATAAACTTTGGACCGGCGTCACCAGAAAATCCTAGCGTCTGATTCAGTTGCTACCGAATCTTGTTAGCTACTACGTTTAGGAAAAATATAAAGTTTTATGGAAACTAACGAATAAATTCTGCCAAATGGCAACGCTATAAAGGTGTTTTAATGCAGGTCAAATTTTTATTCCATACTGAACAAGTTTGAAATCGATAAAACCTAGGGGGATGGATACCACCACCCCTGGTATCCAGAGGGTTAATGAACGATGCAGTGTTAATATTCGTTTACTGTTTTAGCCCTTATAGGGTAACCGGGGGGTAAAAAATAACCCCCAGCCTACTTTTTTTCGTATAATTTTTTTGAATAAAAGAAAATAGACTTTTGCTTTTGTGACTTTTCCTAAATATGTTTTTTCTTCATAATGTCGTTTTCAGCTGTGCCAAATTGCGCTGCCACCTTGCGGCAGACTAGGGTGAAAAGTAAGGTTTCATATTCCAGTACTGGATAAATCATTTCTACACTATGTAGATGTTAGCATATTAGTTGATAGAACTGAATTGTTGGAGATATGTGGTTCTTGTATTTTTGCATATATGAATTAGCCGTTCTTTGCTGTATGATTTCTATTTCAGGTTGCATTATATTAGTGTAGAATTCTTACTTTTGCATAAAGCTATCGAAAGAAATAGGTGATTACAACGCCACAAAAGGCGCCGTGGACTCATTCGACCAGGAAACAAAGGGATAGGCCTACACTTGCAGTTACAGGACCAGAAGATGGCCTCTTCTATTTCTTGGTTGATGCAGCAGCGCTCAACGCATATATCATAATTATAGAAGTTGCAGAATCCAACATGGCGAGATCACGCACATTCAGTAGGCCTACGTTTGGACAAGCGCAGTGTGTTCCTGCTGGAAGTTGGTCGTGAGCTAATCAGACCTCTTATAATCACGAGTCATCATTTTTATTCAAGATTTGTTACTCATTACGTTCAATAATGTCCTTGTCTATCATATAAATTAAACCGGACCGAAATTGGTTAAACATTTCCCTAGATTTGACGAAAATAAATTGGGGGTATTTTTTACCCCCCGGTTACCAACAACTGTAACCGAAAAGGGGTTACCCTATAAGGGTTAATAAAAGAAACATGTATCTAATGATATTCGGTGCAGTCATACATAATTTATAATTTCGTTAGCTACATGTAGCTTCGGCTTAGTCTTATAAGATAAAGGGAATTGTTAAAAAGGTGTTATTATTTTTTAACAATCTTTCCGCTGGTAATAGGATCGAGCAAATTATATTGCAGGACTGCATGTAGTTTGCTCTGTGGTTGTTGCAAATTAACGGTCATCATCATCTTGTCACAATCCTCAGTGGCTACTAGGCTCAGCTCAGCGGGTCTTATCCATGTTGTCGCGCCTGCCAGTTACTCCTACAATGTTATCATGAGGAATCATCACTAGGTTTTAATTACTGCCCACTGTTTTTATGATCTGCCCTCAGTAAGAATGCATCACAATGCTCAATTAAATGTCACTGGGTCTTTGTCTATGTCTAGTTGAAGTTTAAGTTTATTAACAACCTCTGATTTCAGAGATAATTTCTCTAACCGCCCCTGACTGAGTACTGGGAATAATAATTATTACAATGATTCAACGCTGTTGATGGAGATTCGTATTAAAGTTTGTGTGACAATAAAGATGACTAACTTCTACTCTCTTTCCTTCATCACGGCTTAGAATATTCACTCTCAACGAAAGTTGCGGAGATTTGAATGAGAGCCATCGAATACCCCACTTGTAATTACACAGCAGCAAAGAACGACAAACTTGTAACGTCATTATCTATGTTAAAAAGGTATTTTAAACAGGTTTTGATTATCAAGTGCTAATTGACATTGTGCGTCCAGTTACTGTATATATATACTGCAACAGAGAAGGAGGATCCTGATTTGACGAGGATCTATGACAACAAAGGCCGTTATCCTCGAAAACAATTCGTTCGGCATATTACAGCACTAGTGAACAACAGTGAAGGAAATAGAACAAGAAGATTATGATCATTCTAAAGCAAGGCCGCAGCCAGGATTTTATTTCGGGGGGTGTTTTCAGTGGCGGCCAAATCTAAACAAATATTTTCCATTTTCGCCACCAAAATTTCTGATGACCTTTTTTTAGTCATCGGCTCGAAATCTGTTAAATATTTTCGCCGTCAAATTTCTTTTACTTCATTTGGGGGGGGGTGTTTCATCGCTTTTTCGTGATTTTTTGTATGACGAACTAGAAAATGCAATAGATTTTTTTCTGCATTTTCCATTTCGGGGGGTGTTCAAACACCAAAACCTGTCTACGGCCTTGTTCTAAAGCGTTAAAAAGACGTTTAAATATTCTTCAATTTGGAGATAAATGCTGTGGCTGGACTGGGAGCGCTGTTTTTACGACTACTCGTTGCAAATCGGTCAACTCATCCATTTCACTCGATACTTCTGTGAATTTTCAAATCAACAAAACTCTTTTATAAGAAGAAGAACTAAAGACCGAAGTCGATGTCATTTCATCTGCTGGCAAAATCGTATTTAGGACCTTCACCCTCTTACTCTTTTTCATTTATCATTTCTTTTACAAATACAAATCATCATCTTCACATCATCATAATCATAATCATCATCATCATCATCAGGTGCAGTCTCTGAAACCGAAACCGAAACAGTCAATGTTACCGGCAACCTTGATTTGTCTGGTTGGAAAACGAAACCAGGTTTTAGCAGGGAGCCATTTCAATTTACTGGCAGTCCAGGTACGAAATTTTCTCTTGATGAACCGTTACAAGAAGCAGATTATCTGAAACTTTTTATGACAGATGAAGTGATTGATATCATTGTCACAGAAACAAATAGGTATGCAGAACAATATAATTCCAATCATGCGTTGAAGCCCAGATCCAGAGTTCATGACTACCACACTAAAATATAACTAATGTTTGTCCACAATCGTGACAATGCCTCTTATTGTGTATATTTTTATTGATTTACATCTGAATTCTTAGTTGAAACTGACAAAATAACTGTCAGAAAGAATAAAATTGAGTTACCAATAAGCTACTGAGAATCGTGCAAAATATGTTTTCCACCTAAATTTAATCCCCAGGAGCTGATTGTTAACATATATAGGTCATTCCCCAGGTAAAGGGTTAAAGGAGCGGTCCGGAACCTTAGAGTAGTAACGACGATAAATAAAATTTATGTTCATTGTTCTCCCTCTTCCTGTAATTGGGGGGGGGGGGGTTGCGTGGGAACACACTCGCAAAGAGATCAGAATGACGCTGGTTCCATGCCAGATTGTTCTATAGCATCCTCTCAGCCTTCCACTATATGAAGGACTGATCGTAAGATTAACAGATGGACGACATGCAGTGTGTCAAACAGTTAAGATCAAGTTCCTGTTAATTAATCCAGTTATCATTAATTTGAAGAGATGAAATGAACAGAGGCAAAAGCCAATTATTCTATTTAACTCGATTAGTTCTGCAATAATTAAACTAAAATCTCGAGAACGTCACATAGCAGATGTAAGTAGACGTTCCACAAGGTCATTCCAATGTTCAATCTCTGGTAGGTATTGTTGTCAGGGGCGGATCCAGGGGGGGGCCAATCCGGCCATGGCCCCCCCATTTCAAATCTCCATGGGACGTGGCCCCCCCCATCCATGGCGCCCGAAGAATTTTTTTCAGGGGTCAGTCATGGCCAGGAGAATTAATAATATATAAATGAATATAGACTATAGTCTATTTAGTCAATTACATCTCACACAATTACATTGTCTTAATATGACGCAAAGAAAAAAAACAATCTTTCAACAGTATCCGACTATCATGCATGGCATGCAATGTATGCTGTACATGCATAATATATCCATAGTAAGATGCATACGCGCGAAAGCGCGAAAACGCGAAGCGCCGAGATGGGAATGTGCAGAGTTTCGCTAAACAATAACCAAATAGATAAACAATGACGACTATTATTATAATAGGTATACCAATTTTTGTCAATGCTGTCATAAAAGTCTTTAACCTGCTTGAATTCCAATGTCCCGCGGATCTCTAAAATAGTCTAATCAACTATAAGACAGCAGGTCGTTGAAACACTGGATTCAAAATGATGTCCTTAGACACCCGAAAAATTGTTGATTATACTGGAATCAAAGTGATGTCTTTACAACCCAGAAAATCGTTTATAGAACTAAAATAAAAATGACGTCCTTAGACACCCGAAAATCGTTGATATAGTAATGGAATCAAATAGATGTCTTAGACACCAGAAAATCGTTAATAATACTAAAATCAAAATGATGTTTTTAGACACCCGAAAATCGTTGTTAAAACTGGAATCAAAATTAAGTCAATGAATACCCGAAAATCGTTGATAATACTGGAACCAAAATGATGTCGTTAAATACCCGAAACTCGTTGATAATAATAGAATCAAAATTATGTCCTTAGACACCCGAATATCGCTGATAATATTCGAATCAATACAATGTCCTTAGACACCCGAAAATCATTGATAATACTAAAATCAAAATGATGTTTTTAGACACCCAAAAATCGTTGATAATACTTGAATCAAAATTATGTCCTTAGACGCCCGAAAATCATTGATAATACTAAAATCAAAATGATGTTTTTAGACACCCGAAAATTGTTGATAATACTGGAATCAAAATGACGTTCTTAGACACCCGAAAATCGTTGATATAGTAATGGAATCAAATAGATGTCTTAGACACCAGAAAATCGTTGATAATACTAAAATCAAAATGATGTTTTTAGACACCCAAAAATCGTTGATAAAACTGGAATAAAAAATATGTCATTGAATACCCGAAAATCGTTGTTAATACTGGAATCAAAATTATGTCGTTAAATACCCGAAACTCGTTGATAATACTAGAATCAAAATTATGTCATCAGACACCCGAATATCGCTGATAATATTGGAATCAATACGTACGATGTCCCTAGACACCCGAAAATCATTGATAGTACTAAAATCAAAATGATGTTTTCAGACACCCGAAAATCGCTGATAATACTGGAATCAAAATGATGTCCTTAGACACCCGAATATCGCTGATAATACTGAAATCAAAATGATGTTCTTAAACACACGAAAATCGCTGCTTATACTAAAATCAAAATGATGTTCTTAGACACCCGAATATCGCTGATAATACTGAAATAAAAAATGATGTTCTTAAACACCCGAAAATCGCTGATTATACTAAAATCAAAATGATGTTCTTAGACACCCGAATATCGCTGATATTATTTGAATCAATACGATGTTCTTAGTATCTTAGACACCCAAAAATAATTGATAATACTAAACCAAAAATGTTTTAGACACCTGAAAATCGTTGATAATACTGGAATCAAAATTATGTCCTTGAATATTCGAAAATCGTTGATAATACTGGAATCAAAATGATGTCCTTAGACACCCGAATATCGCTGATAATACTGAAATCAAAATGATGTTCTTAAACACACGAAAATCGCTGCTTATACTAAAATCAAAATGATGTTCTTAGACACCCGAAAATCGATGATAATACTTCACAGATCATTAGTCGCGGACCAGGTCTCTTTATTAGTGAAACAACATCACTAGGCTACTAAATGGCTTCCATATTCTGATGATTTGGTAGTTCTTGCTTGGTTTGTCAGCATTTAAGTAGCATAGCAGTTTCATTAAGATGACAGCTTAAAATGCTGCCATCTTAGTGCGGGAATAAAAAAAAATTCTGGTTGGGGAGGGGGTGCGACCCCCTCCCCAAACCCCTCCCCCTTTCCCCCACGTACCCTCTCGGCACTACGCGCCTCGGCGATCGGCCTTCGGCCGCTCGTCCTGCGGTCCTCATTTGGCCCCCCCCCATTTAAACCTTCTGGATCCGCCACTGATTGTTGTGCAGTTGACAAATCAACGAATAACCCTGAGAACGGTGTGTTCATGTTTGGTCCGTCGTATGAAATCGATATACGGCCGTTGTAGCTTTAGACTTAGACTTAGATTTAGTCCTTCCTGTGCATGTCTGCACACCGGGCGACGCATCTCCTCCACTCGTCTCTGTTGCGTCGTTTCTGTTGCAAGCGTGTGTTTTTACTCGGGTGGGTTGCAAGCCCACCGCGGAACCCTCCTCCTTTATCCTGGCTTGGGACAGGCTCAGGCCCTCCGACGAGTAGCCTGAGGCGGAGTTCGCTTTAAGAAGTCGTTAAACTCTTGAGTAGTAGGACAATGAACACAACAATTTCGTCCTACGCATCGTTGTTTTCAGTTGCTATTAGCAGATAGAAAATTAATGTTTACCTAAAAATGTGTGCAGCAGCGTTTATTAGTTTATTAGTTTTAATTATTAGAATTTTTCAGTTCTCATTGCCTCCAAATAATTAATTAACGTACTCATTAATTTTCATTTTCTAGCCTTCATGGGCGGAGACCTAGGGGACAAGGGGACGGTTCCCTCCAATGGAGGTGTTGGGGGGACTGCCCACGCATTGCCTCCCCGCCCCCCAATTGTTGAGCGTCAGGACTAAAAAAAAGGTCATAAATTGTTTGGCGGTAAAAAATATAAATTTTTCTTGACTTATCGGCCGGATGACAAAAAAAATTGGCGGTGAAAATAGAAATTTTTCTTGAGTTTTCGGCCAGATGACTAAAAAAAGGTCATCAACTTTTTTGGCGGTGAAAGTTGAAAATTTTCTTGAAAAAAAGGTGGTGAGAAATTTTCGTCCCTCAAAAAATCTCGCGTCTTTCCTTCGGCCACTCGTTCGCCCCTCCCCCCCCCCCCCCCCCCCCCCAATTCTCCGCCCAGGTCTCCGCCCATGCTAGCCTTGTTGAGTGCGATCCGTCATAGTACTGTTGTCTGATCAATATTGGCTTCTAGATTTTTCGACTATAATGCCCCACTCGCTAGAATCCCAGCACCAACCAAACATGGGGTCGTCATCGACAACATACAAGTTCAGTACGTCGCGTCAGAGTCATGGAAGTTATTCAACAAGTCGATGAAATACAATTGAAGTAATATTTTAAAATTACAATGAATTTTTGTCAGGACATAAAGCGTGTCAAGAGTGGAAGAGGCAACTGCCGAGACCTGTTGTGGCGCCGCCATTGTTTCCTTATAATAGTCTACGTCCTCGTCCTCACAGTATTGATATCCCGATAAAGGACAAAAGAAATTACATTTCTGGAGTACTCTACAGATACTCGATACTCGACTGTTGCCCTCTTTCTGACTTCCACCCATTTGATTGAATTGCTGTGATTTTCTTCATCATTTCTTATAATATGTAATCATGCATAATTTTAGGTGGCCCTGATAAGGACCGTTTGGGTGGCCCTAAAAGGACCGTTTGGGTGGCCCCAAAAAGGACCGTTTGGGAGGCCCTAAAAAGGACCGTTTGGGTGGTCCTAAAGAGGACCGTTTGGGAGGCCTCGTTAAAGGCCTTTCAACAGGCCTGAGACGAAATTTCTTATAAATCAAATGTTACGCTTAAAAGAGGTGTATTGTCATTCCGAAAAGTTAGCACTGATTTAGCCTTAGGCCAACATTATTATTATGCTTCGAAGCAACCATCTTCATCCAGTAGACAGTGATCATCGCATGATAACTTACGATGTAGGAATACTAAACGCGGGATTACAGGACGTTATGATAAGATAAGTGAACAATGCGATGCTCATTGTTCTACCTTTCCATACAAAGTTATCGGTAGGGCAGATGGACGCCTTGCAGGCTGCCATATATTTAAAATAAAGTCGTGTTAATTGATCTTGTCATCAGTTGAAGTTTAAATTCTCATTTGCAAAAGACAATATAAATTTTTCTTATCTTTTCCATGTAAGCTGAAACAATAGAATTAAAACCCCGATGGCGTCATAACAGGTACGTAGGCGTTCCACAATCAGAGCAGGTCTACCAACAGTGGTCAACATCAGTCAATGAACAATTCTGCGACAATCGGGGTGTTAATGTTGGGTTCGACGTGTGAACTCGACAGAGGTCCGGTTGTTGCGAGCGGTGTATAATACGGTAAAGTTGCTGTCAATGATGTCGCAAAATGTCATCGTTATAATCACGCCTGAATGTTATATTCTATTTGGACACCTTTAAATCTTTTGCTTCCAATTTTATTTATAAATGATCTCAATAAAAGAAAAACGATACGACCACTGTGACATTTACCTTGTCCTAGCTACAACATAAATTAATGCGCTATCGAATAATGACAAAAGTTTCTATGCGTGTAGGCCTATCATAATCGCTTCGGCGTCTCGATTTTACAAATTTATATAGCGCCCAAATATATATATATATATATATATATATATATATATATATATAAATCACACACATAATATGTATACATGTTTGCATGCGCGTGCGTGCGTGCGTGCGTGCGTGTGTGTGTGTGTGTGCATATAATGTGCTCACCGCTGTTTTAACCACATCTAATCAGTTTAACATCCCGCTTCGCCTTTGAATCTCCAGCTTTAACAAGAGCAATTACGACAAACAATATTCCAAGACAATCATATTACAACTGCATGACATTGAATATTAACAACAACAACAAAACACACATTCATGATCAGTTTTTCAATAATTATATTGTCACATAAATGAAATAGTTTACATATTTTTTTATACTAAACAAATGTGCTTCAAATTCAATCTATTGATTCATCATATTCTTGGTAACCAACCATCATATCAATTTTGTTCTATTATTTATCTACTTTTTATAAGTCGCTCAAAACCTATTATGTTAGCTATGGCAGGACTGGGAGAGCCTCTGAGTAGGTTTCTTGAAGAAGCGCTATATAAATTCACGAAATGAAATGAATGAATGAATTAATTTGTTTAGACATATTATAATTAACGAGAAAATTCAACAGGAATATTACAATCCTAAATAAGCCTCGGCATGGTCTTATAAAATGAAAGAACTTATTAAAAAGGTATGCTTATCTGAACCTAATTTTCCCGCTCGTAATAGGATCTAGCAAATTATTATGCAGGACCGCTAGTAGTTGTGTCTGTGGTTATTGAAAGCTAATGGTCACCACCTTGTAACAATCCTCAGTGGTTATTAGAGCTCTGCACAGCGAGTCTTATCCGTTTTGTCTTGCCTATAATTGCTCCCACAATGATATCCTATTATTTTAGCTGTGGATGGACTGGGAGCGCCTCTGAGTAGATTTCTTGAAGAAGCGCTATGAGGTTGTGCATACTGCCCACTGTTTATGTTTTATGCTCTGCACTTTGATAAGTATGCACCATTGAGCTCAATAAATTGTTTTGTGTCTATGTGTAGTTGGATTTTCTGTTTTTGGCATCCTCTGATTTTAGAGATCATAAGCGTCACCTGCCTCCTTCATCCAGAGTTTTGACTGGCCCTGCAAGAGTGCCAACGGTGATGTCCCACGCATTACGGCTCTTCTCTATATAATTATTATTTCTCGGATGTCATATTTAATAGAGGTATGGAATAATTTTTGAACAGTTCTCGACATTTCAAATAATAATATTCATTGTTGTTTGAGTACTGGGAATATGACGATTCAATACTGCTGTTGAAGTTTCAGCTTAACGACTGTGTGACAACAAAGACGACTAACTTCCAACCTCTTTCTTCATCCCGGCCTGCTGCTGTTACTCTCAATGAAAGAACTTTTGGAAAGTTTCGATTGAACACCAACATGGTAAAGTGCCCACAGAAATGCTATTATATGTACCGCTTCAAATAACGACCTTTTATAACGTCAATTTTAGAATGAAAAAGGTGTTTTACACAGAGCGCTTAATCGTCAAGTGCTAATGAATGGATGCCCCGGGATTTAACGCATATGGCGAAAGCCGGTGGAGCACAAATAAATCAAGTCGTATAGTCACTATCATCGCCATTATCATTTTTTTTCGTCGTCGTCATCATTTTCATAGTCGTCATTATTTTTGAATCGTCAAAAACCGGTGGATGACCTCACTAAAAGTGATATAACGTTTGTTGTGTTTTAAAATTTCTTGATGAAATCTGGCCATCATATGTAAATATGAATTGTCTTTAAAACTGTAAAATTTCAAAGTATGTTAGCATAAACTACCCGTGATTTCGAAGGCCATTCTGACGTAATCAGTCGTAAGTAAATGCGGATGCGAATGGACATTATTATAGTAATAATTATCTCCATTATAAAGGTGTCTTAGCAGTGCTTTTTTAATACTTCTCGTTAGCTACACTTTGCAGCTGTCGGCTCACATTTTGTCGTTGCCGTTTAGATATTTGAAGTTCAATGACGATAATAGTTCGATCGGATGATTTTCACATAACGTTCGTCTATGACCTTCATTCACACATCATCAGTGTTTTCATGGCATTAAACAAACCAATTCATCAGTAATTATTGGAGCTATTTATTTCAGTGAATGATCATCAATAATTTATACTCGTCTTTCAGCGGATCTATCACGACGATGTGTCGTGAGAAAGGTGATCAGCGTTGCCCTCTTCCGATACATAGACTTTAGACCTATAACAATGTGGGGCGCGGTGGTCTAGTGGTGGCGTCGTTGCCTTTGAGCCGGAAGGTCCGAGGTTCGAATCCACCTCCCCGCGTAAGGACCTTGGGCAAGTCCTTAACTTACAATTGCTCAGCGCTTCGGCGTGAAACTCCGATGCAGTGTCCGCTCTGCATCGGGAGCGCCTCTGAGTAGAGAGACCTTGAAGGGGTGCTATAACAAGTGCACATACATACATACATACATACCACACAAAAAGAGATAGCTTCAGTTTCTCATCGATGAAGTCGATGAATTTGAGATAGAGTAGTTGGATGGATCCGTGGTTAAACGGTTGCTTATGGCAACATTAACCGTTGACATCGAAAAAATCATTTTTGACATTGTACACTGTAAAGCACTTAGTGATTTGGTACCATAAACAGGGTAACAGGACACTTATCACCACGCATAATTTTCCGGACAACAGAGATCTATAGTATTACCCAGGAATAAAGAACGACAGATTTATTTCAACATCGTCACAATTAAAAAGGTTTTTATACAGAGCCTTTCATCATCCGAAACTAGTTAACTTATTTACATTTTGCGCTTGGCACAGAGTAGGATAACATTTATGAAGTCACGTATAACATTGGAAAACCAATTATAATAATAACAATAATATGATAATATATTTTTATGAAACGCATGCAAACTCACAGCGCTGTACAAATACAAGTTATGCAGCAATCTTAATTAAAACCAATCTGAAGTAATATCTTAATAGCCAGACTGCAATAATCGGCGCTAATAGCAGCCTGCAAATCACATCCGCCCTATACGGGGGCGCGACATCGTGACCTCTTGCTCTCCATGCCAACGTGTTATCCAATGTGCTTCCGCGACCATCAATATTAACATAAATAAAGTAAACATACATTCGATCTGTAACTTCTATTGCGCCGGAATTTAATGCATACGTCGTCAATCGATGTTATATAAAAACCAAACGGTATAGTCCTATCATTTTCATCGTCGTTGTCATCATCATTGCCTACATTGCTTAAGATCAAATGAAGATGAGATGGACCGACACCATGCATGAAATCCAAAGCAGTCTGTTGTTGTTGTTCCAATGATAATCAGTGAACGAAGTGACGTCTGAAATTAAAAACGACCCCGTTGGTAACATAAGTCTTGTTAGGAACAGTTTCCGCACGTTTAGTTACTTTGATTACATGATATTGCTGTTATGGTTCCATAGGATTGCAATGCAAAATCATTGCATGCATGTATGTAGGCCTTAGCATAGCCTCAATCATCGCTTGACATAGTTGCCAAAATTTCAAACTTTGGTTTAGACCGTTACATTTAGACACCCTTGAAACATGTGCGACCAATACCATAATTATGCCAGGGCATTAAACGATTTTGACTTCTTTTCATGGCAAGGCTATTTGCAAATGATGACAGTTCTAATATTCTTCCCCTACTTTCAACGCAATAATATGATCACAATCAGCAATGAACGGATGATCGCAAGTTGATGCTGGAGTTAAATTTAACGGTCGGACGCCATACTTGCAATGCGACCATCACGACCCGCTGGTCAGTATACCAACGCCATCCGCCGAATGGAAGGTTGCGTGAACCATTTTGATAAGTTACCCCACCACTGCTCGCCCATGCTTTTGTGTCGGCCAGTGCCATCCTAAGCTAAAGCAAATAGGAAGAGCAACGACAATAATCCTTGGCATTATTCAGTGTCGTCGAATGGTCACGACCTCGTTTGATCATTTAACGTTAAAGCAAGGTCGACTTTTGCGTCCATTGCAGCATTGATACGCCAGCATGTAACGTAACACTGTAACAGCCATGATGCGTACATGTAGCTCCGATCCTAGATTTAAATGCTAACCAATAATTGTTCAGACGGTTGCTTTTCATCATCATCATCATCATCATCATCATCATCATCATCATCATCATCATCATCATCATCATCATCATCATCATCATCAACCAAGGGACCAGTGCCCGTAGGTGCCCGATGCCATTCTCGTTGATATGTTATCTAATGTTTATACACGGTGATTCATAAAAAACCATCCCCTGCGTAAGTTCGGATAACTCATGTAGATGACCATCAAATTTAACGAAATTTCACAGTAATGAAGCTTGATGTTCTAGCCAAGTGCTGTATAAATTATTTCACATTCAGAGCCATAATGACGTAACGCGGATGACGAAACTAATGACGTCACGATAATCTCGAGAAACAAGCAATATTCCAACCTTCCTGTCAGTCACTCAGGTTGTATCATGCAAACCTGGTCAATTTCATCTGGTTTAGCCTCCAGGTGAGAAATTGTTTACTGTGGCAGCACCCATGCAGTAACAATCAGAATGTTCGCAAACACGTATCTGCCGGTACACAGAAGAGGGACGTTCCAGCAAATCGTCTTTTGCGGAATCGACCAACTTTCAGCAAATCCCTTATGGCATCGGTCGGGTCTCTGGCTTGGTCGTACGAACATATCCATTTAACCGAACCAGTTGTCATGAGGTCAATGGACAATATTACAGAGATGTTCCACTAAAACAGGGCCTTTTACCAGACATTCGTGACATTACCGATGAGGATTTTATCTTCCAGCAGGATAGCGCCCCTGCGCACAGAGCACGGGACACTGTTGCGTTACTGGAAACTGAAACACCTGATTTCATCCCGCCTACTTTGTGGCCACCCAACAGCCCTGATTTAAATCCAGTGGACTATAAGATATGGAATGTCATGCAAGAGAAGCTAGGTCTACAGATCTCGAATATGTTATGTCAGTGAGTTGCGAAGTCGAATTGCGGAGGCATGAGACGAGATGGATCAGCGCATCATTGATGAATCAGTCAAACAGTGGCGTACTCGTCTTCGCGCATGCGTCGCTGCCAAAGGGGGGGGGGGTCAATTTGAACATAAACTTTAACTTTCCGAATGTTTAGAAATAACTCCTCTGTCTTCCTTTAAAATTTCTTTCACATAGCATGACATTTGACGGAGTTACAGTGAAATATGCAGGGGGATGGTTTTTTATGAATCACCGTGTATAACTCTTACTTTTGTACACCATTAAATTCTTTTTCATTGCGGTTACTTAAATTCAAAATTTGAAACGATACGTTGAATACGACAGGTGTACTTGAAAATGCTGGAAACGCCAAAATCAGCATGAGCAATAATGACAATATTTATTAAGCTGCACGATAAACCAATACTGTCCTGTATAAGCTGTAAATTGTCGTCAACGGCCTTTGATGCCATACGACGACGTTAAACTCGGGTTAAATAAAAATTAAATATGGTAGTTGTTACTTTCTTCCGTGTCTCGCCTGTCAGAAGGGAGAGTAATTAAATACACATGCATGCAAACAAACTCCGCCGCTGGTAGCATATGTAGTATGCCAATGCCAGTCCCAAGCCTGTATAAAGGAGGAGGGCGACGCTAATGGTCGTTGTTACCAGACAATGTCGCCAAACTGCAACTACTAGACACAGATTGTACATTTTGTACAAACTAAGAGTGTACATAGTGTTTCATATGACGCAATATATTGTCTCGCATTCTTGCATAATTTTAGGTGGCCCTGAAAAGAACCGTCTTGGTGGCCCTAAAAGGACCGTTTAGGTGGCCCTGAAAGAGACTGTTTGATGGGCCTTTGAAAATTTTAGGCCTACAAAAATTTGCTCTGCAACATCTTATACAGAAAATATACAACTTAAAAGAGGTGTGCTTTCATTCCTCACAGTTAGCGCCGATTTAGGCTTCGGCTTACCATGATATTATTACAGATGGAATTCAACAACATTATAATAAGACAATTAGGCAAAACGATATTCATTGTTCTAACTTTCCATATAAATTTATTGCAAGGACAGAAGGCCACCTTGCAGTCTGCCATACGGTTAAAATAAAGTCGCGTTAATTGATCCTGTTATCAGTTGAAGAGATCGAATTCTCATGAGCAAAAGACAATTTCAGTTATTCTAGTCATGCTCTATTTGGACACCTTTAAACCTTTTGCTACCAACTCTGTTTATTCATGACCAACCAGAAAAAGGTTTATTCAGTGAAAACAGTGAATACGAAGAATCCACTTCTGCATCTGAGTCCCTCATTGAAAATTGACACCAATTTCTTACTACTACTTTTCGGATTTTGGTAAATTTATTATCACTGAAGCATTAATAATACACAAATTGACACTGAGAAACTTACATGTAAGCCTAGATTTATAAAATCTATATGCAATAGAGATCTACAGAACTCTTGTCCTTAGTTTCCTACTTTGCATTTTCTAGCACTTTATCAAAACTGAAAGCGTGATTACAATGTGTTGCCTATCCTGATAAAATATATATGAGGCTTCCCAAGCTGTCTTCGGTCCAATTCGATTTGTTTATTGATTCCAAGAAGCAGACGATAAAGCATTCACAGTCATTTGATACGCTGACTAGTTATAATAGTCCATGACTAAGATAATAATAAATATAATAAATTTTATTATACATTTATTGCGACGGACACGCCACAGTGAGATATGACGGTATATGACCCGCTGTAATGAGTTAAAATTGACGGCCAAAATTAATATTTTTGGTATGGAAGAGCGTTTATAGGTTTCAAGCCAAAGCATAGAGTGCAGACAGCTCTAAATATTATTAATGGGTGGAATAAAGCCTGCTACACGGTGCATTGCTATTAGTGTAGAGTGATGTGTACTGCTCTATGCATTCGCCACTCGTTCACAGTGTATTCGGTTGACTTCTATAAATTGCACTCCTTGCGATATCGGCTGTGGCCGTTTGAAGATAGTTATAATATACAATTGAATCGATCGTACTAAGTCTTAGTTCCAAAAGCATCTAGGCGTAGCATGTCCCAGTTCCTAAATATTATGTAGCACTGAAAATACAAATTTAACATAAAGATTTTTAATTTAAAAAGGTGTCTAAGAGAGTTTATTATCCATCGCTAGTGGTCATCTCGTGACTGATAAATATATCGTGTAGCATTGGAAAATCGAAAAATCATGAATTCCATAGGCAACTTCTATTGCGCCAGGATATGGTCTATGTCAACCGTGTTGCAAAAACCAAGTCGTGTAGTCATTGTCATCTTCATTGTCGTGTTCATCATTGCCTACATTGCCTGAGATGGGATTTAGAGGCGATGAACTACTGTAACAATGGCCGCCAGTTGTAGTTTCAATATCATCACTGGACAGAGCGACGTCTACATTTTATGATGTCGCAGTTTGCAACAGTTGGTGTGGTCCATTTTCACACGTTTAATCATAGTTCATTACACAATAATTCTTTTATACAATAATTCTTTTATAATAGCATTGTTGTCGCCCCGATGTACATGTAGACTGTAGCATAGTCCCAACCATGGAGTGAAATGATAGTCAATCATAGTCCAGACCGTTGCTTTTAGACACCCTTACAAGTATCTATCGGAACTATATATAAAGGTACGATACAAAGAAAATGATGACTAACTTTAGATTTCAGGTTAGAATAGCATGCATGAGGCGTCAGCCGATGAAGCAGAACAAAACAAGCCTTACATAATATATTATTTTTGCCATTTTCTTCGTGGTTCTCGTCATGTTTCGTCATTGTCTATTAATTTTTAAAATAATATGAATTTTTTTCATGAATTAAACGAATAGCCTATGTAAAAAAATGAACTTAAAACTCTAAAGAGGTCAACAAATCCTGTTCCCCTGCAAAACTTTTGTCTTTCATTAACCTTTGTGACACGGAAAGGGTGACAAGAAAAAGAAACGAACTGATAAAAAGTCATGAACAGTAAATGAACTGAAATAAAGAGACAGAAGTGAAAGTTGATAGAGAAAAGGGAATTGAAACACATCTAAAACTTTAAAGGTTTAAGTATGAGAAACAAATTTCGGTCGAGGGCAACGGCCTTTGTTGTCATAGGCCCTGGTCAAATCTGGATCCATGCATCCACATCTCGAGTCGAAGGTCAATGACAGCAAGCAGAGGTTTATCCGAGTGAGCTTTTTCCACAGATGGAATACGATCTTAAATAAATTAGGAGGCAATATAATTATGTGTGCGTACATGCGTGCGTGCGTGAGCATGTGTGCTCATTGCTGTCAATTTAAGTAAGATAGTAAAATTACAAAGAATTTTGTCAGGTCATAAAGCGTGTTAAGAGTGAAAGAGGCAACTGCCGCTCCCTATCATGGTGGTACCACCACTGTTTCCGTATAGTCGAACTCCCGATTAAGGACGAAAGAAAATACAGTCGCTTCTATAGTGCTTTACAGATTATCGACCATTGCCTCTCTTTCTGACTTCCACCCATTTGATTTATTTTTTATGATTTTCTTTATAATTTCTTATTTGTAACTGACTGCGGTATCCTAAGCCAGCAAGACTCAATAAAAACGAATATATATTATATACCATCATCATTCCGAGTATGATTGATTCAGAACTCGCATTTTGATCATGACTTTACAAAAATGCATTCGGTTTTCATGATTTAGGTGGCCCTGAAAAGGACCGTTTTGGCCCTAAGAAGGACCCTTTAGGTGGCCCTGAAAAGGACTCTTTCGGTGGTTCTAAAAAGAACCGCTTAGGTGGTCTTTATAAAGACCAGACCTAATAAAATATTGCTCAAATTACGTTCGGCAGTTTCTTATATAGAAAATATTACACGTAAAAAAGGTGTGTTTCATTCCGCACAGTTAGCGGCGATTTAGGCTTAGGACAACTTTATTATAATTGATTTTGACGACTTATAATCTTCTTCGTTTATTAACATTCAATCAGTTTTCTGACAAACCGCAGAATGATTACAGGTGCAGGTTATACGGAATACGGCCCACTATAGCACGACACGCAGTTCGGCTTTACAGCAGTGGGTTCGGCTTAACAATATAATTGGCCTAAGTGCTGAATCACTCCTGGTTCGGCTAAACCAGAAGTGGGAGGGGCTAACTTATTTTTAACAGAAACTTGGCTTCGAATCAACCATTTTTATCCAGTAGACTGTGATGTTACGAAAATTAAAAAAATTAAAACCCGATTACATCAAAGCAGGTTACAAGTAGGCGTTCCACAATGAGAGCACAGTGTTCAATTCCAAGCAGATATAATTATTCTGACGCGCAATTGACAAGTGAGTGAATAATCGTGCGACACTCGGGGTGTTAATGTTCGTCGTGCGAAATCGACAGAGATCCTGTTGTTGCGAGCAGTGTCTATGATGACGCCGCAAGATGGCGTCGTAGTCATATAACGCCTGAATATCATACTCTGTTTGCACACCTTTAATACTGTATTTTACTTATTATATTTTTATATGATCTGAATCTTAAAAAATCACACATGACTACAACCTATGCACTATCGTATAACGACATAACCACAGAGTTTCTGCGCGTTTAGAAATCACATCGCTTCGCCGTTTCAAATTTATAAATTTATATAGCGCATAATAATATAGAAACTATTCGCACGTAGATAGTATAATGTGCGTTGTTTTAACCACATCAAATCACTTTAATCTCCCGCTTCGTACTTGAATCTCCTGCAACTGACTCTACCTAATTTATTCGTTTCGAAAAAAGCCATTGGTGAACTTCTCTGTGTCACAAAAGCGGTGAAAACTATTAAAACTTAGCATATAAATCTGCAGATCTGCGATTGCGTCCATATTTGAAAAATTAACACCCAATTTTTAACTACAACTTTTCGGTTTTGGGAAAAAAATTTCACACCGAAGCATTACTGATACACAAATTGACACGGATAATAAAATTAAATAGGGAATAATAATTATGACTTTTTTACCATAAAAACACATATTAATGACAGCAGAGGCTTCATCGGAGAGGGTTTTTAAAGTTCTCATATCATATTCGATCGGAAATTTCTTTTGCGCCTGGATTTGATGTATAATATCGCACAAAAACCAAGTCGTGAAGTCACTGTACCGTCATTTTAATCATCGTCTTCATCATTTCCTTAATTGGCTAATAGCCTACGATGGGATGAAAGTCAGTGGAACGAGGTAATGAAAACAGAGGAAGTCAATAATTATTGTGGTTCCAATGAGAATCACTGCACGTCGCCACGTTGAAAATTAAAAACGTCAACGTTATCAACAGTTACTGCGGTCCATTTTTTGTTCGGTTTCTAATATATTCATTGCATGATAATAACAAGTAACCTAGTAATAGCAGTGAATCCAGTGATGCAGGTTGTAGCATAGCCTGGATTCTTTCGTTTCTTTTATACACCTTTAAAAAAGTAATATATTAGTGATAAATATTACTCGGCCGTATCTCAGGCAACTGAATCCTTCCAAAGTAACGTCCTCGCAACTCTAATGACTGCATCACATTAACACTTTGGAGGCTAAATAATTTTTTAGGATTATGTTCCATAGGCTGAATATATTTCCATATATCCCATATATTTATATATTTATGTAATTGTATAATGCATATGTATATTGATATATAATAATTATGTTATGTATAAATATATAGGCTATGTATAAATATGTGTATATATATACATATATATATATATACATACATACATATATAATTATATATGTACATATATGTATATATGTATATATACACATATATATGTATATATATACATATATAAGTATATGTATATGTATATATGCATATATATACACATATGTAAATATATATGTATACATATATGTATATACATATATATATTTATGTAAATATACATATGTATGCATATATGTATATATATACATTATATGCTGTTCATGTGTATATATGTATACTTGTATAATTGTATATGTATATATATACATTTATATGCACATATACATATATACATATATGAATATATATATATGTTATATTAAAATGATGCTTATTTATGTATATATATGTATACATATATGCATATATATGTATGGATATGCATATATGTAGGTCTATATATACGATCATGTATATATATATATATATGCACATGATGCATCATATACGTATATATATATATGTATTTGTGTATGCATACATGTATATATGTATATACATATATATCGCTGTATGTGCCTATATATGTATATATAAATAATTATAGGCTACATATGTATGCATATATATGTGTGTATATATATATATATGTATGGCAATGTGTGTATATGTATGTATACATGATATATACTTATATTATACATAAACATATAAATATATAGACATATACATACATTTATATATCTATAAATATATGTTATTGCCCATCCCTGTTCATGTCGACTTTTGTCGACAACCGCTCTCAACCCCTAGTGTCGACTTTTGTCGACAACAGCCTCGAAAGTGTTAACAGCATTTCGACATAATAATTAATAATTATGGCGACATTTTAATGTTCACAATGGTGACGAGCTTTTTGCTTTGAACAAAAGGGAGGAACAGCAACATACTGCCGTTGGGAGTCTGCAACTCTTCATTCTATCCAGGCGTAGGTGGTAATAACGGTGTTGTAGGATATGTCGGGCGCTTGGAACCAGAAGGTCACGGGTTCGAATCCACCTATAAGGTCGCCGTGTGGGATCCTGACCAGGTCCTTAGCGCGCAATTGGTCATGAGCTTCGGCGTGAAATTCTAATTCAGTGTCCGCGCTGTAGTCGGGAGCTCCTCTGAGTAGTAATCTTGAAGTGGAGCTATAGCAAGTGCTCATACATACAAACAGCATTTTACCTGACTGGATTGGCATCTACAGTATTGTGTATCTTGTTTTATTAACAGTTTTCGCCTGAAAGCTTATATTGGGTGAGCGAACAGTGTAAAACGATGTCTAAATGCAATAATAAAAATCTTCGTGTTAATGACACAATCTGACAAACCGCAGAATGATTACAGGTACAGGTTATACGAAATACGGCCCACTATAGCACGACACGCATGTCGGCTTTACAGAAGTGGGTTCGGAAGCTTAAATAGCACTATGGCATAAGCAAAACCCGAATGAAGCAACACAACAGCAAAGCGCCAATGGCAGCTAACAGAAACTTTAATAAATTAATGCCCTGTATGAGGCTCGAACCCGGGTCGCGTAGATGACTCTCAGTTTAAAGACCAGCGCTCTCTCAATCAACTGAGCTACAGATTCCCCCATCCCCCACCCATCTCCCCATCCCCCAACCCGTATAACAACATCTAGCAGCAATAAGTTACTTATTAGTCTCCGTAATGAACTTCTTTGTCTTTCTTTGCCCTTTTCCGCAAGCGTTTGAAAACCATTCTTTTTGATTATGGTTTGGTGTCAGGTCGGGAGCGCCTCTGAGGAGTTCTCTTGAAGTGGCGCTATATAAATGTTCGATTACAATTAGAATTACAATCACATGCACTGAAACTAGAACAAGTTTACATGACTTTCTTTTTGGCCGTCACTAGATGTCGTTAAATAAATTCCTAGTCACGTAGGATTTCAATTAGACACCTTTTTAGCGTTGAAGTATGATCATATAAAATGTTAATATGAAAAAATTTGACAATAAAAACGCAGTCCTTGTGAACGCTCAAAAATGCTTATTAAGTGCTGTAATATGCCAAGCAAATTTATGTCCAGGGTGACGGCCTCTGTTGTTATAGACCCTGGTCAAATCGGATCCACCACCAAAACCTAGCTTCAGCCGTTGTACTCACAGAAAGTAAAGTGAACGTGATGAGAACACACTCGGTTAAGATAGTCCCCAGCACTTAGCTTAAAGCAGCGCAATATAAATTTGAAGTTTACGTTAACGATTCAAGATGTCTAGGGGCCTACTCCAAATATGTATTGTTTCGATTCGGAGATTTTGACAGCGCCTTAAGTAGCCTAGTCTTAAGCGAAAGCAGAGCGAATGAATCATGCAGTCAAAGCCCTACTGAGTCCTTGGACTAGGCTATGATGAATCATTGATGATAGAACGCTCATGCTGTAGTTTTATTTTAACGACACTGTGTGATTATAAATATCATTATCGTCGAGGTCGTCCTTCTTTATCATTCATATTCGCACGTTTTCTAATATCCATCGCATAATATTTATGTAATTGTGACCTTGTAATAGTATTGATGTAAGTTGTAGCACATTCTATTTCATGGTTTGAAATGTTAGCCCACCGTTTCTTTTAGACACCTTTTAAAAGTTGGCATTTAACGCTATTTATAAAGCTATGCCGGATGTGATGCAACTGAATCCTTTTCGTCGTATTTTTCATTTCGCCAGAGACAGTGTAACAGTGAACACTAACTCAACATAATAATAAATTATTATATACGACATCTGATGTTGATTATGGCAATGAGTTTTTGCTTTGCTCTGATGGGAGGAACATCGACACTATCGCTACGAGTCTGTAACGCTCTGGAATCACTCAGTAAACGGAATAGAAACGGTGGTGGTGCTACCATAGGTCGCGGCAGGTCATTTGAAATGCCTATTAGCCTATCTATCCATATATCATCTATCTATCTATCTATCTATCTATCTATCTATCTATCTATCTATCTATCTATCTATCTATCTATCTATCTATCTATCTATCTATCTATCTATCTATCTATCTATCTATCTATCTATCTATCTATCTATCTATCTATCTATCTATCTATCTATCTATCTATCTATCTATCTAGCCTATCTATTTTATCTATCTATCTATCTATGTGATTTATATAGCGCCTCTTCAAGCGCCTACGACTGGCCTAAATACTTGGAATTTTTAATAATTATTTTTAATTTGTTGAATTCTTCGACCTACTGAATAACTCCCATGACCCTGACATTGAAATTGTATGCCTGTATAGAACGGAATGGAATGAACTATGGTCGATTGTGTAATAGTAGGTAAGTAGTTTTTTTAACGAAACTGCGTAAAGACAAAGCTTATCATCGTCTCCCTCATCCATCACTGAGGATTATGACTGGCACCACCCGTCAAATGGAGATGACATTGTATTGCTTAAGACGTCTAGTACAACGATACGTGCCCCATATGCGACTGTATAGTTACCGATTTGCAATGTTGTAACATAGCACATTATGATTGGCTTTGACCTCCTCTGTAATTCGTATTTGGACTGGCCTTACCAGCAAACAGCGGCCAACGGTTTGGACTCACAGACTCATAGTTTGCCTAACAGCTTGATTGCATTGGATTCTTTAGTTTCATTCATTCTTTTGTAATCAAGTACGCAACGTATATGCGAATGCTTTCATGCGAATGCTTTTATATAACAGCTATGAACTACTTTTAATGGTGTCTTAAAAGTGCGTTTCATTATACATACCCAATATCCATCCTAATAATATTTATCAGTGATTATAGATACAGTCCCCGTTGATACCGTATTCTGCAGCTTGTGGTCAGTTACTGTTAGCCGACTCTGTCTTATTACAAAGACGAATTGTGTCGCCCTCCTCCGTTATCTTGGCTTGGGACTCACACCAACCTAAAATGACCGGGGGCCCGGGGCATCCTTTGACTATTATAAATTATGGTCAATGAATGTCGATGTCATAATTATTATTACCACGAGGTCATTGTAACGAAGTCGACAAATAAATTTGTCTGTGACACATATTTAAAGGGGTGTCCAGCAGGTGTGGACTGGGCGTGCAGGTAAGTCAATTTTAGGTAGGGATAATTTCAAGTTGTCAGCAGTCGCCATACGATGATGGCGATATGATTTGTCTTGACGACGCAAGTATTTAAAACAAAATGTGTCCAACGAATTCGTTGGACTGAAAGGACCCATGACGTCAATTTGATATTGCTTAAGTTAAAAATTTCTGTGTGGCGTCATCTGGCGTTCGGTTAGTTGTTGCTTATCAACGCTGAATAACTGAGACGGTCACTGTCGCCCTGCCTCAAATTTTAAACTTTGGACTGGCATCGCCAAAGAAACAGTCTCGTTCAGGGATGCCACTCTGAATTTTGAAAAAGGTCAGATCGGGCCGAAAAAAAGACTAGAAAAGGCTAGATCGAGAATTTAGGAGAAAATACATAGATTTTTCGATTTTTCGCGCTTGAAATTCAAATTTCCAATGAACGTTTTTAGTCATCCGACCAAAATTTGCTTCTTTTCCCGAGAAAAATTTCTGATGACCTTTTTAGTCTTCGATCGCTGCAAAATAAATCTATAACTTTTGGGGTCCGTATTCACAACATTTTCGACTTTTTTCACGTCTTTTGTGCATTTTCACCTAGCAAAGCCAATTTTTATGCGTAAAAATTGGAAAAACCGCCGTGAGAAAAAAAGGCTAGATCCTGACCAAAAAACCTAGAAACCAAGATAAGGCCGAAAAAACCTAGATCTAGGTGGGAAAAGCTATGAGTGGCAACCCTGGTCTCGCTGATATTGACCTAAAAACCACAACGGATACTTAATTACTACCATTTCGGCGAATCTGGGAAATAAATTGTGTCAACTTAAAACGTTTGAAAGGTGTTTAAGTGCACTATCACGAATTACTTTGTTTTGAGTAATAAAGAAGACACACAGGCAATTTATCAGGGTTGTAAGTGTGACGGTATGAGACGGTATGCCATACCGGCACCTCTTCAGTTTGGCTGAAAGCATACCGGCACCTCTCCAGGATAAAATGCCATACCGGTATGGCGCAAAGACATGCCGGTATTGACGGTATGCAAGTCAAGTAGTGCTTTATTGTCGAAGTGGCCTAATGGATGGTTTTTTGCGTTAGTCATTTGTCTGAATCCACCTCCTTACTTGCTATTGTATATCTGCAGCATACAATTTACTTACTTACTGACCTCTTGCAGCCAAGGTTTTAACGGTAAAATATTCGCCGATACACTTAATTTTCGGTAGCAGTAGGTGGCGGACTACGCTAATACTGTTAAATTAAATAATGTCATTTTGTTTATAATTATTATTAACTATTATGGCTGCCGGGCCTCCAAATAAAAAACTTCGCCAGAGTGTACTGTCCTTTGCGAGCCCAAAAACAGTCAAGATACTTCCAGGTTAGTACTTAGTACAGACTTAGTACAGACTACAAACTGTTTAGTGTATATATTTTAGCGTAAAAATAAACTGAAACACATCCTATATAATAGCACGACTACCTAATTAAATACCCTAAAATACAATTTTTACCGAAATATGGGTATCGAAACAAAAGTGGGAAAATAATTATAGAATGGTAACATTTGAGAATGACTGATGCAAAATATTGATTATAAAACAGAAGTGGGATGTACCCCCTTCAAGAACACTACTACTCAGAGACTGTCCCACCTACAGCCTGAAGGTGTACCGAAGTTTACCAACAGCAGTTCCTCGATGTAGCTAACTGGGCCAGTTATATATTTATATATACAGGATTCTATTTGGAATCGACAACACACACGCATATATATATATATATATATATATATATATATATATCTTATATTCTACAACTGCTTGAGACACTGCTTATTATAGCGATCTTGGAATACGCATGAAGTTCTATTTCTGTAGGACTACCGGAGTTTACAAACTCTGGATTTTGATTCATTAAACGTGTCATTAAACGCCGGTGAACAAATTATTTTTAAAGGTGCACAAGTGATCACAGTACATAAAAGTCCCAAAGAATATGTCAGCTTTGAAGTGGCAAAGAAATCTCTCGTTCAGGTGGCTGCAGAGAAAAATTTCAGCATATTTGATGTTCCGGCTGATGGTGACTGTGGACTTCATGCTGTAGTGCACCAGCTGTCTGCTCAGGGTATATCCATTGACACAGCATGTCTCAGGCAGCGAGCAGTATCGTTCCTTCGTTCACATCCACAGCTCATGAATGAACAGTTCTTGATAAGCCATCGTGACAAGGACGTCGACTCATACCTGATGCGTCAGTCGAAAATTGGTCAGTGGGTTGATGAGATCATGTTGCGTGCTGTTGGTGCGAGTGTTTCACGAACTATTCGCGTCCTGCATGATAATGGTCATGTCACCGAACTAACTTTGCAGACTGATGAGGACGATAGTGTAAGTAGAAATGATACGCAGCATGAAATGATCATTAACATCGGCCTCGTGGGAGAGACACACTACGTCAGCCTCATTACTAGTGTAGGTCAAGCTGTAGGTCAATGTTGCTCGCATGATGTAATCACTCCTTCAACTGCATCTGATCACGAAGACAGTACTGATGTCAACAAACTACCGTTCGTTTCTGATGCCAAAAATTGTAACTCAGTATCTGAGGTATCGAGTAAGCACGCAGACAAAAAAGGCGATAGTAACATAGATGTTAAAGATATTGATGAGCACAGCCCATCGTTTCCACAATGCTGGACTCTCAAACAATATGTGTCAAAATGCGAGGAATACAGCTGGTTGCTTTGCCAAAACGGGAAGCTTGGTTGTTCAGTTTGTTTTTCAGCTAAATCTGTAAAACTTCATCAATTCCAAGGAATAAAACTGTCTACCGAATGGGTGAACATCCGTGTTGAACCATTTGGGTGTACACTCGGTGAACAGCAACAGTCACTTCGTAAGAAGATGTACGATCACAAAACCAGTAAGGCTCACCAATCTGCTGAGATGATTGCGGAAACGGCAAAGAAAAACTTACTGCAGGAGGCAAACGCAAAACATAGCAAAAACGAACACGAGACAACATGCAGAGTTTTCCGAACTGCATATAAAATTGCAAAGAAGGAGCGTCCGTTCTCTGATCTACCAGACGACATTGACTTGCAGCAACTGAACGGCATCGACATGGGTCGCATACTTCACACACGCCTGTCTTGCACAAATATCATCACACATGTCGCGAATGAGATGCGACAGAAACTCGTTGCCAACATCATTGTCAACGAACATAAAATTTCTGTTTTAATTGACGAGTCAACATCAGCGAGTGGTCTCACAGTTCTTACTGTCTGTATGCGTGCTGCTGTCAATGAGTCTGGGCCACTAACATTCTTCCTTGACTTGGTTGAGCTCTCAAGTGCTGATGCAAAAACAATAACTGCGTCGCTCTTGAAATGTCTTGATTCTCATGGATTTAATGATGCCTATCTGAAAAAAACATTTTATAAGCTTTGCAGCAGATGGCGCATCGACAATGTTGGGTAACAAATCTGGAGTAGCTACGTTGTTACTCAAAGACTTTCCCGATATCTTTGTGTGGCATTGCGCTAATCACAGACTTGAGCTGGCAGTTGGTGATACAAACAAGGAAGTTACAGGGCTAAACAATTTTCAGTCTTTCATCGACAAATTATACACAACATACCACGCTTCACCAAAGAACAAGCGTGAACTTAAAGCATGTGCAGCGTTGCTGGAAAGCCAGATACTGTCAATAGGGCGCGTTTTTGACATACGCTGGGTTTCAAGCAGCGAGAGAACACTCAAAGCAGTGTGGACAAACTATCCTGCTCTATATGCACACTTTCTATCTGCATCCACAGATCCAGAGAGAGACCACACAACCCGTCAGAAGTACAGTGGCCTAAATAAACGTCTCACCGCTGTTGGCTTCGTCAATAATGTTGGGGTGATGCTTGACGCACTTACTGAATTAGGTGACCTGTCACGTGAGTTGCAGAAGCGTGATATGACCTTAACTCGGGCACAAAAACTTGTGGACCGTCAAATACGCGTCCTGGAATCAATGGCTGACAACGCTGGTCCATATCTTAAAGAAGCCAAGGCAGGCATTGCGGAAAACAGCTTCAAAGGGATTCGTCTGGGCACAAATACAAAAGTAGATATCGAACTTCGACAGGGACAATATTTTAAGAGTCTCGCCGCCAATCTTCGCCGTCGCATGCAGACCACAGAATCTTCAAACGTTGGCACAAGCGAAAAAGCTCGTGAGGCCAACATTCAGAAATACAACAACCTATTGGCCAGCATCGATGTGCTAAATAAAGACAGCTGGAAGGACAAGGAATGCGATGCTCTCTTTGGCGAAGCAGAAATAAAGTTCTTATGTGAGAAAATGAAGATTGACGAAAGAACCTGCATTCTGGCCTTCCGTGAATTCCGGGACGACAGCCGAGGGACGGCGATTCCGAAGATGCGGCATGCACTCCAACAGCTGTTTCACGCTGTTGACACATATGTGGTATCAACAGCAGAGTGCGAGAGGACATTCAGTGTCATGAACGACATTTCAACTCCTATCCGAAGTAGGTTAAATGTGGCACACTTGGCACAACTGGTTTTTCTGAAATGCGTTGGTCCACCACTGTCCAAATTTAAGCCGAGCGACTATGTAGTGTCTTGGATTAAGAAAGGACGCAGATCTGCTGATGACACACATTGTCCTGATCGAACAACGAAGGAATCATCACATCCATATTACGATCTATGGAAACTTCTATGATACTAGTTTATCAGATTCACACTATAGTGACTATACGATATCATATGATATAGCAGATCTCCTCTCCACTGTCTGCAGTTTATGATTGCTCTATCTGTATATTTCTATAGGCCTAAAGCTAAAAACACTAGGGCATAGTATAAAGTCTAGTAACAATTTTGCACGTTTTGGTGTAGCCTATGCTATTTCCTAGTAATACGCCTAAGTTTTCAGTTTTTTAAAATAAAATTCAAATTTTAATCAATTTTAGGTGAATGAATAATCACTTAAATGTATTGCCAAAACAGGTCTCATTTGACTTCAATTGCTCTAAAATGCGTTGTCGGCTGGGGCTCCGCCCCAGACCCCGCTGGGGGAGCTTACGACGCTCCCCCAGACCCCCTAATCGTTAGAGGCTGAGATAGTACACTTGTAAAAATTCCCTTAGAAAAACCTGGAATGGTCTTTAAATCCATACCGGCACTTCTTATTTTCCACTTACATCCCTGCAATTTATACAGACAATATTGTTCAGGATATTCAGAGTGAAATTCAAAACGCAAAGAAAACATAATATGCAAGTAGATGTGCTTATGAAGAATGCGTGAAATAAAGTTGTTATCGTCTTCAATGCTTATGGCCCCGTGGTCATCATCGAGAGCTGTTGAGGAAAGAAGATGAAATCTCAGAACGTCGTCTATGGCATATAGGTCTATTAATAAGTAACGCCACAATAGGACACCTTTTAAACGTCTCATAAAGACGCAATATATTTACAAACTTTGGCTGAAAGTTAGTTTTGTCATGACCTTAGGTCATCGTGTGAAACACTGGGTTATGATGACATTGGAGAGATACTGTTTTAACATTTTTAATAGTTGACTTTTAAAAACTGTGGTAATGGACCATTGAGTTCATACGACGACGTTAAAATTGAATTTAAAAACAATAAATAATTATGTACCAGTGGCTTCTATCCACCACCAAAAACAAGGGTTATATTCCACTCTCCACCCCCCCACCCCCTTCCGCCCCAGGTTCTCTCCTCTATCCTAGATTACCGTACATGTGTCTTGGCTAATTTCTGAACCCTCTGTTTGACATTGAAATAAATTTGCGCACGTCCTTGTTAGCGATAAAATCATTGTCTTGACTCGTTTTTACTTCGTCTAAAAGTCTTAGTTCCACTTCTCATTCTATTCTCGTTCTTGGAATGATTTCTATTCTACTTCTACTTCTCATGAACGAAAGTCAAATTATACTGGACCTCATGTTCGTGAAAATATCACTGCTTCAGGCCTCATGTTTTAACCATCACAATTCGACGTCATAGTTTTATCGAGGTCGTGGGTAGTGCGATTTGTGATGTCATGATTGGCGTGTTAGACTTTTGTGACGGCGTGAGACGAAGAGAGGGAATAAGAAATAGTCCTGAATTGCGTGACGTCATCTGTGGACGGTTCCTATGACTTAGGCCTACTTGACTTATGGCTTTCGCACATGACAGCCGCCAAACTATGGAAATTCTCTAATGACGATCCTTATTATAATTAATTATCGTAAAAACTCAGTAAGAAATCAAGTCGACACCTGTAAAACGCGCCCCACTGACGCTATTTATTCGTCAGCTTCGTGACATTGATAGTGTGACAATAGTGAAAAATTGGCCGAACATATACATAAAGGAGCGAAATCAAATGGGCCGCTGCGGTCCTATATTACATTCAGGGCCGTTGGAGTCAATGAACTTCTTCTAGTGGGGCCAGTAACAAGCATAAATAATGAGGAGGGCAACGGCGATTATCTTTGTGATAACACAGTGCGAGACTTTAGGAACACCAGATCAATAAGAAGAATAATCGGTTCTTGTTTTTTTTAATTCACCCCCAGGTTCTAGGTTGACGGGATTTATCGCGTGAGGGTCGGTTAGGGCTCAGGTTAGGCGTCGTGAAGGTCGGTTAGGGTTAGTTTTAGGGTTAGTGCAGTCATTCTGACAGGTGCACATACTCAACACATAGAACGGACATGGAAAGCATGATTGGGGGTGAATTAAAAATCAAGTACCGAATAATCCAAGCATTCGAAGGCAAATGCTAAAAGAAGATTCTAAGAATTCTGTGTCCACACAGAAACTAACCAATGAAGAAATATTCCAGAGAGAGGGCAGGCCTAAAGCAAAGAAACGCAAACTGAGTCTTTTGGACATAATATCGCCAGGATGGGAGACGATAGGAAGCTCAGAACTCAGGTATTTGGAATAACTGAGGGAGACAGCACAAGAGGCAGAACCCATAATTATGAAATGGATGAACGACATTATAGAATGATGATTGGTGTGGAAACCCACAACAGGAACAGTTCCATCTGGCACTAGGCAGGTATGGGTGGAAAATTAAGACGTGGATGACACTGGACACTTATTATAATAGTATACACTGCTAATGGTGAATGATGGTGAGAATAATAGTAATAATTAAAATGATGATGAGGATGATGATGATGATGATGATGATGATGATGATGATGATGATGATGATGATGATGATGATGATGATGATGATGATGATGATGATGATGATGATGATGATGATGATGACGACGACGACGACGACGACAACGACGACGACGACGACCACGATAATGATGATGACGACGACGATGATGATGATGATGATGATGATGATGATGATGATGATGATGATGATGATGATGATGATGATGATGATGATGATGATGATGATGATGATGACGACGACGACGACAACGACGACGACGACGACCACGATAATGATGATGACGACGACGATGATGATGATGATGATGATGATGATGATGATGATGATGATGATGATGATGATGATGATGATGATGATGATGATGATGATGATGATGATGATGATGATGATGACGACGACGACAACGACGATGTGTAATATAGGCCTAGCCAGAAAGAGTGGTTGTTACGTTAGATCCCGGCCGTCCTATAATAAACTCGCGCGGTTGCGGGCACGAGAAATTTTTGTGGTCCTTCATTTAGCGCCAGATACTTTCGAATTAAATATGTCGATTGGCAGCCCCAGTAGCGGTAAATCGTCGCTACCACAATCTGGTTGGCGGGTATTATAAACACCCGTGGGAAGTTGCTTGCCCTGACCATGCCAGCAAGCCAGCAAGAGTCATCATCGACTAAAGTATCAGCGATCGTAAACGAATTAAAGACCTGTTTTTAGATGGTTTTTAGACTTGAAATCGACAAGACAGATCTTTAGATCAGAAAATAATTTCTCACCAATTGCGACCATTTCCTTCTTCGTCTTTTCTTTGCAGCGTCCGGAAATTTCTGTGTTCTGCGTTCGGTTACTTTTTTTATCGACTCTGAAGTGCATTAAACGCTGCTTATTGGACACCACCAATAAACTATCAACTGTCGTGTTTAATAACACCAGAAACTACCGACGAAATAATTTAAATTAAGTAGACTGCGAACTCACAAAATACTTTCACACCTCTTTTAAAATGAACCGACCACTATGTAAAAGACGGTCGAACTGTGGATAAAATAATCAAGAATGATGATACATATTTGTACGGTTTTGTTCATCCTTTTTTAACTGACGCGCTGGACCAACGTGACTATGGCCACACTAACATTAACTATCACGCCAAATGACTGTGTTCCCAATAATACTATTACACTGTGTCCGGAAAAATTCCAAGGCTTTACGGTAAATATAAAAATGATTAGTAAACATTAATAGATTTTTAAAATTCCAGAAACAGTTTCATCCTGAAATATTATGGAACTATAATTTATGTTCGAAATGTCCGCCATTGGCTTTCACGCATGCTTCGAGACGTACACGCCACTGACTAACAGCAGCATCGACCACGAGTTGATGAAGTTCATCCCAAGCATTAACAATTTGCTCGCGGAGTTCTTCGATATTTCTGACCTTTGTCTTGTATACTTTCTCCTGCATTACTCCCCAAATTAATAAATTACAAAAACTTTGTTGGTAATTACGTACGGATCAAAAAGGTGTTAAAATTTTCTAATTGATTATTATCTACTATAGTTTTTTCATTCATATATTAGAGCCTTGGAATTTTTCCGGACACAGTGTATATTAACGGAACCGCAGCACAAAGATTTCCATGGTTACAAAATGACGTCAATTCCATAATTTGAATATTATGTTCTAATACGTTATAATTGTATGGCGACGCTGGCTAACGGCGAATTTAAGTTTTTCTATAGCGCCATTTTATTGTCCAGCTAGGGCATCATGCAACGAGTGGGCCCTGGAGGGTGGTGTTCGTCTCAAGTGAAATAACTATTATGAAAATTAATGACGATGTATTGAAGAAAGCACTTGAAATGCGATGGTTGAAGTTAAGGCCCATCATATTCACAGATTGGGTAATTCTGGCTTTAGCAAAGCCACATTGGTTGCCTATACCCCATATATGTAGGCTACTATATTGCCAGACTTCCTGGAAGAAGATGGAAGAAGGTATGAAATGCATACCTACATTCCTAAGCCTTTACGTTGTGACCACTGTCAACAGTTTGACCATGCAAACAGTTCTTGTCATTTAGTAATAAAGATTTTAATATGACAAATATATCTTAAGAAAGTAAATGGTGCAGCAAGAAGGTTCAGCAGAAGATAATGACATAGTTATGAAGTTAAAATCTTTTGTTCTTGGGGTCTTGTCAACTATTGGTAAAGCTAAGTCTAGAACAGTGTTTCTTAACCAGTACGTGTTCGACCGACCCCTGGGGTTCGATGAGCCAGTGCCAGAGGTTCGGCAGAGGTCCTCTGTAATATATAGTTATATACATATTCAGGGTCAGTGAGTGTGAATGAAAAATCATTTGCTATTTTATTTGTATTTTTCAACTTTTATTCAATAATAAAGGATACATTAAGATGCAATTGATAGTGTTGATACGGTTAGTTAACTGTTAGTGTTAGTAGTTCATGTATTGAATGTATTAATATTGCATCGAACTTTGGCACAATTTTGTTTTTTTTTGTTCACATTAGCTAAAAAAAATTATTGTGCAAACTGTAAGGGTTCGGTGAGTGGTCATGGATTTCTCTTGGGGTTCGGCTCCTTTGAAAGGCTTAAGAACCACTGCTGTAGCTGTAGAACTTGCGACAAGAACCAAAGTGACGAATAAATTACGTCAGTAGACCACATTTTAAAGGTGTCTAATGGCACAACTTATTCATCGTACTCGTTATATAAAACATGCAATGCTCATTTTAGAGGAAATTTATGACAATTCTACGTTGTTTTATTAATAATATTATGTCTGTCAACCGCTATAGCGTTTGATTAGTCGACTTCACCTACACTGACAATTAAAATTGACTGCAAGAAAACAAATCTACTAAAAATGATCGGCCGCTAGGTGGCAGAAGTGGTGCCATCTGCCTTCAACAAAGCATCAAAAAGCGGCGCTAGAAAACCGATCGATCTATTTTAAAGTCGAAACAGTGTTTACTCTGCAGCATTGGGTCACGTGACGTTCATCAAGTACCCTTATTCCAGTGGTATGTATTGTATGGAAAAATTATGGTCAGGTTGGGTAACATTCGGAGTGAGGACAAAATTAATATGATACTGTTCTGTTCTGTTCTCAGCCATCCTTTATCCGAGGGTCGGCAGCATCATGTACAATGTTCCTCTAATGCTTCCTGTCCTCAGTCAGTCTTATCATAATTTCCTTCCAATTATTATGATACATCATAAGGTAAATATTATGGTAAGATTTGACAACCAGCGAAGCGGCAAGTCATGGTAAAAAGAGGTAAGATGTGGTCAGTGTGGATGTGGCAAGAAATGGTAAAAGAAGAGAAGGCAATATAATATATTGAAATATATGGCAAGTAGAGAGATATGTAGCAAAACAATGTAAGCCAAGTAGGGTATGGCAAAAATAATGGTAAGTAAAGATATGGAAAGACATATCAAGAAGGCAATAAAAACAATAATTGTAAACTCCAAACCTAACCAGCACTACTGTACACTAAATCCAAGTTCAGGGCACCAACTTATTCACAAGCATTAAGCTAAAAACTAAGCAAGGTTTGAAATCAATACCTAGGTATTAAAAGGAATTAAAGTCAGAAAACAAAGGTCAATCATTAATTACAGATCTCCAACATTTTCAGTCGACTCCAAAAAACGTTTTTCTACCTGATTACCGAAAACTGCCACCGCAAAAAATACAAAACAGCAAAAATCAGCATATAATAATTAAAAGAAACAAAAAACACACACAACAAATTAACAGCACGACATAAAAACGCACCCAGTTCTCGTAACGATTGTTCCGAACAGAGACTACGTAAAGATTTTCCTGATGCGAAGAATCGAAAGTTTATTTATTAAGTTCATAAACCTACAACTGAATAGAAAAGAGACGCTTACTAAAATAAACAATAAACAATGAATTAGACACCTTTTAAACGTGTTCACAAACGCAATATATACTTGTCAAACGTTACACACAAATTACTTAACAGTAGCATTCCTTTACAAACTATTAAAATGTAATAAAACAAAAGATATGGTTTTAGTTAAATGAAAAAACTGTCTGGTTTTGAAGGACTGAAGAAAAATAATTCCTCTTGTTTGGTTAACCGGCATGGTTAGTTTTGAAGGCTCGTAGATTAAATACGGTTTTGTTTAATGTCTTATAAAAGCAGATAAAGTATCACTGAGACACGCATAAACTGTCCAATCACACTCACTGTGGCTTTCAATCAGACACTTTCAACAAAATGCCAGTTGACCTAATTGTGCTTTAGACTTTTACACAATAAAAGTGGCTAATATAATATTTATCACCGAAAACAATGACTGTAAATTAAAACCACAGCCAACAAATATGCATGATACATTTGCCGTGGTCCACAGTCAGACAATTTCCTCCAATTACAAGCTATCTGGTAACTCACATTACATTTTCATCATTATAGGCAACAGTGACTGTTCATCTTGCTAAATGGTGTCTGATCAAACAAGACACCCTTTATTACAGAGTGGCCAATGCATAGACACGAAATGTGGTTTTGCCTAACGTTGCATTTCTTCAATTCCTTCACAGATATTCGAGAGTGCAACCCAGAATTAACAAACAAAACATTAAAATAAAATTCAATTTAAACATAATTCTCTAACAAAACAAGAATGAACTTGGTTTTGCAACATGCATATAACTCGGTTTTACAAACACAAAAAGGTTTCTGTTGCAATTACCATCGACCTCTTTTTCTCTTCTTAACAAACAGAAAAGGCTTCAAAACTAACGTGGTTTGAACAAGCAGTAAACTGTAATAATTTCATAATCCGACTACTGAGGTTCATGTAAACAATTAGGATTTCGTCAAAAAAACTAATGAGGTTTTGAAATAAAGAAAGTGCAGCTAATTGTCAACAAGTTTTAAAAACAAACGTTCTAAAAAAGAGAGGTCACATCTGATTCAAAGAGTTCACAACCTTTGTGACCTGCGACCTTTCATAACCTGTCCCAATTCAATCAGTCAATTTTCAAAGAGGTAACAAATAAAAACAAAAATATGAATCACTGCCCTGATCTAGCCTGAGAGACTGTCATGGGCGTGAAGCACTAGCGACCTCATTTTCTTGGACTCAGCACACGAGGGTGGGCGGGGTTGCCAGAATTTAATGGTTGCAGCAATCCTGATTTTTATAACACCAGTTTAAAAAAACTCCTCAGAGGCGCTCTGACAGAACCAAATCACAGTAAAAGATAATGGTTTTCAAACATTGCAAAGAAATCAATCAATCAAACAATCAATTTTCGTTTAATCAACATTTCAGGCTGGCAGAACGCAGCATGTTACATACAACTAATTTTACAAAGGTTCTATGTATAAGTTCAGTTTATATATGCAACATAAATAAATATTTTGCTTGAATTAAAAGACAAAGACTGCTAGGTAATTTATTCCAGAAAAAAGAACCAACTATAATAGCAAAGCTTTTATGCAGCACTGTGGAAGTTCGAGCCATAGAGACAACCAGGTCACATATTGCGAGGCAGAGCGAAGGAATCTATGGCCTGGAGTGGATAGCACGGGTACACACTAAGCTCCCTAAGATATAAGTGTAATTATTTATGTAATATAAATGGCAGTTGGACCCAGAGGAAAACGACCAACTAAGACAGACATTTGAACATAAATGGGAAAAATGGCTGGACAAAACAACACATAGAACTCTACATCAGCAACAAAGAAACATTCCCTGAACAAAGATGAGATGCTGCCAAACATCTGGACAAATCCAAATGAAGAAACAAATCCATATTTTTCATTCAATTATTTATCATTCATTTTATTAAACGCAACTATCTAAAGACCAACTACAGCTTGATGGCACCATCAAATTGTGAAGCAATCAACTACCAATCAACAAATCACAAGAGTCCCACTACTCAGTCAGTACCTTCTCATAAGAAAGCCTCCAGAAGACACAGATAGTAGATAATATTAAGTCGAAACAAGCAGTTATTGATCTGCTGTAGTTCAAGCGTTATTATAGCATATGATGAAACCGTTTTAAAGGTGTCGAAGTCGAACGCTCCAACCAAACAGCGACTGCATAAAGAATATTCCTAAAAGAATACACTTCTTCGAAAGTGGAAAGAGTACCGTTGCAAACAACGGTGTCTAAGCGAGAGTAGCATACCCAGAGACCTAGGACCAATAATTATACCCAGAGGGTCCCACCCTTAATATAGCATCAATGTAAACCTCCTTTTAAAGGTGTTTAAAGCGAACGCTTATCAAACAGCAGGTAAAAAATAAAAAACGATGGAAACATCAACCCATAATTATATAACCGCACAGCAGTGCTCTGTGATACGTTATCGAAAATTAAATAGCTTTAACCCCTTTAATGCCGGAGGGTATAGGATTTCCCATACAATTTACTACACTCTCGGCATCAAAGGGTTAAGGATACAACACCACATAGCAACGGTAAAGGTAATAGAAAATTTATATAGTGCCACTCAAAGAGAGGCTTACCAAAGACAATTTCGAAATAAGCAGAATGAGTAACATATTGAAAACAAACACACGCACACACACATAAATATATATATATATATATATATATATGTAAATATATATGTATATATATATGTATATATAATTGTTGTAAAAAGCAACAAAGTTCAACTAAATTAATTTATATGTATTGCTAGCAAAACAAGATTCCACACACGCACACCAACGCAGAGTCTCTCAGCATGGGAAACACACTGTCTCTAATTATATAGCGGGTGCGTTTTGAGACAGCCACCAAACTGTTTTTGTAACGCATTTCAAATGTCTCACTTTCTCACTACAGTGTGAACTCATCAAAGCAAAATTTTCAGGGAATAATATTTATGTCAATTGCTACATCCAAATAGTATGCATGCAGAAATCTGGAAAAATTGGCCCTTCCCGTTCCACGTACGCATATGTAGATTTTCACACTTTGGATTTGCCTACGCACACATGTAATCAAATGTAATGTAATAAGAAATTTATATAGCGCTGCTCACAGCAGTGACCATTCAGAAGTGCTCTTAGAGCGAATAGCCTGAGAGAGAAGAAATAGGTTTTGAGTAGAGAGAGAGATGTAGGAACAGACCTAGAATGAATAAAGATAATGCATAAAGAGGCAAGAGGGAATTCCAAAGAGCATGCAGCTCAATTTATCTCACTTGGGCCGGATTGGACTGCGGACCAAAGGGCAAAGATGTTATTCTGATTTTAAAGAAGCTTAGGAAGCCGAAGAGAAGCTGGTCCATAGTAATAAAACCTAAAAACTATTAAACGATCATCAAGTTTTATACACCTTATATATTACGTAGCTTTTCAAATGAAGGTGTCTGAGAGAAACAGGTTGAATGTAGAAGAGAAACAAGTCTCATATTAATCTACCATAGTACCCACCTTTGAGGTGACATGGCCAACTGACAGTTACAGCTCTCTCAGTCCAGCACCTGTTCAGTGGTTCCCTGTTCCAAAATCACATCCCAAATGTATCCATTATGAAGATTTATATAGCACAACTACTCAGGCCACAAAACTAGGTCATGCCTAAAAATTTTATATTGCAATTATTCTCAGGTAGGTAGATCAAGTAGGGCGTATTAAGGCAACACCTTTTGAGGACACAGTACCACTGCAGCGCTCTAAACAAAGCAGGGCCCAACCTGATTAAGAGCGTAGATGATTCCACACTGTTTATAATTTTCTAAACCTTTTGAAAGCACTCACAAGCACATAATTATCGCTTTTTGTACCTACGAAAACATTCAACATTTGCATTGTTGCGAAAACGAATTTCACCAACAAAGAACAACAACAATTCCCAAACAATACATTCAAACATTTCAGAATGAAGACCAAAATCGAAGCCAATTATGTTGAACCGTTTCAGAAAATGGTGAGGCAGGGTGACCTGACGCAGAGTGGCCTAACGCAGGGTGGCATAACACAGGGTAACCAATGCAAAGTGACCCAATGCAAAGCAATCTAATGCAAGGTCACCAACGCAGTTAACCTAACACATGGTGGCACAAAGTAGGGTAACTCAATGCTGAGTGACCTAATGCAGGGTTACATAACGCAGAGTAACCTAATGCGTGGGGTGACCTGACCTAACACAGGGTAACCCAACACAGGGTGACCCAACACAGGGTAACCCAACAACATGTTACTCAACACGGGGTGACCCAACATAAGATAACCTAGCGCAAGGCGACCAAACACAGGGTAACCCAACAATAAAATAATGCAAGGTGACCTAACACAGGGTAACCCAGCACAGGGTAACCCAGCACAGGGTAACCCAACCCAGGGTGACCCAACACAGAGTAACCCAACATAAGATAACCTAACGCAAGGTGACCTAACACATGACAACCTGGCGCCAGAACACCCTAACCCACCTAATCCTCCAACACAACAGGACGAAACCCTCATCGTCCCAAACCTTTGCCGCGACTGTCTCTAGGTTCCTGCGACCCAAAAAAAACTACAAACACGCTGCTATCTGACCAATCAGCCGACCAATATACACAGATATATTTAGATGCGAATAGCAAACGATTTAGAACATTATTATTCGAGTGCAGCTGCACTGAGTCAGTTGTTGCGTGCCAATCGCAATTCAGTCCTCACTAGCCCCGCCCACTCGCGGGTTAGACTCCGCCTCTTCCTCCTTCAAGACAGTGACTCTGGCCACATTGTTGTTCATCATGCGAAGTACATGACTTTGATGGTGTCTGGATGAACAGAGATCGCACGAGCCATCGCTGCAAGGTTTCGCTCATCACTGTTGCCAGATAACTGGCTTCCCTCAGCACTGAAACCAGAGTAACTAAAGAATGGTAATTAACTAAAGAATGGTAATTAACTAAAGAATGGTAATTAACTAAAGAATGGTAATTAACTAAAGAATGGTAATTAACTAAAGAATGTCAATTAATTGAAGAACTGTTAATTAAGTGAAGAACAGCTTTTGAAATTTAGAAAACAGTAATGTGCGCTAATTGAAGAACAGTAATGACTACTTAAACATCAACGCTGTATCCGCCAGCGTCCAAAAAAAGCAGCATTTTTTCTCCAACGGAATTCTCCACCTGAAATTTCCTCAATCCACTTATGGCACCTTAAATTCTCATACTAATTCTTCTCTTCCTTCTACCTCAAATTATCTGGCTCCGAGTTTTTAAAGTCGCCCATGAAACCAAAAATTCTCTTCCAAGTATCTAAAATTCTTTTCATATCTAAAATTCTCCTCCACCACTGTCTAAAATTCTCCCCTTGAACCCGAAAAAATCTTCTGTCCTACCTAAAATAGTCCTCCTACCCAAAACCCTCCTACCCAAAATCATCCTACCCAAAATCATCCAACCCAAAATCATCCTCCCCAAAATCATCCTACCCAAAATCATCCTACCCAAAATCATCCTACCCAAAATCATCCTACCCAAAATCATCCAACCCAAAATCATCCTCCCCAAAATCATCCTACCCAAAATCATCCTACCCAAAATCATCCTACCCAAAATCATCCTACCCAAAATCATCCAACCCAAAATCATCCTCCCCAAAATCATCCTACCCAAAATCATCCTACCCAAAATCATTCTACCCAAAATCCTCCTACCCAAAATCCTCCTACCCAAAATCCTCCTACTCAAAATCATCCTACCCAAAATCATCCTACCCAAAATCCTCCTACCCAAAATCATCCTACCCAAAATCCTCCTACCCAAAATCATCCTACCCAAAATCCTCTTCCTCCTTCTCCCCCTACCTGTCGTGTTCCTTCTCGACGAGATGGTATCGAGCGCGGAATGCAACGAGATGTGCGTAGTACGCCGGTGCTGGGATGGAGACGCTGCGAGTGCATCGCACGTACGTGTGACACAATTGATACGTCAACATCTGGAGATCATCAGAATTGAAATGATTGTCGTCCCACAGAACGTGGTAATGCGATGGACGACTCGTCCCCTACACACACACACGTGCACACATATGCACACAAAGAAAGTGACTGACATGCATAATTTTTGCGTGTACGCATGCGTAGCAAATATAGACAATTATTACAAGGTAAGTTTTTCAAGTAAGTATTTTCGTTATAGTTACTCCATCTGGAAAAACACACAGAAAGACGTAAAACATCGTCATAAAAACAGCGAGGTAATAAATAAAATAATTGTACCACAATATACATCATACAGAAGAATATACATCATATAGAAGTAGATTATTGCCACTAATGTTAGTAATAATAATAATAAAAATAATGATAATTATAATAACAATAACAATAATAGTAACAATATGGAGTGAAAGTAGTATAATATTAAAGTACAAGATAGACATACACAATACACATATACAAAAAGTAATATTGCATTCAAACTCAATGTGAAAGTTTTGGTTTAAATAAGTACGGTAAATGAACGTTATAATTAATGTCTTATGAAAAGCAAATATCATCTGTATTTTGGCACATATAAAATTAATACCTGTATTCCAGCGTGACTACAAAGATAGAAGTCAAACTCTGTTGGATGCGTGATTCCAACATCAACCGTCGTTCCAGCCGGAATATTTCCACTCTTTCCAATCTACAACATTGACAATATTATCACTGTATAATTTTACATAATTATGATTCCCTTCAGCTGAAGAAATGGAGATTATGTTATACTCACTGTTTAATTTTAAATCAGTCAAAATTGAAGTGATTTCAAACTAAAATGTCCCATAGGAGGACCACTTGTTTTGCTATGCAAGCATGCAAACACACAAACACTCATTCCAGTCCACGCAAGCAGAGAGACACACACAGACAAAGCACACAGATGAAACAGACACACAGACAAACACACACAGACATAGGACACACACAGATAGGCACAATGACATAGACATACATATACAAACAGACAGACACAAACACTAGGAAACAGACACAAACACACAGATAGCCAAATATGCACACAACAGACAGACACACACACACACACACACACACACACACACACACACACACAAACCCACGCAAACATACAATAGAGACAGTGCATCTCATCATCATCATCATCATCTCACCTGGTCCTTCTTATCAGCGCAGAACAGTCTCGTATGATGTCTCTTCTGGACCACAATGAACGTGATTCCCGGTTGATATCCCACCTCCAACTTCATGCACGCCTCACGTATCGCTCGCAGTTCATGCACGAGCACCTGCATGAACTGACCCTCACTAACGCCGTCACGATAGAAGATGATGCGCGTCGGTTTGAAGTGCGTCGACCGATAGAACTGCATCAGCAACTCACGCACCATCGTCGACAGGTCCTGGATGATCTCCTGACGGTGCGGCTGGACGCGCACGGTCGCCGAGTAGCGGCTCGGGTGAGCGTCCATGCTCGCCACGACCTGGAAGCCAGTGCAGCAAACGTAAAGAAATATAAAGACGAGAATTTAACCCTTTGAACCCTGGGCTCCCGTAACTCTATGGAAAATGTCCCGATAAAGCGGTCAGCCGGGTTCAAAGGGTTAAAGGGAGCGTGCAGAAACATGCTGCATCATGATAAAGATGATGAGTGTCGTCCTCCTCCTCTATCCAGGCTAAGGACTGGCACCTCAAAGGTGTATGAACACTAGAGGCTGAAATGACAGTCTGTGGTTATGATCAAGTAAAAAGGTAATTAAGAAGACTTTTCATAATGCAAGTGTCTTGTTTTACGGTGGTGTTCATTGCAATGACTGAGTCAAAAGATAAATGTAATAAGTGAAGTCTTCGAAGTATATTATTATCTCAGAGACAGAGTTGAACAACATACTGCAGCGATAGATGGTTTCGAACAATATTCAATGGGTGGCAGTTGAGTGTTGTCACCCAGAATGATGACTGGGTCTGATGACTGGAAAAAAGAGGAAAAAAAACAACATATCAACATCAGAAATAATCCTCTGTGTTCATAGAGATCTACAAATACCTATTTAAATGAATAAACAACTCATGGTATTGCATTTATAAAGCACCTCTAGCAGAGTGAACCACCAGGAGCGCTCCTGCATCCTATGCCCAACGAGAAGAAGCAGGTTTTGACAGATCATTACATCATCAAACAACATAGTCCTAAGTAATTATTATCATTATCACATAATATCCTACAGATTATGTAAGTGCTAGTCTTGTCTTATAGACTTATACCATCCTGGGAAAGCTTTTTCAATTAATTGCTTTGTGAGTCACATCTATATATGGCAATGGTCTTAATTATTTTAAAGGTGTCTAAAAGAATGCACCAATTATTTACCACAATGTCATGTATTATCTAATTATTAATCATTTATAAAGCGCCTCTAGCAGAGTGAACCATCAGGAGCGCTCTTACATCCTACGCCTCACAAGGAGAAGCAGGTTTTCATGGAATACCACATTATCAATTATTGTATTCCTAAGTAATAATTTATTATCATTATCACATATTATTTCTTACAGACTACAATGTAAGTTGGTTTTGCTATAGAGTCAAACTGTTGAATTAATTGCTTTGTGGGTCACGTCTATATATAGCAAAGGTTTTAATTAGTTTTAGAGGTGTCTGAAAAGAATGCATCAAACAATCCATTCACACAATGTCATTGTATTATCTTATTATTAATAATCATTTATAAGGCAACTCTAGTAGGGTGAACCGTTCAGAGGCGCTCCCAGTACACAAGGCCCGCGTGAAGAAGCAGGTTTTGAGAAGTGACAAGGAACTTCAAGGAAGAAGATAGGATAAAAGCGTATAGAGAACACAAGGAGAAAGCGAGAGAGACAGAAAAGACAGAAAGAGAGATAGAGAGAGCGACGGACAGACACATACAGAGATTAGATACACATACCATTGACAGCGATGGTTTGAATCTGTCACCAGATGGCGGATGAGTGACGTCAGCTCCGAGAAATATAACTGGTTCACGGAATACGGAAGGGCTAAAAAAATAATAATTTGTTGTTGTTTAACAACACTGTGCTATCAATACTGCAGATCTGCTATTCAGTTATTGCAGAGAAAACTCGTTGACACAAACGAGCAAGATACAAAAATTCCAATTCAAAGTCAGGTCAATAGAAAAAATCGTTTATTATCTAGTGATATAATAATAATGAAGACAATTTGTACCATGCAGTAACACGGCAATATCTCTACAAGCGTACCTCACAAACAGCTAACTGTGGGGTAAACCTATGAAAAGAATTAAGATTTAAGCTTTGATTTGAAAGAGTCCACTGATGACTGCATGGTCACGAGAAAACTTGAAAGGCGGAGAAGATGGATTATGAGGGATGTAAGGCTAGAGTTTAGGTTTAAGGCTTAGAGTCAGAATTCATGGAAATAACTTATGTCTAAGGTTCAGGCTTAGGATTTATAGTTAGAGTTTAGCTTTAGGGCCTATGGTTAGAGCTTAGGTTTAGAGCGTACAGTTTAGGTTTATAGTTTCAAGCTTATGGCTACAGTTTAAGCTTACGACTTACATGGTTACAGCTAAAGAAACGAGAAAGCTTCGTGAGGTTATTGTAAGGCGCTATATAAATGTTCATATACATACATACAAAGTTTGGCTTAGATCATAATATAGAATTTAGGCTTTAGATATGTTCTGCATGCTCATCATTAGAAAGTGGATGTTGTGAGTATCATTGAGACAGACCGTATGCTTGGTAGTAGAATGCTGTTGATTCCACCCAGTTTAACGTTGATCTTCAGGCAGAGATTGGACAATGTTTGTGGCGATGTCTTATTTACGTTCTTCGCTTGCACGCATTGTGTCGCCAATCCAAACATTATCTCACCAACACGCTTCACCTCCGCTGTTCAAAATTATAAAAGAACAAGCATAATTATTATGCTATAGAGCATTCAGTAATGATAATTTTCTTCTCAATTCCGGAATTTATATTAGTGAGGTACCACAGGAAAAGAAGAAAAACTAACATAAATTTATATGGAGATTTAAATAGCACCCCTTCAATGTGGCTACTCAGGAGTGAATGACTTAGAGTGAGAATAAGACAGAGATTTAAAGATGAAGAGACAAAGATAGAGAAAGAGTGAGATACACAGACAGACATACAGAGACAGGCAAACAGCGAGACAGATATAGAAAAAGGGACGAGAGAAACATACAGAGAAAAATAGATAGAAATAGGTAGACAGACAAATGGACAGACAGAAAGACAGACAGTCAGAGCTAGCCTCGAGACATCCATGTGCATAAACCACAGGTACTAGCGACATCATTTTCTTGGCGTCGCCATCCCTCTCCCTCGCCGTCTCATCCTCCCACCAACAACAGTGTACAGTCAGTGTACTCATGACACCTAAAATCTAATACATCACTGACCATAGACGGGTGTCTTTCCCGGCAGAGCGACGACGATGAGTTGGAGACCAGGGTATGTGTTCTTCAGATAGCGGAACATCGGTTCCACTTGATCAGCGCCAGCAGCGTACTTGCAGAAGCACGGCTGACCCATGATCGGCATTCCAGCGTCGTTTGAGATCCTCTGCAGCTGCTGCGAAAAGTTCCTGAACAAAACGAAAGGAGACAAGAAAATAAAATCATTGTTAAAATTAAATAATTCTCTAATGTGCACATGGTCACAGAGAAATGTGAATATGAGACGCTAATAGAGGAAGATGGAGTTAGAGATCCCTGCGCTTGAAAGCCACGGCATGCAGTTGAGTTATTTGGGGTTTCCGGGTTCAGACCACCTGAATGCATAATTAATCAAAGTGGTTATTGATTCCGTGACATAGATTGATGAAAATGGATTGAAGTCTGAATGAATGGATTGATGAACAAACTGATTAAAACTAAAAGTTCAGGAACAGGGAAGCAGAGATGGATGGAGGAAGGTAAGTAAGTGAGTGAGTGAGTGAGTGAGTGAGTGAGTGAGTGAGTGAGTGAGTGAGTGAGTGAGGGACTCGGATAAAAATAAGACTGCTGCCTGAATAATTATGATGAAATTAAACAATGAGCAATATGGAAGCACATAAGAATCGCCCGCTTACCTGAGCGCTTCCTCGCCCACTGTTCTTGAAGGAGCAAAGCAAGCAATTGCCCACACACGGATCTGTATGCCCTGATAAAGCTGCTTGCCTCTCATGTCCCAGACGCCCTGATTAGGCACAACCTGTGCCTTTGTCTGTCAAATACATCACAGACCAAAGCTATTATTAGAAACAAATGACAAGAAGGAATAGGAATAGTGGTTCCTAAAACACCTTTTATAGATTTGCAACTGCATTATATATTGAAAAATAGACAGAACATAATATCTAATAAAAACAACATGAGAAGAAATGAGAAAAGACCTAAAAAATAAACAAGTTAAATGAAAATTAAATGCATTGAAAAACTTTAACCACATCAACAGCATTTGTAGCCATTAATATGATGTTGGAATAATAAAATAAAGTAAACACCTTTATATCTTTGGAATCATTATATATAAACCTCCCTTTTTATTGCTGTTATCTACTCAGCTTTATAGTCCACTTGATCAACTGCATTTTGTGAAATCTTGATAATGGTCATTGTCTATCAGTTTATGTCACCATCAAACAAATATAATAGTCTGTCAAATACACCACAGAACAAAGCTAATATTAGAAACAACTGAGAAGAGGAAGAACGATTCCTAAAACACCTTTTTAAAGCTTTGCATCTGCATTATATATACATAAAAAGAAAGAACAGCATCGTTTAACACCAAAACGACTGGCCAGAAAGAGCGGGAAGAAATGAGAGAAAGACCGAAAAAATAAAGAAGTTTAATGAAAATTAATTAAATACCTTTAAAAACTTTAACCACATCAACAGCATTTGTTACCAAAATTAATGATGTTGGAATAATAAAATAAACACCTTTATATCTTTAGAGTCATTATATATAAACTCCCTTTTTTATTGCTGTTATCCACTCAGCTTTATAGTCCACTTGATCAACTGCTTTTTGTGAAATCTTGAAAGTGGTTATGTCTATCATTTTTGCCACTATCAAACACATAGAAATAATAATAATGATTCTGTGTGGCAACAACATAAGCCACAACTCCACCACTGTTCACTCTCTATTAGTGCCAGTCCAAAGCCCAGACGAAGGAGGAGGGCGACATAAATGATCCTTGTCATCACATTGTGTCACCAAACTAAAACTACTATCACTACTATCACAAGAGATCATTGGAAATGAATCTTACCCTTCCACCGTACTGTAGCTTTGGTGGAGGGAGAACTCGTCCCTGGACTTCGGTCATCGCATTGCTCACGTTGATCCCAAAAGTTTTCAAGTATGGATCATTGTTGAAGTCGGCTTTGCGAACCTGTCAAAGCATTTTTGTAGATGTGCAAAATCATTCACTGGTGCCAAAGGTTTTATTTTATTTATTCAGTGATGACAATAAAAATAGTCCAATAGTGAATTTTTGAAAGTAAGGAAACAACGTTACAAGAAATAATTATGATACAAAAAATTAAGGAAAATAATTACAGACAGCAAATCTAAAAAAATGGTTACATACAGAAAATAAAAAGTGGAAAAAAAGAGATGAAATAAAACGAAAAGGTTTTTTAGAAGAGTAAAATCAGAAAAAATCGTGTTTTGTAACTGTTGTCCATGATCATTAAAATAGAAAAAATCTAATTAGCAGAAAATAAATTTTGCCCATTTTAAGAGAATAAGAGATTCCACACAGAATTGATAAAAAAAATACCAATTTCAAATTTCTTTCATAATTACATTGTTCACAATGGACAACTAGATAATTTAACAGATTGTTCCATTGTCTTTGATTTCCAATTGTCTTACCAGATTGTTGATTTCCTTTTCTCGGTCTGGCGCTGGTCTTGCGGTCACCTGACAACAAAATAAAACAATACATGCCTCAATATTACAATAACGATTGTCATCAATACTATAGCTACTGCCATTATTACGACTATAATTACAGTTATTATAAGAACTTTATTTCACAATAAAGGAAAACTTAATAGTAATAATAATAATAATATTTTAATTAGCCATCCACCATCATCAACAACAATAACATCAACAACATCAGCATCCACAAATACATCAACAACATAAGCAGCAGCAGCAACAACAACAAAACAGTGCCAAGCAATCAAGCTGGTCAGAGGACAATATTTTCAGCCTCAAGGTGGAAAACTGTCAGGAAAGAGAACAATAGAAGAAGCAACTTCTATTGAGCCAGTGTCCAATGCAATTGATGATGAGAGTGTTGTAGTAGCAGGAACAGTTTGACAACACTGTGAGATGGCAAAGATCCTTAGCGTCGCCGCCCCTTCACCCCCTCCTTTATCCAGGTTTGGGACTGGCACTGCCAAAGAGCAAGAAGTGGCGCAGTTCAACGTACGCTATTCTTATTTGTCGTCTGACTCTTCCACACCTTTAAAACGTTTTTATCTGATGCTATAACAATGCAGAGAAAGACGTATTATGCTAATGAATTGTTCATTTCCAAATAAAAAATTGTAATATAGCATTGGTTAAAAACGTTTTGAAGGTGTGGAACAGCGTTGCCACTCCCGGGGGTTTCCCCAAGATCTTGGGTTTTTAGATCCGAACTTAAGAAATGGTGTTTTTCGGAAAATCCTTTGGTTTTCTCGCATAAATTTGAAAAATATTTTTCCATATTTTCGGAAAATTTCAATTTTACGTTAAAAAAATCATGTTTTGCGATGAACAAGTGACTAAAATTGTGGACATTTTCTCAAGATTTGGGCCGTATGACTAAAAAAGGTCGTCAGAATTTTCGGACAGAAAATTAGTCCATATTTTCTACTATCACCGACGAGATGCCATCGCCATCATCATCGTCGTCGTCGTCGTCGTCGTCGTCGTCGTCGTCGTCGTCGTCGTCGTCGTCGTCGTCGTCGTCGTCGTCGTCGTCGTCGTCGTCGTCGTCATCATCATCATCATCATCATCATCATCATCATCATCATCATCATCATCATCATCATCATCATCATCATCATCATCATCATCATCATCAGCAGCAGCAGCAGCAGCAGCAGCAGCAGCAGAAGCATTGTTATTACTGCACAGAGAACCAATATAAAAATAAATGCCGACATCATAAATGCAAGAGAAGGAATTGAACTCATGATACCTTGATCATAGTCGACGTCTGTAGATCCGTCAGCTTTTTAATGCATCTCTGTCCACCAACGATGTTGCAGACCTAAAGACAACAATAGATCCTTATTAATTAATTAATTTAATTTATTAATTTAATTAATTCCATACAATGGCATTATCTTAACACACGGGTCATCAAACATAGCACGATAACCTTGGACTAAAGACTCTTTTTTGAAACATTTGCACTACATGCATCTCGTGAAACATTCTCAAAGTCATTTCAGTCGCACTTGTTAAGAACTGTTGGATAGCTACGTTAGGCACCTTTGTGAGGTTATTGAAAGGCGCTATATAAATTCCCATGTACATACACACAGGTCTTTCTATAAGACAAGATTTTTCAAAAGATTGTTTACTTCAAGTGGTAGGTAAGTGTGTTTCTGTTCTTGGCCAACTTGTAAGCATGGCAGATATGGATACCTGTGACAAACAACAACAAAGACAAATTAATTATTAATAATTACTTATAATCACTTTTCATCATTATTATTATTTACCCGGAAGCTACATGATCCAACAACAATTCAAACAAGTAATCCAAAGAATAAAAACGTTGGGGACGACTAAAGGAGGATACAAATTACAATCACTGTCAAGTAGACTCAATTAGGTAACATAACACAATGACCATGCATCAATTGAAGGATTTGCTCAAGGTCAATACACACAGCATCCAAATTTAAAGTTGAAGGAGAAAATATAAATCTACTTAGTCAGGGTCCACTACTTATATATTCAGTACCTCCTCAAATGAAGGTGTGTAATTGATGATTTTATACTAAATGGCGCTTATCAGAGTATGTAAATCTCCGTTACAGCCCACCCTTACTATATCACACGTTTAAACCGTTTTAAAGGTGTAAAAGCAAACCCTCCAGCCAAACAGCTAATGTATCGAGAGTTGCTAAAACAGTTAAGTACACTTCTTTGAAACTGTGCAGAGCAATAGTATTTAACCAGATGAAAGAAGCCCTTTCAGAACATTCCCTCTTTGCACAGCAAAAGGCAAAGCCACTTAGCCAATCAAATGCATGGTGTCCCAATACCTAAACATGCATCCATTAACACTTAACCAAATACACAGGTCTACAAAAGACAAAGGCTTTAATAAAGGCAGCAATAGTTTAAGGTTTAACAACACTGCAAGGTAATGAAGATCATTAACGTTGCCCTCCTCCTTTATCCTGGTTTGGAACTGGCACTGTCAGAAAATGAAACGAGTAAGCATCTAATTATAAATAACTTATACTGTCAAAATTCAACAGCAACGTATTGCACTCTAGTATGTCAAGTGAAATTTCATATGTGCCCTGAGGAAACCTAAGATTCGCCATAGTTTCTTTAATTAACTTTATTTTAAAAATTATTTCATAAATACATTTCATCATGGATGATGACACGCTTAGAAAAACTGAAATGTTAGAAATGATAGCCGTTCATTTTCAAACTTTTATCAATTTTAATTGATGTGTCGGATAAAAAAAATTCTTAGCGGACTGGACCAGAAGTTTAAAAAGAATCGAAGCAATGGCATCCTAAGACACCTTTATAACGACATTAACAAATGCTATATAAGTGTGGAAGATATTTGGCAATTATTCAACTCTCTTATCCACACTTTTTAAACTTCTCAGACACATAGAAACAACAACAGGCAAGAACAAATCACCTAACATCTCCCACTTATACATAACATCGTTTAACGCCGTTATAAAGGTGTCTAAGGAAACCAAATCCTACCAATACATCCGTAGATACCGTTGTCTAAGGATAACATATCATACCATTGCTGTAAAGCAAGGGTTTCAAACATGCGGGCCAGTGGACTCGGTTAATGCGGCCCACGACAACTATCTAGTTTTGTTCTTTTCAAGAGAAAAAAGGAAATCTGTCAAATTTTTCCAGTGCCTTTCAATTTAAACCAATGTTCAAACTGTTTTCTACTCGTTTTTGCAGTGGACATTGAATCTACAGATATACAGATGGAGTTAATGGGCCTTTCATATGATACCATGTTGAAGCAAAAGCAGGTCTATAACGAAGTTGTTATTCCGGAATTCTACACCATTTTGAACCACAAGACAAATTCCAAAACCTGCATCTGGCTTTATCACGCATAATGCAATGTTTGGCAGTACCTACACAATATGTGAACAGTTTCTTTCAATAATGAAGATTAATAAATTTCAAAAGAATGACAAGCCTACAGCTACAGATAAATATTTGAAAGCTTTACTCCAATTTTTTGCATCTCAGAAGATAAAACCAAACATTGATGCTCTTGCAGCTGGGAAACGTTGTAAGAAGAGTAGTACTAACCACACTTGAGCATTACCTCTGGGACTACTCACTATAATACTTCAACATTTAAATCTGCCACAAGTTTAGTCTTAGCTGTATATCAAAACATACTATTAATGCACTTCATATCATTGTGGGTCTGGATTTTCAATTTTTTATGTAGTGCCATAATAATATAGCTGTACACTGAAAATATAATAGTATGTAAATTTTACAGGATTATATTATTATTATTATTAAAGTACTACATGCTGCAACGAATAATCAAAAAGAATAAATTTATTTTTCACGTGTATTATATGACTTGAATTTGTGACCAATGCCAAGAAAACATCTCATAAAATTGCCTCAAATATCACATTCCTATATAACATCAGTTTACACCGTTAAAAAGGTGTCTAAAAATATTAAAATCAAACCATTGCTGTAAATTATGTTTCCTGCTCAAAGCATTGGCGTGAAATCATCCATACTTACTGGAGCTTCATCTTGTAACGTTCGAGAAAGTACTTTGCGACAGTACACTCGATTGTTTGACCAGAGTCCAATTGTAGAGGAAACCTAAATACAATGAAATCGACAGAAAACAATATATCAGTGAATAGAATAGGAAATGATTCTTTGCATTATTAAAATTACAATTATTACTATTAATAATTATCATTATTATTATCACTGTTATTATTATTATTTTTTTTTTTTTTTGCCCCGAGGTATACAGGATCCCTCAGGGACTTATCTATCGCCTAATATAAAATCACAGTCTGGAACGGCCCTATTATTATTATTATTATTATTATTATTATTATTAATTATTGTTATTAATATTGTCATCATTATTATTGTCATGTAATGAAAACCACCACCACCACCAAAATAAGATAAAGCAGAGATGTGTATCATGCGTTCTGAAGCCCACTTTATTGACCACTTGCCCAAATAATTCAGCCATATCTCAAGCTGTATGCGTGACGCTCTCCACTGGCTCCCAGTCAAGCAGTGAATTGAGTATAGCATCTCTACACTAGCCTGGCCCTGCATGCTAGGCTTTGCTCCTGCCTACCTTCGTGAGCTCTGTAACCCTACTCCTAGTTCTCACCATTTTCGCTGCCTTCGTTCGACTGAACAAAGTCTGCATGCTCTCAGTCCATTTTGCTCGTACTTCCGCTATATATGCAGAACCGTGTTTTCTCGGTGGTAGGACCCTCAACCTGGAATAATCTTCCTCTGACCCTCCACTCTCTTTGTAAAAATCCTTCTCAGGCTTTCCTCTCTCATCTTAAGACAGCTTTATTTGGCCGCGCTGAGGTTGGGAGCGCCTCTGAGTAGCCCCATTGAAGGGAGGCGCAATATAAATGCATAATTATAATGAACGAATAATTACAATTACGAAAGGTTCTCTTCTTTTCTTTAGCGACAACTTATCTAGCGCAATTATAATGCAGTTGTAACCCTGAGTAGGTCGTTTAAAATGTCATTTGGATGCATTCGGATTATACGTAGAAACTAATCCAAACGTTTTAAAGGTGTCCAATTACTTCCGTGTTTTATCACATCAATAGCATCACCTGGTGCTCAAAAACCTTTGCATTGGCTTCATGTATAGCATTGTATTTTCCTCATACACTTGAAAAGGCGCTATATAAATGCATCTAATGAATGAATGGTGTCATGAAATGTGACTTAGATCACCATTCTCATCATCAACAACGTTAACTACAATAATTATTACTATCACTATTATCATCGTCAGTACCAATATCATTTTTATCATTTTCATTATCAACATAATTACACTGATTCATCGTTTGAATGATTGATTATCTGATTGATTATTTGATTGATAATATGATGCATTGATCGCTTGATTGCACAGTAACTTACGACTGGGTCTGCGCTGGTCTCCGTGTGACGTTGCAAACGCGATATTTACGTTTCATCGCACCACAGTGAGTTATTTCCACTTTCAAACCTGTGACGTAAAATTGTAATGTTGTAATGTAATGTAACATAACACAATGTAATGTAATTAACATAAAACAGTGGAGGAAGTGTGTTGCCCGACGTGCAGACCTGCAAAACAATGAAATGTAATATAACGCTATGTCGCATAATGCAGTGCTGTATAATAATACTGTAATATACCGTAACATAAGTAATGTAATGTTATAAAGCAATAAAATGTCATGCAAAATGCTGCAATTAAACCATTTCTACAGCAATGTAAGTTGATTCCATTCAATTTTTTTCCTCTTTTGCTTAATATCATCATTAGTATTATACGAGAATGGACAAGGTAAGAATGTACAAGGTAAGAAAAGCACCATACTAGAATCTATGTCAAATCAGATCGGTGCCATACTTTATTAGGTCAGATCAAATCAGTACGATACTGATCAAAGATCAGCTCAGATAGGTGCCATGCTTTAATAGAATAGATCAGATAGGTGTCATTACTTTAATAGAATAGATCAGATAGGTGCCACATTTGATTAATTTGACACAGATAGGCTCTATACTACTGGACTAAGTTAGGTTAGATAGGTGCCATACTAATATTAATCTGGATTATATTGAATTACATCATATGAGAAAGCAATAAAGAGAAAGGTGCTTTATATAAATAGACCTGACCTTTGATTTCTTTGGTGAATTTGACTCTCTGTGAGTCGGCGAGAGGGCGCCGTTGTTCCTGCATGTCTGGTATGTCCAGCACTTCGCACATGAACTCAATCACCGGCTGCGCTTTGTAGAACGCCGTTGCGGACACTGTGGACAACAAAAAAATTTCCCATAGATCTACAGGGTGGCTCAAAAAAATTGTCCCACCAGGAAAAATGCAATTTCTCCACCGCCAATCGAGATTATTCTATGAAAGTAGCAGGATTTATAGAGGAAAGAATTTGCAGCAATCCCTGAAAATCTCAATAATGAATCTGTATTATTTCAGAAGTTACAGCTGTGCAAAAAAGTTTTCTTTTTTGAATTTCCGCAGAATCACGTTCCAATACATGCGATTTCTTTATGATTTTTTGCAAATTACAGCAAACAAAGTGATGATGATGTCATATGACCTCACTACGAGCTATAAAGAAGCTGTTTATGAAGCAAGCTATTAGTATTTGGTGATATTTTATATATGAAGGTCTCAATTTGTGAATCCCATACTGAACGTCATGGACAAAGTTTCTGCGGCTTTAGGTTAAATGTCAAACTTATCGTTGAACTCTGTTACCCAGACTCATTGAACACTGAAGGTGTGTTCAAACATCTGGTTTTATTTTCCTGCAGGATGCATGGTGCGCCTGCTTGCTCGCACGGCAGGGTTGACTATGATGCTATCTTATTGCCATCAACTGCGGTAAATTTATTGGAACAGGTGAATGACCATCAAACTCGCCAGACCTTAACTCTGCCATAGTTATATTATTGCTAAGATTATTGTTATTTAGTGGATTATTGCTTAAATTATTGTTATATAGTGGATTATTGCTAAGACTATGGTTATTTAGTGGGCAGAAAAAAGCCAAGTAAAAAAGCCAATGTTCTTTGAAAAAAAGCCAATATCCCAAGATACGATTGAAAAAGCCAAGATCTTGGGAAAAAAGCCAAGGAGCGGTAACACTGAACAGGAGTCACATAAAAAGACACACATGAAAATAATTTTTTCATCCACATACTTATAAAGCAAAGATCCAACTTAAAAGAGGTGTGTAATTTTCTTTATATTTAATGAATGGACAAACAAATATAACCTGGACTTACCATCGATGTTCAGCATCATCTTCCAGTATGAAGGCCGAACACTCTGATGAAAACCGAACCAGACCTCACGCCCCCCACCGAGGGGGTGACTGTAGCCCTCTGGGGGCGAGAAAAACGAACGCCCAACTGGCGTGTACCTACACAAACAATGCATACAACAGCAAGTCAAGCAGAGACATAAAGACAGACAGACACACAGATAGACAGACAAACAGGCAAACAGACAGACAGAATGGAAGGCAGGTGTGATCTCTTCAAACTCAATGAAAACTTTACACTTTCACCATGTTCATATATTACAGCCCTCACTTAGTACACATAGAATATACTCATAATAGTAATAATAATTCCATTCTTTCAGTAGCTTATCTGACAGACTGCAACCGGTAACAGTGCTGCACTATACAGGTAAGCAGCAAGAAAGATGATCAAATTCAATTCAGACAAATCACAAGAATACAAATCAAAGACGACATAAATCATGATGAATACCGCAAAAAAATAATTATTTAATTGTTACTCCCTCCTGAGAGAAAACATAGAAGGGAGATTGGAGGGAAGAAGAAAGAGAGGAAGACCGAGACAGATGATGCATGGATGGATGGATGAAGGATACAACGAACTGAAGAGGAAAGCACAGCGAAGAGAATAACGGTATCATTGGAAGTTGAAATCTGTTGATGGGCAGAGAACTTAACCAAGAAGAATGGAGATCAGTCAGTTATTAAGAGTTGTCAAAAATATGCACACCACTCTTTAAAGAAACTATTTGACCTATAAATACGAGCAGAAAGGTCAAACACGAATTGAATAGCGTCCGTCAATTTGATTAGGAATTTGCATTGTTTGAAAGGAGACAAGAGACATCAAAGAGTTTTAAAGAAAAAGCTCTACGAAGTTTTAGTATTTTTTATCGATAAGACTTATTGTAAATCTATACAGGCAAGTGAGAAAGCCAGAGAGACTTCTAGATTAGCATGACCATCATAATTTATCCAGGTCTGTGACTTGCAATACTAGAGTACTGACAAAGTGACAGAGAGGTAAAGATCACAAAATTCGTTGGCTGCAACTCTTGGACCACCCATAAATAACAACCGACCCCAAAAATTTTTCCACATATTCTTTTCTTTATAATTAAAATAGTTTGGAAGGTACCAACAGATTATTTTTAACTCCCGATTCTAAGGCCACCACAAATACAGATCATACATACTTATACTGTAAAAACTGCATAAAGATGCATAACATTTCCATAACATTTGCATACAATAAGCATAATATCTGCAAAATGTATGCATAATATTTGCATAAAATTTTCATATAATTTGCATAGCATTTGCATAAAATTTCGTAAAATTTTCATAACATTTGCATAAAATTTCATATAATTTGCATAACATTTCGCCGCCTACGATAACTCACGTCATGCTTGGTAGGTGGCGCATGACGACATCGAGCGCCTGTATTGCGTCGGCCGGCACCGTTGAGCTCTTTCCCTCGAGCGCCTCCTCCAGAGCGTACAGGCTCGCTTGAGCAACGAACTTTATTGCGACGCGGAAAACGCGATCGCGGCCCTCGCCCGGAAGGGTCACCTCCAACTCGACCTGGAAATGCAAGAAAAATATCTATTAATGGTTATTTATTTATTTAATTACAACAATTTGGTATGCATGCACTATGAATGAGCACTTCTTTTAGCACCCTTACAAATCCTGAAGATTCTACTCAGAGGTGCTCCATACTACAGTGCGGTCACTGAATATGAGTTTCACGCTGAAGGGCATGAGCAATTGCGAGCGAAGGGCTTGCTCAAGATCTTTACGCGGTGGCTTTAGGTGGATTGGAACCTGCAACCCTCCGTCTGCAGGGCACTGTACATACCCACTACACCACCGCGTCCAACATAACATAAGTTATTAATTAACCATGATCAAAGCATCAACGTTAGATACCAAATCTCACAAGACTTAATGAGTGAAGCTTATGAACTTTGAATTAAGAGAATATTATTAAACTGGGAAAAAAATACAAGTCGTCCTCTATAATATTCTGCTAGCTCCTGTTGTACACAGAAAGAACCGTTCAAAAATAATAATAAAAGGACACTTTTTTAAAGTTCACACGGACGAAATAAGAAAGAGTCGAAGGTCTTTTATGTAAGTTACAACCTCATAACATTGCATTATTGTGAATCAAAAAGTTGGTCAAAATATTTATAAACATTAATAATATAATATAAAACAGACACATTAATTTTCCAACTGATTTAATTATTTGTTGTAATAACAATTCACATCAAATCATAGGATAGCACAGACTTTAGGCAGCTATCAAGAAGAGGCACGCTACATAAGTTTGCTGAGTGAATGGACAAAAGATGACTATCAATCATAATTACTTATAACTTATTAATAAACAACCACTACAATTGATCGTAATCGCAATCATGAATTTGCATCGTGCCACTTCAAGAAAAATCCTTAACCCTTTAATGCCGGAGGGTATAGGATTTCCCATACCATTTACTACCATCTCGGCATTAAAGGGTTAAACCACAATCAAAGAGAATGGTTCTCAAACAGTTGCTGAAAAGTTGCAAAGACAAAGAAGTTCATTACGGAGAAAACTAGGTAACTATTCCAGAAAGATGGACTGAACATATAGCAAAGCTTTTATGCAGCCCTGTGGAAGTTCGAGACATAGAGCCAACCAGGTCACCTTGATCATCATAATAACTTTATTATTATCACTATTATAATTGGTATTATCAGTAGCGTGGATAAATCACCAGTAACCATACTACAATAATTATTAGTAGTACTCATACTATTATAATTATTATTAGTACTCATACTATTAGAATAATTATTATTAGTTCTCATACTATTCTAATTATTATTAGTACTCATACTATCATAATTATTATTAGCAACCATACTATCATAATTATCATTATTACCCGTTCTCGTCCGATTGGCAGTGGGTCGCGACTGTAAAGATTCTTGCGACCATCGAAGACAGGTCGTTGTCCGTTGAAAACCTTCTGCGAATACGCGACAACCATCGTCTCAACAATCTCACTACAACAGCAACGAAAACAGATGAATGCACACTGTTGCACCTGTAGGTCATTCTTAACTTACAAGAGAAGGTTGGGGTTTGGAAGGATACATCGGAACAGTTTACGAAGGAAGAAGAGAGGAAGGAGATGAGATGGCAGAGGAGGAGGTACACTAAGGAAGTAAATGATGTGGAATTAGAGGTGGTGGAGCCACAGAAGGACGAAGAGGTAAATCAATAGGAGAACAAGGATGATGCAGAAGAGGAGGAATTGGAGATTTTGGAAGCACAGCATGAGGAGGAAATGGAGTGGAAAGATAATGAGGACAAGGTAAAGGAAGGAGATGGAGGAATCGGAGGAGACATAGAAGAGGAAGAGGCAGATGGAAAGGATGAGTAAAGAGGAGAAATTAGGGGAAATAGCATCATAGGAAAAATGAGGAATAGGAGGTAGAATATAAATGTAAGTAAATTGACGAAAAGGAGCAATATTAGGTAAACAAAGGAAAAGAGGCAAAAGAGGAAAACGTGAGAAGGAAGAATGGAAGGATGAGGCAGGAGAAACGAGACACGTGGAAAACGATGCCGTATAAATCTAGCACCACATACTGTTAAAAGTAGAAGATCCACTCATATGAATCCAACTTAATCTAGTTTTATGATTATGGTGTACTGCTTATTTTTATTGTTTACTGTTTACACTTTCTGTTATGTTAATCAATGTTAATGTTAATGTTGTTATTCTGGGTTTTTTTATCAATGTGCTGCGGTTGTTGCCTTAATAAATGGTATTTGATTTGATTTGAATGATTGATTTGATCTAATCTAATCCAAATAGAAGGAAGTCTTCGAAGTCGTACCGATTGACTCTGCGTGGACATTTATCCGGCTGGATGCTGACTTCGTAGTGATGGATGAATCCCTTTGGGATTTTCACCTGAAAGTGGTTGACCTTCAGTGCGATCATACGACCTTCAGATCCATGATCCGGTCGGAGAGGACACTGGAAGTCCTGAAGATTCCCGTTCGCTGGACCATTTGTTCTTGGCGGCATTCCTGGAAATAATTCATATAGCACACAGAATACTGAAATTCAAGAAATTCATAATATTGCCATTGTTTTATTCAAATTTAAGACCCTCAAATATGTTGGATGTATACATGTATAAATACTTAATATAGCATAATATTTTAATTGTTTATTATTTTTTTTTTTTAATTAAAATTAATACTCTGAGGATGCCAGAAATGTAGAGCTGGAATGAGGAAACTTGTATCCTCTCAAAGACTCTATGTACAGCACAGATCAAATTTTCACCATTAAGCAGGTAAGTAAGTAAGTATGCTCCGTTTGCTTCTGACAGAAAAAGTGTATTGATGCGGAATAAATTGGACGCTTGTTTACCTGGTTGGTTTGGTGGCAAAACATGTTGCGGGAGGTTGGCTGAACCAAGACCACCACCACTCGACCCTGACACAGGATTATCTGTGAGAAAACATCATTATTGTTCGTCATCATTGCTACTGTCATCATCATCATCATTGTAACATTCATCACCATTGTTGTTATCATCATTGTCATCATCATCATCATCATCATCATCATCATCATCATCATCATCATCATCATTATCATCATCATCCTTACCACCACCACCACCATCATCATCATCATCATCACCACCACCACCATCTTTCTTGTAATCACAACCATCATTTAAAGCAATTTTCAGAGGCACTAAAAAGACTCTGTCCATCACCATACATAACAAAGCTGGAATTCTCATGAGCATTAGACTGGATGATAGTGGCCGCAATACGTGCTTCAAAACGGGTCATGCGCGGGAATATTGGTGTTATATTACCAGCATGTTGGCACAGAACACGTATAAAAATGCATAAATGATATACATATAATCCATACATAACAGAGAAAAATATTTTCAAAACATACATATTAATAGTCTTCATATACCTGCATACAAGACAGTCATAAATTATATGCATGTCCACATACATGTCATACAATTATACACGCATTTATAATGCACATTTTCATAGCATACATATTATAGTCAATCATATAAACATACATCATACATGCATTACCATCATCATCTTTATCACAACAACAACAACAACAACAACAACAACAACAATCATAATCAACACGTCAAAATAATTACTCCATGCTTCAAAATGATCCCATATCAAAACATTGCACATGTACCACCGTGAAATCTCAGCCACTGCAGCCACTCCAGCATTGCCAGTCCAAAGTCTGGATAAAAGAGGAGGGCACTTGCCAGGCATCTTTGTTATGACACAGCATCGTGAAACAGCAACTAAAGAGCCTGAGTACATAGCAACAGGTGCACTGCTACTTGATAGACAATAAATGGTGCAGAGCACTAGCTGTTCCTGCCACCAAAGCACACCTTGTGTCAATAGCTATAAGTAGCAGGCTGAAGTACATGGCTACCCATAGCTATAGCTTCTTTCAAATAAACTCACAACATAGGGTTGGTATTTTTACTAAAAATAGTATTAACATTATTTTTCATTATTTAGTGTTGTTGAATAATAAATAAATCGATAACAACTGACCTTGGGCTTAATAATAAAATCGATAACGATAGTGATGAAAATCAAAACAAATAAAAAAAACTTATGCACATACATTCATTCAAATAGCTGCACCCTTTCAAATGAAAAAGAAATTATAATTCTATACACCTTTGATTGAAGAATTCTGAGACCGAGTAATGGTCGCTTTCAGTTTTAGCCAAATTCAGAGAGAGGAAAAGATACAGAAATAAATACATAGACAGATACAATTTTAGCAGTACATTGGGAATGAGAACCTGTAAAATCATCTCTTGATTTATGGCTACAAGAAAAAATCACACATAGATGCACTTTGTATTTAAAAGTGCTTGAATACAATACCAATACACTCAACAGTTGTTAGGTGATCTGATAAAATCAGTTTTAACTTCTTTGCATTTCAGAAACACATTTTAAATTTTATTCGGGAATTATTTTGTGAGATCACATCACATTTATTTATTGTTTATTTATTAAGAACCAGGCATGGAAGAAATCTGTGTCAAGATTTCTGCTCCACCTGTGCATCCGAACCAGCTCCACTACGATGAGTACACCGACCGTACACTGTCGGTGAGAAGATAAGACTGCGAGGGAGAGGACTAGCCCCGCCGTCACATGTTGAGGCGCATGAGAATCTGCTTCGGTGACCGTGCATTCTGAGTGGTCGGCCCAAGAAGCTGGAACAGTCTTCCTCCCGCCCTGCGAGCAGCTGACTTACTTGACTCCTTCAAATCTGTACTCAAGACTTATTTATTATGCATTGCTGGTTCTAATGCTAGTTGTATGTGAGGCACCCTTGTAGGGGCGTGGCTGTGTTATGGCACCAAAGAAATTGTTGTTTATAATATTATTACAAATAGAAAGAAAAAAGTTGCGAACACTTGATATCCATGGCTGCCTCAGGGCGAACTTTTAAAGTTACTGTTCCTCTTTTTATTATTGTTTCTAAAGAATCACTAATTAAAAAACAAGCATCAAAACCACTTAAGCAATAATTATTGTGAGTGAAGGACTTGCTCGATGTCCCTATCTCAAGGAAATGTGTCCCTCTTAAGGACAACTCACTCTGCATGCCTCCGAGTCCATTTCCAAGGCCAAGAATGTTGGTCAGGCCATTGCCCATCATGCTGCTGAGGCCTCCGCCATTTCCCGGTGAACTGCCAATGCTGCCAAAGCTGCTGCCGCTGCTCGACCCGCTGCCGGGACCATTGCCGGCGCACGGCAGACCGTTGCCAAACCCGGGCAAGCCTCCATTCCCATTGTTCGACGTGAAGAAATCTACAGAATGAGACAATTGGAATTGTAGTTAGTAACTTCTACTGTGTCTATTGTCTTGCATAGTATATTTTATTGTCTTGTATAGTAATTAATGTATTTCACCATTTTGTGTCTATCGTCTTGCATAGTATTGTGTTTGACTATTCATGAAATGCTTATCTCAGCAAGAGCTTTTCAGAAGCACTCCCAGTGCAAGGACTTTGAGAGAAAAGGCAATCTTGAAAGACAAAGAAAGACTACTATCTAGTTAATTTATCAATAATAATAATAGCAACTTAGCAAAAATTGTCGTATAAACGAACCCAAAACAAATCCATCCACTTAAGCTGTTCCTTAAAGAGTGTTTAGTCTCGTGGAAATGGTGGCGGTCTCAGTTTGTGAAAGTGAGAAGTGGTTGGGCAATGGGCAATTTGGCATGGTAGCTGAATGGAAAGACTGCTCACCCTTCATGGGTGCATTTCGGGAAGTTTACAGGTTCCAACTTTGAAGTAAAAAATTTATAAATTCTAAAAAAAATAATTCTGTGTATTTTGTGACCAAATTCACTGGAGAACCCCCAAAAATATTTTCCTGGCTACTCCCCGTTGGCATGTGAAACAGAGACTGCAAGCTGGGACAATCATCAGTGATGAGATACGAAGAAGATGAAAATTGGGTCATTGACCTAGATCAGTTGTGCGGCTCTGAATTTGGATCTGGGACCTTGAGCAATCAAACAATACTTATTATATTAATACTCATTATATTGTTTAATAATTATTGTAATATTGTATATATATAGTAGTTTGTTTTGTTGACGAATCAAGTAACAATACGAAAATGACTTAACTACACAAAGATAATTTGAAATATGCATAAAAGATAAATGAGTAAAAACAAAATCGAGAATGACGCTGTTGGCCTTGTTTATTGTTGGCACTTACAAATTCTTTTCCTACTGTGTACCAGTGCAAGTCAGTGCACCTAAAAATAGATTGACCCCATACATCGCAGAAGTTGATGCTTCAGAAAAGACGATGTCTGATTGGCGGACACACTGTGGCCTCAAATCCCTTCAGCAACTAATTATAATCTCGGATACGAGTTCAATCCACCACTCAGTGTAATGAACCTGAGCAAGTCCTTCACTCGTAATTATTGCTTTGCACCAAACAATCATTTGTTGCACGATTGTGTAAAAACTTTTGAACTTTAAACGTATGGAAATAGCAAATACAACTGCATTCAATGCAATGTTGTAAATAGTAAATAATCAAATTGTGCAGATCTGCTAACACATTAACTGCTGACTTGCCTACTTACTTACTTACAAGTTCGCATTCCCAACGTACTGCTAAAAAGTGACATTGTTTATGTTTATTTATGGATTATTTCTTACTAAAAAGTGTCTATTTATTTATGTGTTTATTTATGACAAAAGCCTTTCTGATCGCTCTACTTCATCTTACAATCTGGGATAGCCACACTGTTTACAAGAAGGCATACAGCTGGAATGTGCGAAACCACAAACATGAATCACAAAGATGGTGTCGAACAAGTCATGATATGTTTCCAACGTACGCATAGCACAGTGCATGAATTCTGCATGACAACATTTACGCAAACTTTCTTTCATGCAAAATAGAAAACTTCCTGTTTTTAAGCAATTTCTAAATTGTAATGATCTTCTTACTCTGTGACATTCTTAAATGCTCACAATAAAACAAATAACAACGTGAGTAAAATAAAACCTCAAACAACTGTTTCGACACACACCATACCCAAAGCGAAACACACATTTGCTGGACTACTATGTGCACAGGATGCCAATTTCACAACAGGGCAAAAGCAAAACCATCCACAAAAACTAATTTCCCGATGCAATTACATGCCACCAATCATCAGGAAACCAGATGGGGGAATTACGGCATGACATCACCCCTGACGTCAGTCATCACATAATAGCTTTGTTTCGCCAACAACGGGGGTCCACCGTCAACCATAGCTTTGTCCGACTTGCATTCGACCCGCAAACATATTCATTCTAATTACCAGCCGACACCAACGCGAAGGTCCATTAAAGTGAAAAATAGAGAATATAATGATTGGTTCACTTACTCGGGGTACCGAGCGGATTATACATTTAAAGCGAGTCTTAATGACGACGTTACCATTTAATAACAGCGTCCTATATTAAAAACATATCACAGAGAATCAATCATCGGATACCACACACGCGTTGACGCACAGCGCCACCTTTTAACTGACTTAGTAATAATAATTATCGCTTTTTTAAATGCGGATTTTTAGGTTTAGTGTAGGCTATCGCAAATTTGTAATAAGTGTTTGTTTCGTTTGTATGTGCACGTGTTTTAGCGCCCCTTCAAGCTCTCTCTACTCAGTGGAGCTGCCAAATGCAAAGCGGACACTGCACGGTGGGGGGTGGTCCGTAGCTCAGTTGAGAGAGCGCTGGTGCGGCTGGTCGTTAAACTGCGACCTGGGTTCGAGCGTAACATTATGGCATTATTTTATTTAAAAAGTTTCTGTTAGCTGCCATTGGCGAAATTAGGACGTTAACCTTTCTCTTCTGGGGTGATCATTGTGTAGTTTTTTTGCCATCGATTGAAGGTTGCAATGTCTATTGTGTATATAGGCCTATATATCCGACAGTCGATCAATATAGTTATAGGGGGACGACCGATTTGGGCAGACGGCAACCACTGAGCCAGACTCCGACGATAGGCTACCTTAAAGTTTTTATTTTAAAAAATTGGAGAGTTTGCAAAAACGTGCCATTCGAACTATTTTCTTATTATGCTGGTCTGTCAGTACCAAACCAATTTTTCGAACCTATAACATACTACGATTATCAGATATATATAAGTTTCAAATCAGTTTGTTCATGTTTCGCTATCATCACAAATTGTTGCCTAGGACATTTGATGGTTATTTTTGTCAGGGAATTGCTGTACATAACCATTTCACTAGAACTCTGTTACACTACCGCACCGATGTTGCACATACTAGGATGAAATTATTTTCGATTAAATGTTCTGGCCCTATGATATGGAATAACCTCCCAAAATATATTACACTTATACCCACCATTAACATGTTTAAGAAAAAATTAAAAGACTGTTTAATCTCTGTTTACTAGATTTAAACAATTGGTCATAATTTGTTTTTTTCTTGTGTTTTGTTTTGAAATCTGTGTGTCATTTCATTTCAGTTTGCTTTCGTTTCATGTGTAAGATGTTGTGCTTTGCACTGTTTTTTCTTACAATAGCCAAATGTTATTGAGAAAGGAAGGGTCAATCCAGCCTCAGCGGGTCCATACGACCTTTTTGGATTGACCTTTTGACTTATGCACCGATCACTCGAAAGTCATTGAATTTGTACTGATTACTGCTCTTTTGTACGTGTTTGATGCTTTGTCAATAAACGGCTTACTTACTTACTTACTTACTTAGAATGCATTTATAACAAATTGACTATAGGATCAATGACTATTCACAGCATAGGCCTACTCAGGATTTTTATTCGATCCTATCCAAGATCCAACATCTTCTGTGTTTGGCTTTTTTAGCGTGCAGTTCTACACATAGAATGTCGAACACGATTATTGAATTGTGCAGTAGCCTACTGTTGTAGAAGCACTTCTGTAGTACAATAGTTTTGAAAAGGTCATCGCCATCCGCGCTGGGATAATTTGCCATGAAGAATGGATAATAGGGAAAGAACGGGTTGTGCTATTCTAAGAAAATCATTTAAAGCTACACACATTATAAAATGGGTTAATTTTGGCTTTTGTGACTAAGTTTTGGAAAAAGTTCAGAATATTATTATTTTATAGTCTGTTGGCCCTCCATTTTCGCTCTGCTAATGACCCATGCATAATTTTGCTGCATAACTGTTTTTCGTTCCGCTTTAGACACCTCCAAAACGGTGCACCTGATTATGCTATAAATGAAAAGTTGCACCCAAAAACTTTATTAGAAACTAGTGAAGTTCATTAGAAATATACCAGTATTCATCATCGTTGCAGAGGTGTCCATAGGCAGATCATCATACAGGGAGATGATTGTCACTGATTTATTATACTCAGCCACGTTTTCAATACTATTTTTATTGCCATTTTAGAAGAACTTTTATAAAGAGATTACCCGGTGTTGTGAGACATGTAGCTTGGTAGACAGCAGTGTTTAATCTAGTCATTGGGGGCGGGGGAGTTCAGGTTATAGGGGGACGACCGATTTGGGCAGACGGCAACCACTGAGCCAGACTCCGACGATAGGCTACCTTAATTTTCATTGAGTGTTTCTTTTGCTTGTATGTGCCCCTTTGCCCCTTCAAGCTGTCGCTACTCAGAGGCGCTTCCGAATGCAGAGCGGACACTTGTTCAGTTATTACACTATCAGTCGTTATCGTTCTTAGTTAAATTATAGCCTACGTTCGAAAACCACCTAAATCCTGTGACCCCCCCCCCCCGCTCCGTGTGTAGGCTTAAGTATTATATAGACGGCTATTCTGACTAGTTTCGATGATCGTGCTGATAATTGACTTTAGACCTAATTAGGTTTCCTAGTTTTGCAATGTTATGCTGAACTTGGTGCAATTAGGCCTACTGCAGCTGCTGATCGAATGGGACTTTCTGATGATCTGCTTTAGACAACTCCAAAACGCTATAGGGGCCGTCCATAAAGTACGTCACGCTATTTTCGACCATTTTTAACCCCCCCCCCTCCCCGTCCCTGGAGCGTGACGTACTATATGGACGGCCCCATACCTGATTGCGCTACTAATGAAAAGTTTCACAGATTACAAAATTAATATATTTAAGAATTTTGAAGTTCAGTAAAAATATACCAGCACTTAGCATCGTTCTAGAGGTGTCTATATAGACAGATCATCATACAGGGAGATGATTGTCCCTGAATTATTAAACTCTTAAACCCAGTTACTGTACTGTTTTCAAAACTAGTTTCATTGCCATTTTAGAAGAACTCTTATAAAGAAATTACCCGGTGTTATGACACATAGCTAGCCTATAGGCCCTATAGCTAGTAGACAGCAGTGTTTAATCTAGTCTTTGGGGGAGGGTTCAGGTTATGGGTGGGGGGAATCGACGGCCGATTTGGGCAGACGGCATGCAACCACTGAGCCAGACTTCGACGATAACTTAATTCTGACCAGAAACTTTTGCTGGCGACTTTTTTTAGTCTTTCTGTCCAAACTTCCCATAAACTTTATAACCTATCTGGATAGTAAAATAATTCTACTTTTTTGGTAAATCAATGCTGCACAGTGACTGTCGAATTCTTCTAGCGTGGCAAATTTTATATTATTTACAGGCCTATTCATGCAAACAATTAAGGTCTGTCGCACTAATCCGGGGGGGGGGGGGGCAATTCAAAACTGTATCATATTCTGGGGGAAAATGGTAGGCCTACGTCACTTAGATATTTATGTATATATATATATATATATATATATATTAATTTATATATATATATATATCTTAAAAATCGCATTTCTCTGGGGGAATATCCTTCCTGGGGAACTCCCTCAAATAAAACACTGCGCTTGGCAATTCATGTAGATCTCTCGCCTTGCAAAGCAGAGAGTAGGATGTCAATCTTTCTGTTCGAAGAATGTGAAGTTTTTACTCGCATCATAATGTTCAGTGCCATTGATTGAAGGTTGATCGGGTTGGGTGGTCGAGATTGTCGATCAATAAAATGCATTCATGATAAATTGACTGCTCAGGACTTTATTCGATCCGACCAATTGCATGCCTTCTAGATAATATTGACTTCATAATTATTATAAGACAATGCCCTATCCAAGATCTATTGTCTTCTATGCTCGGCTTTTCACAGCGTGCAGTTCTACACAAAATGTCATGCAATAGAATATGGATCTGTGCAGATGTAGAGGAACTTCTGTGCAGTTGACAATAGTTTTGGAAAGGTCATCGTCATCCGATTGGGGATAGTTTGCCATGAAAGATGGGCATAGGGGAAGAGCGGGTTGTACGTAGTACTAAAAATTCCTTTTAAAAGCTGCAGTGTGGTTCTTGGCAATTCATGAAGATTTTCGAAATGTTATTATTCTCAATGAATTGATGATGGAGTGCAATACAAGCAGGGTGAGAATTGCCGGGGGGGTTGGAGGGGTTCAACCATCCAGTCTTTCTTAGAGCCCCATGTAAAGTATGTTCTTCATACCCCAATTTCAAGTTTATCATAGGCCAACCCCTCAGTTATTTTTCCACAATTATTCTCATACTGAATACAAGTTAATCAAATATTTCAAATTCAGGTTACCACGTACGCCGTTGCAATAACACATATTATAAAATTGGTTTATTGTGGCTTTTGTGAAATTATGATGTTTTGGAATAGGTTCAGAATTATTGATAATATCATTCTGTCCGCCCTGCTAAAATTACTCCGTCCCTAATATATTTTGCTGCTCTAGACTGGCCTAGTATGATCTACTTTAGACACCTTCACAACGTTATACTTAGTTAGGCTATACATAAAAAATTCGACAACATACTATATTCTTCGTTTTATTTGCTCATTAGCAATATAGCAGTATTTAGCATCGTTCTAGAGGTGTCTATATGCAGATCTATTACAGGGAGATGATTGTCTCTCAATTAAATTAAAACCTGCCACTATTTTCAGTACTATTTTTTATCACCAGTTTAGACGAACTTTAATAAAGCGGCTTATTTCCAATCGTGATCGTAAACTCAATCGTAAAATATTCAGTAGGTCTGAATCGTGACAGCTAGCAATTTTTATAACTAGCAAAAAATAAGTTATTATAATGCTTAACGAAAAATAATGGAGGAATTTATCAGCACGCACTGAGGGGTCGACAAAACGCACGATTTGCAACAGTAGAGGGGATAGAAAAAAACTATTTTTGGCGTTAGTAATAAATATGTGGACCCCCCCCCAATATAACTCGCCTGCCCCATCCTTTACGATTGGTGTAACGATCCGGTATCACCATGCGACTGTTACTTATCCGTTTTCTTTCCATCCATCTATCGCTACCGACGCAATAATTTTACGTCCACTTTCTCTTACACAGCCATCTGTTCATCTATCGTTCAGTCCACATTCTTTTACACAGTCGTCCACTATGTTCTTTCATGCTCACTTCCTTCCATTAGGCGTAATTAATTTTCCGTCAATACACCGTTCTGGCCACTCTCCCCTCCCTTCCGTCCATCTTTATTCGTGTCTATCCAACCGTTTATCCGTCCATTCATTTTTTCATCGATTATTGATCGTCTCATTCTATTCATTAGCAGTCGTCTCAGTCCAACGATGATGGCGTCGTAATGACGATCATTAGCGTCGCCCTCCCCTTCACCCAGGCTTGGGACTGGCACTGCTTGGCACTAAGAGACGAACGTGCAGTGGCGCAGTTGATTGGATTCGTCCTTTTTCCGTCTATCCGTTATTCAACTCATCAGTCGGTAATTCTACTTAGCAGTCCCTCCATCTCTTCATGCAGGCCTGGAATTGACACTACGTCTAGGGTACGAGCTGTGGTGGAGTTTTAAGCTAATCAGTGACAAACACATCGCTGTGTGATGGTCTGTCTTAAACACCTTTAGAACGTTGCTCAAATCTGTTACATTAATTTCTGCCTAGCTTAAAACAGTAAATTGGCAAGCGTTTTTTGTCATAATTATGCAGTATAATTATTGGACTATAGGCCTACGCACGGGGGAACCAACCAATCCACATTTTTTATAAGAAGCTTATTAAGTGCTGTAATATGCCGAGCAAATTTCTGTCCAGGGTAACGGCCTCTGTAACAGTTGTCATAGACCCTGGTCAAATCGGATCCATCCATACGCACGGGGACGTTAAACAGAGGGGACTGATAGAGGGAGAACCAAATTTGTTCAACTTTTCTGAACTTTGTTTATTTTAACTTTTTTAAACTTTGTTTATTCCAACTCAACAAATGTTTCCGCTTTTATTGCTATTTTACATGAACTAGCATATTATATGACTTTGCTTGGAATGAGTTCTATATTATATTCGCAAATAGCCTATAAGCCTACATGTATAATTTTAATTGAGTTGAAATATGCCTATCTTGCTATACATCTATAGGCCTACCCATAGGTCTTTCACTCGAAACTGAAAACATTGCTTTTTCACAGATCCTACCATCATTCTTTCACTTCCACGACCTTACACGCCGTTCCAACTCAAAATATCCTCTACTCTGGTCATTTATCTTATAACTCCTCGTCTGATTCTCCGGATCATGACCTCTGTCTATCGACTTTGTTTTGATTGAGCGCCTGTGAAGAGGCTGGTTCCCGTGACTTAACTTTTGTGGGCGCTATAGAAGTTATGAGTTTACGATGACGATTGAAAATGAGCTGGTTTATTAGAGTTCTTCTAAAATGGCAATAACTATAGGTCAAGTACTGAAAAATAGTGTCGTAGTTTAGGCTAAATAATAAATAAGAGGCGATCAACTCTCAGTGACACGTGATCTATTATTATCTGCTCATACACCTCTAGAACGATGCTAAATGCTGGTATATTACTTTTTAACGTTATACGAGTCAATATATCTGTTTTAGTCCAACAATTCATTTATAGCATAATAAAATACCATTTTGGAGGTGTGTAGGCGTTAGATCAAAAGACCGGGAGAACTAGGCCTATTATGAACTTTTCCAAATCATAATAATAATGCAACAGCCACAATAAACTGATTTTAACACTTATTAAATAGCAATAAAGAGTGAAAAATCATTGAAAATAAGCCGTTTTATTAAATTGCAACCAAAAATACTGAAAGTAGTGGCGGAGCTTAATAATAAAATTTATCATTAAATTGATTTAATCAGCAACATTCGTCTCCCTGTAAATAAAAGAAGGTATATCCTCCCAGCAGTCGACTCAGTCTTCCATTCGGCAGATGGCGTTGGTAAACCAAGCAGAACCACGAGATGGACGCCTTGCATGGCTGCGAACAGTTAAATTCGACTCCCGTAACAACTTATAACCATCCGTTAAACTATGAATTGTGATCATTCTGCGGTGTGACCTCCTCTTCTGTCTGACATTTGTATGTATGCGTGTGCGTGCGTGTGTGTGCATGTGTGTATGTGTGTGTGTGTCTCTGTGCCTGTCTGTGTGTATGCGTGTATGTGTATGTGTGTGTGTGTACGTGTGCGTGTGTTTAGCTGCTTCTGCTGAAGTATGTGTCGATGGCGCTTTGTCTGTCGTCGTTCACTTTCCTCCCGACGTCGTCGCTATTGCTTTCCGTCGCAACCATGACAACGAAAATAAATATGGATCGATGATGTCAATTACAATGGTCATGCACTTAAACATACAATTGTGTAGATGCATATTGTGGGTGCACTGCAATGTAGTGGTGAGTTCGGTGCTTATTATATAGAAGCCGGTCGGCTTCAGGTTCGAGTCCACCTAATAACATCGCGTAGGGCCTTGAGCAAGTCCATCAACTCGCGATTGCTCGTGCGCTTCGGCGTGAAACTGCAATGCAGTTTGTGTACTGTAGTCGGGAGAGCCTCTGAGTAGAACCTTGAAGTGCGCTAATTCCCCCAACAATAAGAAATATGAAATACAAGGTTTCTATACTGAAACAGTTGAATTGAAGCTGAGTTATAAAAATTATTATGCTATATTTCCGCTCTATTAATTAGCATAATCGCAAAGTCATATACATGTACTGTAATTCTGATCATGTCCGTAAATGTCATATACCTCAAAGCGTCATGGATCTGAATAAAAAATTAGACGCGACGCTTAAATATTATCAGTTATCTCAGATAAAAAGGTGTCCAAATAGATGATTTTTCCAGGGCAATGCCGGGTACCACAGCGAGCCGAAAAGAATTATGCGCGCACATCGCCCACACAGAGTACGAGCTCCCATCCATATCGATCACATAAATGCCATTGTATGCTGACTTTAAACATTATTGCATTCCAATTCAATCAACTTCCATTTTAGACACCTTTATGATTTAAGAAACTGCCATTATATAAGTTTTGCACCAAGCAGTTCGCTATCTTTAGCGTTTCTTCGAATACAAGTTTTCCTAGACAATAATAATTATTGATAGGCGCTTTCAGCATAGACACCACCGGCGAATCGTTTTTCATAGTCGTGATCTGTATTAGGTGAGAAACAAAATTCATGCAGACGTTATTAGCGACCTTTGTCGTAGTCTATAGTAGGTCCTGATCTGTCTTCTTCAGCCTATGCGCCTTCAATTGGTTTACTGTCAATACCGCGCACACAATACCGTGCACACAATACCGCGCACACAATACCGCGATTTTCAATACCGCGCACGATCATTACCGCGAACGATCGATACCGCGAATTTGTTCAATCCAGCTTATATTTTATACCTATAAATAACTCCATCCAGCTTCTATTTCTCGCTCGTTATTCTCGTCAATCCACCTTCTATTTCAGACATAAAAATACCTTCATCCAGCTCTTATTTCTCATGTTTTATTTTCGTCAATCCAGCTTCTATTTCATATATAAAAATACACTCATCCAGCTTCCATTCATCATGCTTTATTTTCGTCAATCCAGCTTCTACTTGACATATAGAAATGCCTTCATCCAGCTCTTATTTCTATGTATTTCTATGTCTGAAATAGAAGCTGGATTGAGGAAAATATGTCTGAAATAGAAGGTGGATTGACGAGAATAACGAGCGAGGAATAGAAGCTGCTTCTTCTTCTTCTTCTTCTTCTTCTTCTTCTTCTTCTTCTTCTTCTTCTTCTTCTTCTTCTTCTTCTTCTTCTTCTTCTTCTTCAGGCTTGAATTAATCCATCTCTATGGAGGGGTCAGCCACTCGGATCCTCCTCTTCAACTTTCCTCTGTTTTCATTGTCTTCATTTTTCAGTTTGAGTTGTTTCATGTCCTCCTGCATCGCATCGCTGATGATTTAAGCGGCGCTATAAAAATTGCTTGGTCACAATTGCAACAGAAGTCTTTGTTTTCATTCAAAAATTGCAACCAAGGCGACATGTTTTCTTTATGTGATCACAAGTTCCAAGTCTGTTAATTTGATTGGGATAAAACATCTCATTCGGAAGACGAATAATTTTACACAGAATGCATTTTACACATAGATATTAATCTGATTTACTGATGTGCTCGTCATTACTGACACTAACTGCGTAGCGTTTTTCTTCGGTTGATTTTTTGGTGGAATTTTGGCGAAAAGTTTCTTACAATGTAGTTTGAAAACTTTGAACGGATAGGGCGGGATTGCTATCGAATTCTAATAATGTACGATGTTTGACAGCCAAGCAGAGGACTGCCTTCTGAGGCTATATGCCATCAGTGGTTAAAGTCTCGGCTGAAGTGCCACCTATAGGCTACATTTTTGTAGGTCGCTACGCGAGGTGGGCAGGCTCTGCAGGAACCCTGAAAAGCTGGCAACAGTGAGCGGCTCCCCCTACTTACCTCGTGTAGGACCACTTCTCGTGCCAGTCCAAAGCCTGGATTAAAAGGAGGGTCTACCAGATGAGTGTCGACCCGATGGCAATAAAGAAAGAAGACGATTGAAATCTGACGGGCGATGAACCCACGGTTCATGATGATGACGACGTTAGTTGACACCTTTAATAAGGACATTCAGTTAGACATAAACTTAAAAATCATTTTTCTTCTGCTGTCTGCGCCCATCTCATTTGCTAAATGCCTTCTGTGTGACAAATGCCATAGCATTTAACCCTCGAGTGCCCAAGGGGGGGGTCCGACCGGACCCCAGGCCTGTTTTCCCCGGATAACTTTTTAAAGGCTGTGAATCTGCAGAAATGCTTTTAGGTATTCCTAGACCAACCAGTTGGGCATAGAATCGTATATTTTTCGTGAGTATTGTCCTACCCTGTACCCCACAATCACAGCATATACTAGGGGTACCGCATGATATTCGGCTGATATTCATATACGCGTATAATAGGCTTCCATCGGTAAATAACGCAAGCAAGCATAAAATGTGTCACGAGAGTTTTACACTATTATTTTACACCAGGTGGTGCAATTGTAATATAAGATACATCAATCGATTGCAAATTCATTTGGGATTACATAGAACCAACTTCTGTTACGATATTCCAATCCATTCTCAAGAAATTAGCATGAAAACGCTGGGGTCCGCGCGGACCTTCTCCTTGGGCCTTCGTGTACCAAAAATTACCTTGGGCACTCAAGTGTTAAATGAACTTGCATAAGATAAAGCATAGCGTATTATTCAGATGTTAATAACTATAATAAGCTTGATGTTACAACGAACAATGATATTGTTATGACAACGTAAATGGTGTGAATTGGACACCGTGAACTCATTGCTACTGCACATGTATAAGTTGTAAATAATACATTGTCATCAACGGGCTTAGTTGTCATGTAGGCCCTACGACGACGTTAAACTTTGGTTAAATAAAGTAGTCTAGACGCTGTCTGTCAAACTACCGAACACCATCTATGTAACTATGTACCTATGTTCTTTTATTTATAACGACTTCTAATTGACACATATCACCACATTTTGATTTTTTCTAGAAACTAGCAAAAGGGGAGAACTGTTCCACTGTCAGGGTTTCCCAAATACAAGTGCAACTAAACAGCAACAGGTTATGCAGATATTATATTACATTCTGGTGAATCTTGTCAAAGTATCCCAGACCAATAGCATGCTTGTCTCTTGGGATCAAATATCTCTTCAGCGTCGACTATTATTAGGCTTACATGGTTTAGTCTATAATAATTATTATTTATTATGCATGGAGTCTTCACCATGCTCGTTGATGATTCATAATAATATTTATCGTCTCTGCAGGATGCAAATGCAACACACAAACAAACCAAAGACAACATAATACACAGGCCATGTGCGATGTATAACACAATATAGCCTACATACCATATATATATATATATATATATATATATATATATATATATATATATTCACACAATTATTAGCCTATAATACATGTTAGCCTATAATTATATTCACGCAAACTTGTGTGGACGAAACAGTCTTAATGCACCTGCAACAGCTTGCAATGCATTATATTATACTTTATATAGTAGCACATGCATGTGCATTATATGTATCCACTACCTGCATGCGCACATACATGATCTTTATACGCTGTTGAATACGAATGTGGACAGACAGACAGTCAGACGGAAGTGCTGTGTTGGGTAGTTGAGCGAACATATAATTATTGAGTCGGGATAACAATGCCATTTGAATATCGCATGTCTAAACTTGTTTCAGCAGCCTACACATGTGGTTAGATAGGAATTGAGGACTGTTACAGTACTACATGTAGAGAGAGACTGAAGCACGCTTATCAGCTGCTGCTGCTGTTGCTGTTGCTGCTGCTGCTGCTGCTGCTGCTGCTGCTGCTGCTGCTGCTGCTGCTGCTGCTGCTGCTGCTGCTGCTGCTGCTGCTGCTGTTGCATGCCACAGAATGTTTATCGTGCGAGTATCGAGGGAGTCTTGATAATAATATTATTATTATAAGAGGCATTAACCTTAGACGGAATTCTACGAGTGTCAGTGGTAATACATTGACCGTGGAATGGAGTAACTGTACAGAACGAACTCGTTTTTACACAAGCGAATAATAATTGTTGTAGCGCTAGTTTTAAAAGGCGCTGTGACTCACACACGCCAGGAGGACAAGTTGGTGTTATTTATTTTATGAACTGCATCCGAAGATTTACAAGACAAAGTAAGTGTTTACTCGATTGTATAGCTTCGCCACTGCATGCTCGTACTTTTGCAGTGACAGTCAAAAGACTGCAAAAGGAGGAGGGTGATACTTTTACCGATCATCCTTGGTATGACACTGTTGACACGGTGTCGCCAAGCAGCAACAATACTCAGTTGTGTATAGGCCTACATAGGGCGCTTGATAGTGCAGTTGCTAGTGGCTATTGGCGTGGTGGCCTGTAAATTGAGTGATCGAGGTTCAAGTCCACATGAGGGAGACATTTGGTTGGATATTTCTGCTTATGGGTGCATTTAGCGAGAGCTTAAAATAGCGGGGGAAATATCGATCTTCTAAAACTAATTATATGTATTGTGTTCTGTTTTATGGTCGTGTGTTCAATTCTGAGCCTTAGGAAGAGGAATAGTTATAAAATTTGACTTTACCTCACTCTGTATCTTTTTATTGTATTGCATTGTATTGTATTGTATTTTACAACACACCTATAATTGTAGGCCTATGGAATTGGGCTGCATTGCAATGCAATGCAATACATTGTATTCGGTTGTATTGTACTGTGTTGTATTGTATTGCCCTGTATTGTATTGAATTGTATTGTAATGTATTGTAGTATTGTATTGTAATGTATTGTATTAAATTGTATATTGTAATGTACTGTATTGTATCGAATTTTATCGTAATGCACCGGTACTGTATTGTAATGTATTGTACTCAACTGTATGGTAATGTATTGTATTGTAATGTATTGCATTGAATTGTCTTGTAATATACTGTATTGTATTGTATTGTGCTGCATTGTATTGCATTTCATTGTACTGCGTTTCTTCTGAACCTTGAGCGCATTCCTATAATCATAAAGAACGGTTCGTGTATCATCAGTGTTGTGTCCTACATAATCATGACAATCTTTCATGCACTTCTTAACAGACACACGGACACAGACACAGACATACACAGATACAGACAGACAGACATACATACATACATGCATGCATGCAGAAATACAGGCAGGCAGACAGACAGATAGATAGACAGACACACAGACACACGAACACAGACAGACACGCAGATAGACACACATACAGATAGACAGACAGGCAGACAGACACGCAGAGAGGTTTTTCTGCGGTTGCATGTCTGACGTCTTTTCACAGATGATTTGGCCTAAGTCGTCCACATGATGGTTGACTATACGGACTAAAATAAACAGAATACGGTGCAGTCAGTGCTCTTGTAATCTTATAATCCATGTATATATATATATATATATATATAGTTATATATGTAATTATGTGTGTATATATAAAATGGTGATTATTATAAATGGATCTTATAGTGTATAGGTTGATCCTTGCGGCTTTGTAAACAGTATATTTTACATTATTATTATATTATATAGTATATTATCTGCATATATATATATATATATATACAGGTTTTTTACATATATATTCATTCGTTCGTTCATTCATTCATTCATTCATTCATTCATTCATACATTCAAAATTGAGAAACAGACAGACAGACAAGCAGACTTACTGCAGAGTAGTATATAAAGGATGGGGGACATATAATATAAAACACATGCACGACTTTGTATTATGAATTTTGACCCATTATTCATCTACCTTCACAAAGTTTGCATACACCAATAATAAGCAAATACAACCTATTACTAAATAAATACGCGAAGCATAATAGGCGTATACGCAATAAAAATTATAAGGTATTATATAGGTCTACCGGTATCTACGACGCACACTTATGCATGTTTATTGCATAATGTAGGCCTATATCTAGGCCTATGTGTATATAGGCCTAAATAAAATACACACTCGTATATATATACATATATATATATATATATATTATAATATTATTATATACACAAGCCTGTGTATATATTTTGTATGTGAATGCATAATGTAGGCCTATATATTATAAGTGATGTTATGTGTTCTTGCGTAGTAAGCATAATATTATGACGTGACGTGGTATTTATTTGTGTATAACAGATGATGACAAAGGAGGAGAAATCCGTACTCAAGAAGTTTAAGACTCAATTGTCTGCTGATGTTTTTATGTCGGATGAATTCATTCGTGATCTACAGTCAACAGGTCTTCTCAGCGCCAAGCACTTAACACTAGCACAGGTCAGAATAATTATACAGCATTTTGTTTCATCCAATTACTGGCCATAGATGTAAAAAAAACATGGAAACGGAATAAACAAACGGAAAAAACGTCGTTTTATTCGAAAAAATAAAAAACGGAAAAAAACCGACAAAAAAACGGAAACGGAAAATAATTTGACTTTTTACATCTTAAACTGCATTTTAGACATAAATAAAACCCTTGTTTACTTTTTTGTAGGCCTATCTCTTAAATGATGGCGTTAAACAAATAAATAATGACATCAGTTATCTGAAACCTTGAGATTGGGCTGAAAACGTAAGAAATAGGGCCTATCAGGAAAAATAAAATTACGGAAAATAATAGGAGACAGAAAATAAATAAATAGCGTTATAAAAAAAATTTAAAAAACGGAATAAAACGATGGAAAAATAACAAACGAAAAAAACGACTTTTTGGGAGCGAATAAAAAACGAGGAAAAAAACGTTTTAAACAACTATGTTACTCGCCATGCATTTACGGTTATCTCAGCATAAAATGTTTAACCTGCGTATAATTACACTGCCTCTCTGTCTTACTATCCGAACTGATCTTCTTAGACACCCGTATAAAATAATTTACTCAGTTATATTACGAGAAATGTGGTTATCAATTGGTGAATTAAAAAATACCTTATCTTACTTTATGTACATGTACTGTTACAGTAGGTCAGTGGGAAATCATTTCGTCAGGATGATCAGATCTCACACCTCTAAAACGTTTTCAGATAATGCTATAATATCGAAGCACATTGAATTCCCTGTAGATATCTTCGGAGCTAAAAAATAGTCAACAGATCAAAATTAATAGAAGGAGGAGGGAGGATTCCAATTAAATTTTGACAAGGGTCTGTGACAACAGAGGCCGTTACCTTGGACAGAAATTTGCTCGGCATATTACAGCACTTATGAGCAAGGTACTATTTTTTATAGGCGATACAATCATCTCCATATGGACACGAATAATTTTCGTTCATAAAACTCTGTTCAAATAATTATACACTTTATGTACTTGGTCTTTAAAATAGGGGACGTCTGAGGGGAATATGCCGGATGGAATGTGTCCTTTACCCCTCTCTTTCACCGGCCCTCGCCAATCAGCTGTCCGCCTGCTATCGAAAACCAAACACTTTGAGATAATATAATATTATCATCATCAATTGACCACCATGATAGACTGGTTGCTTCTTCCTTTGTTGCTACTGCTGTTCAATATGATGATTATGATGATAACGAATATGAAGAAGATGATGACGACGACGATAATGACGATGATGATGACGACGACGACGATGACGACGATGATGACTACGACGATGGTGATGGCTCGATCGAGAATCCACGTGTATCTAAGTTGTATTGTATTTTATTGTATTGTACTGTATTGCATTGCATTGTACTGTATTGTATTATATTGCATTGCATTGTATTGCATTGTATTAAAAATGTATTGTATTGCATTGTAATGTATTGCACTACATTGCATTTTATTGTATTGCATTGCATTTTGTTGTATTGTATTGCATTGTACTGTATTGCATTGCATCGTATTGTATTGTATTGCATTGTATCTAAATGCCACTATACATATAAGTTGTATTGCATTGTATCTAAATGCCACTGTAAGTTGTATTGCATTGTATTTAAATCACCATAGAAGTCAAAGACAAACGAAGAGAAGATGTCGGTGGTGATTCAGTCGATCCTCGATCAGAACAGTGCTCAGAGTTTGCCGAGGTTGTGTTCCGCTCTCGACAGGACCGGAAGTAAGGATGCTCGAGGTCTGAGTCGAACACTTCGAGCGAATCTTCGCATCGAGCAAGGAGAGATCGAACCAAGACGTCACGTCATCGACCAATCAGCCGTCTATGTACACAAGTAAGATCAATGACAACCGTTATTGCAACATTAATTAGCCTATATAATATTATTGCCTCAATTGCCACATTAATTATAGTTATTAATAGGCGCAATAGAATACATTGATCTGCGGTACAATTATGACGAGGACACAACGGTGGTGGTGTTGGTGCTGGTAGTAATAGTAGCAGTAGTAGGCCTAGTAGTAATTTTAGTGCTGGTTGCAGAAGCAGCAGTAGTGGTATTAGTAATTGTATAGTAGAAGTAGATGTAGTATAAGTAGTTGTAGTAGAAGTAGTTGTAGTAGAAGTAGTTGCTGTTGTAGTAGTGGTGGTGATGGTGGTGGTGGTGGTGGTGGTGGTGGTGGTGGTGGTGGTGGTGGTGGTGGTGGTGGTGGTGGTGGTGGTGGTGGTGGTGATGGAGGTGGTGGTGGTGGTGGTGGAGGTGGTGGTGGTGATGGTGGTGGTGGTGGTGGTGATGGTGGTGGTGGTGGTGGTGGTGATGGTGGTGGTGGTGGTGGTGGTGGCGGTGGCGGCAGTAATTGTTATTGTGGTCGTAGCTGTGGTAGTAGTTGGTGATGTTTTTGTTATTGTGAATGTAATAGTAGTTGTTGCTGCTGTGGTAGCCTAACTGTTGTTCTTGCTGTTGTTGCTTTGCCTTCTAATACAGACCATTGCACAGTTTTGAAGTAACTTCACTATCTCTGAGCTTTTATAATTATCTCTAGTAAAATAATGAGATTAATAATTATCATCATAATAATAATCATCATAATAATAATCATCATCGTCACAGTCATCATCATGATCGTCATCATGATGATGATCATGATCATCATGATCATCATCATCATCATCATCATCCTAGCCCTTATTTCAATGATCATTATAATAATGACATATTTTATTACACGCAACAATGCAACGAAGCACAATGCAAACATGAAGACAATGAAGTCGTAGAATAAGCGAAACACAATAAAGTTTTTAGAGATAATAATATTATCATTATTATAAACAAAGGCCATCCTCATTCGACCATCCAATTAACAATTTACGGGCTGACTGTCCCTATTCAGACAATCGAACCGGCGTCAAAACCTGTTTTAGTTTTAGCCTACTCAACTATATTAAATTCTCAAATGATCATAAAACTGTTGACTGAAACGAAATTATTGTCGCGAGCTGAATTGTTTTGCAATGGTCTGGCAGCAGTCTTTCTTGATGGCTTCGTCGATTTTAATTGGTCTTTCTGCCAGTCCCAAGTCAGAGGAAAAGGGGAGGGCGACGATAGTGAACTTTGTTATGAAACAACACGCCATGGCAAACAGCTAACCACAAATATCTGCGGTCTACAATTATATAGGAAAACATGTTTTCTAGAAATGTTTACCAATTAAACGTAATCAAAAACGTAGAAACTGAGTTTTTGAAGTTCTGCTCAAAAGTTAATCGGAGGGCACTAGCTTATTCACTAGCGCTGTGTCTTGTCAGATGAGTTGGTCAAAACTTGACTACTTTCTTTTGCACTCAACCCCACGACGATTTCCGTACACAGTACACACCCAGTCTGTCTGTCTGCTTGTATGTCTGTGTGTCTGTCTGTCTATCTGCCTGCGTGTCTGTGTTTCTGTCTGTCGATGTGCATGTCTGTCAGTTAATTAATTATGTCATTCAGTCTTCAGTCTTCTGTAGGCTACGTCTATCCGTTTGTCTGACTATACATGATACATGTGTGTGTGTGTGTGTGTGTGTGTGTGTGTGTGTGTGTGTGTGTGTGTGTGTGTGTGTGTGTGTGTGTGTGTGTGTGTGTGTGTGTGTGTGTGTGTGTGTCTGTGTCTACCTGCGTGCCTGTCTGTCTGGCTGGCTGTCTGTCTCTGCCAATCTATATGTCTTTCTGTTTCTCTGTCTGTCTCTTTGGTTGTCTGTAATATTCATCCTCTGTTCTTTCTCTCGTCCTTCCACCCAGTTGGTCTTAAGATCTTCTTAACCGGATTCTATTCGAATTTAGGCCATCGATTAGTCCATGGCCTAATGATAATCATAGGCCTCGAGCTCCATCATTGATCGCTGCATTGTGCACGTACAAATGGCGCTATAAGAATAATGTGGGATTCGATAGAGATCGAGCCAATGACAGTTTTAAGAAGATTGGGTATTTTGTTGCTCGTGCAAAGCCATTCGCAAGGGATGGACATAAACATACCTACAGTGGTCTTTACCGTTTGTATTAATAGTCCTAAAATTCCTTTTAAAAGAGGTGTCGAAAAAGACCTTTTTCCGTATTTATCTCTATTTATTTTATTTATCTCTTTTTCATGCTATTTATCTCTATTTACTTATCTCTATTTTTGGTCTATTTTGTTACTTTATTTGGTGCTATTTTCTGCTTTCTCTTAGGAAATTCGGGCACAGCAAGAAGTTTTCACAGGGCGACAAGAACGCCATGATTCGAGCAATGGCTGTGAAGTTCGAAGCGGACAGCGCGGAGTTCCACAAGGACACGGAGCAGGCGGAGGCCGAGCTGTCCAAGGAAACCTCCGTCCTCAAAGAACGAGACCGGAAGCTGGCGACCATAACCGAGTCCCTGCTGAAGTTCTGCCGGACCGAGGAATCCCGCCTGACCACGCACGCCCACGACAAGGACTCGACGAGCCAGTTCCTGTGGAAGATGGCCCAGCTGGACGCCAAGACCCTGGCAGGACTCGAGCTGCTCCAGCGTCATTTCGAGGAGCTTCTGACGCGCGTCGACGTCACCGTCTACGTCACAGAGACGTTTCAGCGGGAACGCGAGCGCAGCCTGGCTCTCCTCGGTGTCCAAGGCGACGGGGTCAAGGGTGAGACGTTGGCTGGTGCGCTTGAGCCCCGGATGAAAGAGGCGGAGGCGGGGAGGAAGCCAGGTGACGACGATCCGGATGACGTCATAAAGGCGCTGACGTCAAAGGTGGCGGCGCTCACGTCGAGTGTTGCTAAGCAACGCGACAGGGCGGAGGGAGTGCGATTGAAGTTGGAGAAAGCGGATAAGACGATTGAGGAGCTGCGTAAGTTGGATAAGCCAGCTGTTGAGCAGGTGGCAGCGAAGCCATACCATCGCGCCATGTGGGCCTAGGGTGTAAGGTGAACGCCTAGGGTTATGGCTTGTCCGGGGGGGCTTATGGTAAATGCCTAAGACAAAGACCTGCTCTAGGTTTAGATAAGTTGACTAGGGTGATGGCCTGTCCTAAGGTTAGGGAAATGCCTACACTCTAAACGCGAAGTATGTTATATGGTAAGCTTAAGCTTACTTCGGCTTGTCCACTGGGTGGATAGTTTAAGCCATGCCTAGTAGTAAGCTCCACAGCTTACTTTGAAAGTAAGCTCTCTACCTTACTTCAAGGTAAGGTCAAGGTTACTTCAGGTTTGTCCAACAGGTGGATAGTTAGGAAACCATGTGGTAAGTTGCAGAGCTTACTTCACTGAGTATGTAGCTTACTTTATAGCAACTTGCAGGGCTTACTTTATAGCTTACTTTATAGCAACTTGCAGAGCTTACTTTATAGCTTACTTTATAGCAACTTGCAGAGCTTACTTTATAGCTTACTTTATAGCAACTTGCAGAGCTTACTTTATAGCTTACTTTATAGCAACTTGCAGTGCTCACTTTATAGCTTACTTTATAGCAACTTGCAGAGCTTACTTTATAGCTTACTTTATAGCAACTTGCAGTGCTTACTTTATAGCTTACTTCTCAAGGTTTCTAAAAGGAGAGGTTTCTACATTGTACATGGAAAGGTAACGTTACTTGAAAAAGTTCTCAAGGTTTTCTCATGGTGAAGCAATGTGCTTTGAAGAAAGCTGCCTAGGTTACCATAAAATTTAATCTTCAGTGCTACTTCATGGACTCTTGAAGAGTCTATACAATGAACCTTGACATTGCCCTCAGTCGTAATTAAAGTAAACCATTCAATCCAGTATTATACTAGAACAGGAAAACTCAATGATAAACTTTACTAATGCAATCTTCAGCATCAAAATTTGTCAAAGTCAACGAGTTTATTACATTTGAACTCATAACAACATTACCAATCAAACAATCATCAAGTATAAACGAAGCCGTAAAAGAGCAATAGTTTAAACAGGGATGGGCCCTGATTTCCAGTATGCAATTGCTTACATTGGATAGTCACAATTGCTGAGATCTAAGCATGCAGATTATTAGATTAAACATAGAATGAGAGTATAGCAGTAAAACAAACTCTTAAGATCGGCATCAGTCCTACACTAGCAAAAAGTCAAGCAAGAGGATTGTAATAGAGAACTCAATAGTTCATACGAAACGAACATTAGTTTGAAAGTCTGCAATGTTATTACATAATAGGAATGCCTTTTTATACTAACATCATAACAGTACTGGTGATAGTTATAGTAGCAGTATTAACAATAGTAACTAATGCAAATAACAGTAATCCTACAAATATAGTAATAATTGATAACTAGTAATCACAATACTAATAACAATGACACTAGTACAATTTCCAGCATTTTTTCCCAGTCATACGATTAGCAATAGCAGTAGCAATTCATTCATTCATTTCAGACATTTATATAGCGCCTCTTTAAGAATATCTATTCAGAAGCGCTCCCGACCCAACCACGGCTAAAGAGAACAGTCTTAAGAGCAGAGTAGAGCGCAGTCTCAAAGGCGTAGTTCCACAGGGAGCACATTCCAGATTGCAGGGCTAACAACAGAAAAGGCACGGCGCTGCACAATAGAAGTGCGTGACCAGAGGACAAGAAGCTCAGACTGCTTATAAGAGCGGAGGGAGCCACGCCGCTGGACACTCAACAGAGCTCCTGCAAATAAACAGGGGCCACACCCGCGAGACAGCGCCAAACCAAGAAAGATATTCGGTAAGTGACCCTTTGTGAGAAAGGAAGCCAGTACAATAGCACAATAACAGCAACAATAGCCTTTAATGGAACATAATGGTCAGTACCAATCATGCTAAAAATCACCTTTTAGCCAAAAAATTATAAAAGTGAAAAATTTATATTAATTATCAAAGCGGATTATGACAATTGCCATGAATAATAATAGAAGCGATGTTCAGCAAATTGTACACTTTTAGAACAGGATAAAGCAGCAATCTTCATATTGTTCAAATGGGACATAACAATTAATAATAATTTATATTCAGATTTTTGCACGTTCTCTATCTCTGATCACTAAAAAACTTAAAATGCTACATCTCCTATCAAGTTTATAGTTCCTGCTAGACTACAATGTCCATTGATGCAGAATTTTGGGGAATGCTGCAAATCTGCTTTCCATGAGACCTGTTACTTTGTTACAGATCGATGACTGCAGGAACATCTGAAAACAAGAACCCAGAATTTTATTTTTAATAGTATCACAAAAAAGAATGAATACAATTTTTAATTATAATGTGACAATAGACCTCACACATAGTGTCTTTGACAACCCATTTCGAGGGTGCTTGACAAAAGTGCGCATGCCATAAAAGCGTCATGCTAAAATTACCTAGGTAGAAATTTTACAGCCCTATTGATTGAAGTAATTTATTAAATGACAAACAAAAAGCAACAAAATATATGCAATGACAACACATTTACAATAGAGTTCTCTGATGTAGATGTCAAAGGTACAACCCTAAAGGGCTTATAAACCTGCTAAGTCAAGGGTTGTCTTCTTTCCCATGGAATTATTTCTGATGGCCTCACGATATTTGGATACTGGTATACACAGTGCCAGACAAGTAAGGCCTAAAAAAATGTTGTGTTTCCGGTAACAGAGCTAAAAAAAATTGGGTAGGTAGGTCGGAAATTATTTTTATTTTGGTAAAATATTTTTATGCAGTGACTATCCGAAAAAGTATACCCCACTAGTCTTTTTTGCACGCTGCAACAAAGTACGTGTTCTAAGCAAGTATAAACTGCCTATTTCCCGACTGTCTGCACCCAAAACTGCTTTAGAAACAGTCCTATTAATTTCATTTTGTTGACGTCTTTTCTGTTATGTCAATACAAAAGGTTTTTTTTAAGTTTTAAAATAAAATAAAAAATTAGAAAAAATATTTGGGTCGCGGCCGTAAAAATGGGTCGGTCGGGTTACCGGAAACACAACATTTTTTACGCCTATATATATAAGAAAGAAGAGAAAAACTTAACATGTAACTGATGAGATTCGATATAAAAATAAAAAGCACTGTATTCATTATTTCATACCAATTTAACACACAGCATAAATATTGTACATGCAGCCCCAGGTCCAATAATGCTTTAATGCAGTCCTAAATTGTTTCAAACATGGTATTTTTAGGTATATTACAATGGTTACAGAACGTGAATTCCAAAATCATGGACCCATGCATTTGACCGATGTGCTTAGTCTACTCAGAGCTACACCTAGCCCAGAGACGGTCAAAGAAAAAAGGTCTTGAGCAACAGGTAGAAAGCAGGCAAATTATTCTGAGGTAGTAGGCGCAGCCCGAACCCATTTTCAGTGGAGGTGCTAACAACCGAGAAGCCTCAACACTATGTGACCAAAGAGTGAAAGGAACCCTGCAGGAGCTGCTCCATAGCCGAAGAGCGCAAAGCTTGATAGAAGGCCAATTTAATCAAACACTACCAGATAAGTGCTGCTATTATGTAGGTCGAGATTAGGACATGCGTTTTGAGGCTGGAAGCCAGTGAAAAACATCACGCATGTAAGGAAAAACCAGGGCATATTTTGATATATGACCAAGCAAGCCAACTGAGGTAGTAGGCTGCGCCTACTACCTCAGAATAATTTGCCTGCTTTCTACCAGTTGCTCAAGACCTTTTTTCTTTGACCGTCTCTGGGCTAGGTGTAGCTCTGAGTAGACCAAGCCAAGCAGCAGAGCAAATGACCCAGTCAAGACGCCCTATTAAGCCAGATGGGTGACCAGCCAGAACCGAGCAGCAATGACCAACTCTGCTGGTAACAAAGGAGGGGACAAGCATGCGAAATGACACTTCATACTAAAGATGCACTTTAGTTTACTTGATATTGCCCAGTTCCCAAAATTCAGAAATGCATGCACAATCATAAAAAAACTGATTGTACTAAGCAATTGTGAGCGAACGACTTGCTCAAGGTCTCTACAGGCGACTGTCTGAGTGGAAGCACGAACAAATAGGCTGAGAACTAAAAATCAATTCAGCTACCATTACTCAATGCAATTATTCGCAGTGAAGTCACAAATTTATGTTCAACAGATGCAAGAGATGACAAAAGAAAATTCTATGGTCAGTTTCGAAAGTGTTACAAAAGTAAAGAGGGTAATTACTTTAATTCTATCTTAGAGGACAGTTTGTCTAAAATTAAACTAGTCACAGCATAGTAATAATGCACATCTATAGCAGAAGAAATTTTACATACATGTAAGAAGTTGAATTAAGTCTGAATCTAAAGGAATTCCAGCACGTCTAATTCAGGTCAAGACAAGGGACACATAAGCTTCCAAGGTAAACAAATTTGATCTTCACCTTCAAAAGACGAGCTGTTGGTGTTGGCACAGGCTACAATTTCATCGACACAGAAACAACCAGATGCCAGTAACTCCAGCAGCTCCTACATCAAAACCAACTGAGAATTTTTAAATCACTAGAGTGAAATCATCATATATGCAAAATAACATGTAACCAACCAATCTTAGACTTGGCTGTAAATTTGCTATTTTGTATGCATACCCTAAGATAATTAAAATGAATGAAAAAAGTTTGTTAAATAAACACGATAATATGTGGAATGTCCTGTATTGCCTCCCTGCCTCGTAGTGAATTATATAGCGGGTCTCTGCTTTGTTGTGGCAGTAACACGAAGCTGCTATTACCAGCTTCACCAGTTGCATATTTTCTTGCGATCCCTATCTCATGATGCCGCTGTGGTCCTTGTCCACACCTTTGTAACCAGCATAATTGATCATTGCTGCTCAGTTCTTGCTGGCCACTCATCTAGCTTAATAGGGCGTCTTGACCGGGTCATGCGCTCTGCTGGTCCTCTAATTGGTCATATTCCAAAATTTGGCCCGATCTCTGCTTACATGCGTGATGTTTTGCACTGACTTCCAGTCTCGCAGTGCATCTCGTACAGAATAGCAGCACTTGTCTGGGGGTGCCTCACTGGTAGAGCCCCGTCCTACTTATCTGATTTCTGGTCTTTGACATAGCATCCCGTCAAGCTTTACGCTCTTCGGCCAATGGGGATCTGCTGGTCCCTCGAACCCGCTCTGCTACCAGACAGCATCAAGCCTTCTCGGTTGTTGGCCCGTCCAGATGGAATGGGCTCCCACTTGCACTATGCTTGCTACCTCGGAATAATTTGCCTGTTTCTACAAGTTGTTTAAGACCTATCTTTTTAGCTCTGGCTGGGTCGGGAGCGCCTCTGAGTAGGCTTCTTGAAGGGCGCTATATAAGTTTTCGGAATAAATGAATGAATGAATGAACACTTAGGTGCTGTTCCTGTATATTTGCAAGACTAATGCCACACCACTTCAGTTGTTAACCGGCAACGTGCTCTGCATTCATCCACTTAGGGTGAAATCCTCGTTTCCCAGAGCATAAACTGTTCTTAGACAGCATCATTCTCTGTTATTGCCCCCATGATATGGAATGGGCTCCCACTTCTATGTCAAACAATCAGCATTTATATAGCGCCCCTTCAAGGTATCTACTCAGAAAAAAAATCGATTTTGTTCACCTCTCAGAATTATTTCCTCACTACACCTTCTCCTCAACCGTTCTTGATCTGGGTGTTACCTTAGACAGCTTCCTTTCTTTTAAAGACCATAATTCTAATCTTACACGCTCTTCCTATTTTCATTTAAGGCGTCTGAGGGCTATTCGGCGTTCTGTTTCGTCTTCTGTTTTTACCACTCTGGTTCATGCTTTTGTTTGCTCCCGAATTGACTACTGTAATTCTCTTCTAATTGGACTGCCTAAGGTTCGTCTCTCACCTTTACAGTCGGTCTTGCGCACTGGGAGCGCCTCTGAACGGTTCGCCCTACTACAGGCGCTTTATAAAGGTTTTTATACAATACAATACAATACAACACAGAGGCGCTCCCAACCAAGATCAAGCGAAAAGAATTCTTCAATAGTTTGTGAAATTGAGAGCAGCTTGGGACGTGTTGCATAGTCCAGGGAAGCCCATTCAAGGTTGTTGGACCAAACACAGAGAGCGAACGCCTCTGCAGTGTTGCAGAGCGAGTGAAAGGAACCATTAAATCACCATGGATAGCAGAAATTATTATTGTAAAAATAATAATAGCAAGGACAGTGAAGGTTAAATGGTCAAATATGGTCTGTATGTTAAAGTTTTAAAGACACAAGAATAATCTACCCAAACATGTCATAGAAACAGCTAAATAAGGACACCAAGAACACAACTGTGCCAAATTCCAAGTAAATCTGAGTCTGTCATGTCAATCATCGTTGCAAAATAGGTTGATTTGACAATTTAAGCATCAGTCTTTTTATAAGTATGCACAATGCATGTGCTATTTATGGTTTAGCTTAAAAAGCAAAGAATGATAATTAATGTTCTACTTGCCTCACTATATGCCAGTGGGACTCTTTTCCAAAGATGAAACCTAAAAATTACAAGAATACATCCATTACAGTCTCTATAAGCAACAAAATATTTGCAGAGCTCAGTTCACTGAATATTTTGCATTAAAATTTCATTATTAGAATCTATACAGCGCCACTTCAAGAAACTATTCAGAGGCGCCCCCAGCCCAGCCACGGCTATAGAAAAAAGATTTAAGGGACTTAAGAAATAAAGATTGACTGCTCAGGTGGAGATGGAGGTTAGGGGGGGAGGTCATTCCAGATTGACGGCCCTACAACCGAGAAAGCTCGGCGCTGTCTGGTAGCTAAGCGAGCCCGTGGAACAAGCAGTTGTCCCATTGCAGCAGAGCGAAGGGCCCGACGCGCTTCAATGTCAGAGACTGGGCGACAGAGAATGCGCAGGTAAGATGGGGCACAACCAAGGATACAGCGAGAGACAAGGGCAGCAATTCAGTAAGATTGACACTGACACAATGATAGGGCCCAAATTAAAAAATTATTTCCATTGTTTTCACTGTCTGTAGCCATTTCATGTCACAACAATAAAAAACTCTGAGGTTCAGGATTTGCAGTGATAACCTCTGTTCTGATAGCACTTTTAATATGAGCTACGGCATCGATTGGGCCAGTTTTTGGCAGAACTCATGTGTTATTTCCAGCACCAACTCAGTATTTATCCAGTTGATCTTGAAAGTGAGCCTCAAGAGTGCCATTTATGAGCAGAGATCTTCTGCTGCCCACATTCTCAATAATAGTCAAGTCTGTAACTGCTACCATGTCACGGCTACACCAATTGAATGAGCTTCTGATTCAGCCAGGATTTGGAAGCCTTTATGTCAATACAAGGGGCCTCATACTGTTGAACGTAGCTGATACCATGGCTGGTGGTTAAATTTTGCAGTTTCTCTTTTGAAATGTTAAGAAATACGCTCCAGTTTATGCTGTCCAGAGTTCTCTGGCATTATCCAGAATCCATTCCTTATAGCAACCAACACTGCTCCCCATACCATGACCTTTTGGAACCTGCTTCACCATCGATATGACATGCAAGGGATTATGCCTTTGATTATGTGGTCTCATATGCCTGCAGGAATTGTAGAAACAATTGGACTGCGTGAATAACTGAATATGCTTTCATACGAATACATCAAATGCTTTCAACAGGATGCGGCACCATGTCATGGCAAAAAGACCGCTAAACCCAAGGAAAAGGGCATCCCTGGAACTATGGCCTGGTTGCAGTCAAGAATTGAACAGTATTGATAATGTGTGGACGCTGCACGTGATGATGTATAAACTCTGTTTATAATCCCACTTCTGAGGCTCACTTGTTCATCTGGCATTGTGCGGCGTACACGAGATAACACCTGAGTTCTGGCAAAAACTGTGATTTTATATATGAAAAAACACAATTTATCACTGCAAATCCTGAACCTTAGTGATATAAATTTCTTATTCTTATTCTTAATCATTAAATGACTCAAGATGGTCAAACAATGGAAATAATGATTGATTTTGGGCCCTCTCAATGGGTTAGTGTCAATCGGTGATTTATTCACGTTGCGATGGAAACTGGCCAAAATTTAGACTTTTGCAGAAAAATATTCGATTGTATTTGTCACAAATCTTTTCCCTCTTCTTCTCTACGTGTGACCTTCAGTCTCTTCGGAAGCTTCTTCGTATAAGTTCGTGGTAGCGTAGGCCTATCCCTAGATAACTGTTTCATTAGCTAAATGGCTAGGTTAAAGAATCTACAGTCTTTCACTGTTTTGTTAACCAACAACGACGACGTGTTTAACTCTTCTTATTATACTCCAAAATCCGATATAAAGTAAAACGATCAGCAACAACACAACAATGACTACACTTGCGTTATCATAACAACTACACGACTACTATCTTCATCAGTCTACTCTATCGCAACTCAACAACAACTCTTACAGCCTATCTCAACGGCTCTCAACACGCAACAACTCCTTCTTCACTTCCACTCCCTTCTTGTACAATTAACGTACGCTCGTCTAGACGTCACGTGCTGTCCAGACAATCACCTGTGCAGACGCCGCGCGGCAATTTGCACCTGGCCTACTTACGTCGCTGTACGACAATCGGCGTGCACTGATTAAATTAGCTTACATTACCTCCTTCCTTTCTTTTGAAGAGAGCTAATTAATCTTAAAAATTAGCGAACGTATAATGCTTAAACTAAATACAAACAATTTCTATACTAAATGCAATCACAAAATATCTTATACTACAATCTCGATAAGCAGTCCGCTACTACATTCAGCTTTCCCTTCTTATAGTTCAACAGAATGTCAAAATTTTGCAATGATAAAGACCATCGGACTAACTTAGCAGACTTCGACATTGACTCAGTCAAATAAACTAAAGGATTATGGTCAGTGAACACATTAATCTTGGAACCAATAATAATTTCTTTCAATTTGTTTAAAGCCCATATGATTGCATAGGCTTCCTTCTCAATCGTCGCCCATCTCCTCTGGGTATCTGTCAGCTTCTGGCTGATAAATGAAACGGGACGTTCTATCCCCTCATCGTCCACTTGTGACAGCACAGCCCCCACAGCAAAATCACTGCTATCACAGTACAAATTAAATGGTTTGCCAACCTCGAACATGTACAGAATAACATTCGATAAAACAATTTCTTTAAGAGAATCAAAAGATTTCTGGTGGTCCTCAGTCCAAATAATGTTCTCAGGTGTCTGCTTGCTAGTTAAATCTGTCAATGGTTTAGCAATCTCAGCAAAATTACAAATAAATTGTCTGTAGAAACCAAAGAATATCAATCAATTAGTTAGCAAATGTTAGGATTCTTCGGGTTCAGCACCACTTCCTGTTCTACCAGTGTACATAATCCAGGTTTGTCCGAAACTCTGTCTGCATAACAGTTCAGTACATCCAGTAGCTGTTTCTGTTGCTCGCTCGTAAGATGTCCGATCTGTTCATAGTCCAATTGCAGCGATTTCTGTGTCGTCTCTGCATGGTCTTCTTTCAATGGTAGCTCTACCACTGATCCGAATTCGTCGTCCTCTTCCACGATGAGACCACACGATAATGTTCTTGCGATGAACTTCCTCATTTTGTTGGCATGGACGATTCGTCGGCCGTTTTCATTCATGTCCACCAGATACGAATACTTGGATCTTCTTTGTAGCACTGTACATGGACCATGCCATCGTGAGATCAATTTATTGGTTGACGTTGGATACAGGACGATGACGTTTTCTCCTGGTTCGAATTCTTTATCCTTGGCCCTCTTGTTGTATTGACTGGCGTATTGTTTTTGCTTTTCCTCTGCACAATTCTCAGCAAATATCAAAGCTTTCTCCATGTCTGCTCTTAAGTTCTTCAGGTACTTTGCTGGTTGTACTCCAATGTTTGGCGGTAGATTTATTTCTTTGGTCCAGCTTTCCTTTAAGATATTTAATGGTCCTCTTGGCATTTTTCCATACACCAGCAGATATGGTGCCACTCCTGTCGTTGCGTTGGGAACTTCTCTCAATGCCCATACGGTAAACGGAATGATTTTATGCCACTGTCTTGGATTTTCCACAATGACATGATGCACCATCTTCTTGAACGTCTGATTCCATCTCTCAACTAATCCAGCTGCCTCAGGATGCCCTGGTGAATCGAATCGTGGACAGCATCCCATCAATTTCAAAAATTCTCTTGTGAGACTGGCTGTAAAATTTGTGCCTCTGTCGCTGGTGATCACAGACGGCACCCCCACGTCAATGAATAGCTTCATCAAAGCTTCGCACACAGCCTTAGCAGTCAATGACTTCAGCAAAAAGATTGTCGGCCATCTTGTACATGAATCCACTATGCACAAGCAATACTTATGCCCAGCTGCTGACTTCGGTTCTATTGGGCCTACCACGTCCATAGTCATCCGTCGGAATGGCACATCTTCCCTTGGAATTGGTGTAATCGGCACTCGATCCATCACCAAACTTCGTGCCTTCAGCTGACACTTCTCACAGGACTTACAAAATTTCACCACGTCTCGACGCATCTTTGGCCAGACAAAGGACAACTTGATTCTCTCTCGTGTCTTCTCTTCTCCCAAGTGTCCGCCAAATACTGACTCGTGAGCTAATTCCATTACTTGAATTCTTCTCTCTTTCGGTAACACCAACTGATACACAAGCTGATCCAGCATTTGATGCTTCTTATACAGCAATCCATTCACCACGCTAAACTCTGATCCTTGGTCTTCAGCGATCCTCCACCACGATTTCAGTGACTCGTCATTTCTCTGCTGCTCCTCGAATTTCTTCGCATCTTCCAGCTGTCTTTCATCGTTCGAATTCTCTGTGAACAAGTCCCTCATACTTGTCTCCAGTTCAGCGTCGCTTCCGGAATCTTCACTATCATTTCGTTCACATGCAGCCATCTCTTCTTCAGTTTCATTGTTCTCAGATGTTGTTCTTTCGTCATCTTGGATGCTGAGTTCATCTTCGCTTTCCGTGTCATCTTCTTGCGAACTTTCGTTTATCGTTTCATCTTCTCCGTCTTCGACTTCTGCTCTCCGACTTTGTGCTCTTGTAGTCACATTCGCTTGTAGCTCTCCTTGCAATATACTGATTGGTGGAACCTCTTTCAGTTCTGCAATTATCTCTGGATGTAGCAGGAACTTTTCTGGATTTTCTTTACACAGTTCTGCTGAAATGCTGGCACACACTAAAGTTAAATATGGCGCGATATTTATTGTCCTGTCCTCTGTAGCTGTTCCTTCGTTACGACCGCTCATCCGCACTTCGATTTTCACCAACTTAGCTGGAATCGGCTCTCCAGCTACACATTGCAAATGAACTCTGCCGATTTCTTCTACTGTCGTTCCTTTCAGTAGTTCCTCGTTGATTACTGGTATCTCGGTCCCCGAGTCAATCAACGCCTCGACTTGTACAGGCTGCCCATCAGTCCCACGTATCTCCACATTTACATGCTGCAACGATATTTTCTTTATGCGTTGACACTCCTCTTTACTTTTTGTTTCTCGACAATTTTCTGCAATGGAAGTAGTCTTTATCGCTTCTTTCAGTATGGTGAACTGCGGCGTACACTTCATCACTGACTTTACTTCTGTTTCTTGGTTGCATTGTTCTTCCCAACCAGGAGGTGCATTTATCACTTGTATCTGGTTTACTCGAAGATTTTCTGCACTTCTGCTAAAGTTCTTCCTCAGATTTGCCGCTCCTGGTGCTTGGCAATGTTTTATTAGGTGTTTATCAGAATTGCAATTGTGGCAACGCTTCTTGATAAAACTTCTTTGCTCCTTGTTCTCCCACTTGTTGTACGGCGTGTAAGATGCATTACTTTCTGTTGGGCGTCCCAGCGGCGGAGTTCGATTGTAGGCTTGTCTGTCCCACGTTGACTGTTGTTTATCTTGCGACCACTGCTTTCCAGAATAATCATCTTTCTTTGCATCATTACTCTTGGCTTGGCTTCCGGTGTCTTTGCTATCCTTGTTCCACTTGGGTTGCTTTGGACTATTGTCCCATGCTTCAAATTTCGGTTTGTCTTGGAACATCACACCAATCCGATTGTTTACATGTATATCTGCGAGATCTGCAACATTACTAGCTTCCAAGCATTATGTGCCCTCTTTTGCTAAGACAAACTGCAGTGGACCTGGTGGTAAACATTCTTTCAGCTTATCCGCCACTAACAAATCAAACAGCTTCTCGTAGTCTTTGTCCACTCGTCTACTTCGGACATAATAATTCAACAGGTTCTTCAGCCTAGCCGTGAACATCGTATAGGTTTCTTCGGCTGTCTTCTTGGCATCTGCAAACCTTGACCTGTACTCACGAGCTGTTAACTTGAATTCCTTCAACAAGTGCTCTTTCACTGCATCGTATTTATCTAAATTCTCAAATGATAATCGATTCAATACCGTTCGTGCTCTCGGGGTCATCAATGGCAACAACAATTTCACCCAGTACTGCTTTTCCACAGCGAAGCTATTGAATGCATTCTCCACGGTCTCAAAATATAATGGCACTTCCATCATATCATACGGCATCTTAGGCAATACATGCTTCATGGCATCACCAATCTTCTTGATCTTGGACACCATTGTCTCACTTTCTCTGAGCCTAATCTGTTCTGACACTTCTCGGCTCTTACGATCATCTTCGTCTCTCTTCTTCAGTCGATCTTGATCTTCGATTCTCCGCAGTTCTTCTTGTTCTATCTTCTGCTGCAACAGCTCTAACTGCTTTCTGCGTTCTTCTTTTTCAATGGCCATTTCTTTAAGTTGAGCCTCCTTGATAGCAAGTTTCTTTTGTTCTAACTGCATCTGCTCTTCTCTTTCTCTTTCTGCTTTTTCCAAATTGTCTTTTCCAGCTTGAAATTCTTCCTGACGAATTTCTTCTGCTCTCTCCAGTTCTTGTAAACGCATCTTTTCCTTTTCTTCCTCACGAGCCTTTTTGTCTTCGATCTGCTGTTTTCGTATTTCTTCATCGCTTTTTCTTGCTTTTTCGTATTCTATCATTAACTCCATCCTTCGTCGTTCTGCTTCGTCACGATCTAATTTCATTTGTTCTAACTGAAGCTGGAACTGCTGCTTCTGCATATCTATCTCTTGCTGTCTCATCCTTTCTGCTTTTTCTATCTCTTGTTGTCGCAGTTCTTTCTCTTCTTGCTTACGTTCTTTCTCTTTCTGTCTGCGCTGCTCTTCTTTCTCTTTTTCTTCTTGTTTACGCTCTTTCTCCTCTTGTCTGCGCTGCTCTTCTTTCTGCTTCTCTTCTTGTCTACTCATCATCATGAATTGTAGCAACGCCTCTATAGACATCGGTGCCTCAGGCTTCTCCACTGGCTTCTCCGCAACGCCTCCGACAGCACCTTCTTCTTCTTCTTCTTTCTTAGCCCAAACCTCGGCTAAATTTCTCATCAATTCTTCCCTAGACATCTGTTCGACTTCTTCTGCGTCTAGATCTGCTTCAATTAGCAGTTTTATCAGTCTATCAGTAGACATTTTCTTAATATTTGCTTGCTTTTTCTCCGTAAGTTTCTCCATCTTACTTCTTTACTTTACAGATGCTCGATAAATTAGTAGACTACTCTTCAAATGTTTGCAATTGACTGACTTCAATTCTTTATGCACACTTCAATAGACAAGCAAGTTTTTCTACCTTGTAGTCGTTGTGTTGTCGTTTCTCACTGTCGTACGGATGCTCGATGTATCGTTGCTTCTCCCGTGTGCTCGGCTCCTCGATAAATTCACAGCGTCCGTTTCTCCACAACTAGGATCGTTATCCTGCAACTTGGATCGTTATCTCACCGCAACGACACCAAATGTCACAAGTCTTTTCCCTCTTCTTCTCTACGTGTGACCTTCAGTCTCTTCGGAAGCTTCTTCGTATAAGTTCGTGGTAGCGTAGGCCTATCCCTAGATAACTGTTTCATTAGCTAAATGGCTAGGTTAAAGAATCTACAGTCTTTCACTGTTTTGTTAACCAACAACGACGACGTGTTTAACTCTTCTTATTATACTCCAAAATCCGATATAAAGTAAAACGATCAGCAACAACACAACAATGACTACACTTGCGTTATCATAACAACTACACGACTACTATCTTCATCAGTCTACTCTATCGCAACTCAACAACAACTCTTACAGCCTATCTCAACGGCTCTCAACACGCAACAACTCCTTCTTCACTTCCACTCCCTTCTTGTACAATTAACGTACGCTCGTCTAGACGTCACGTGCTGTCCAGACAATCACCTGTGCAGACGCCGCGCGGCAATTTGCACCTGGCCTACTTACGTCGCTGTACGACAATCGGCGTGCACTGATTAAATTAGCTTACATTATTATTTTTTCCATAGTGGTGTGTGATAACACTATACATCGAATCATGCCCACGAACCATATTTTTCAAACACTCACTTACCAGAATCAGTCAGGTCGTGTCGTAGCAAGCTGTCATCAAACTTCAGGACATTCTACAGGTCGAAAGAGAAAAAAACACAGGACATTTTATAGAGCATTTATAATACAAAAAATCCAGTAAAATTTTATTTATGCTGAGCTACAGAATATCATCAATCAGCAGCATCTCCTCATCATTAGCATATTGCCATAACTTAGTTTTATTTTATAAACTGATCTTGAGCTGTATAGTTGTCTTTGTAAAACGTAAAAAATTTATTTAAAAAAAATTTCTTTAGAAAATTTTTAGTACAAATATTTTTTAAAAAAATTTGAGTCGCGGCAATGAAAGAGGTTTACCGGGAACACAGCATTATTTTTTACCTATCCATTCTGACAAGTTTTTTACTCTTTGACAATTTATATTTTTACTATCAGCTTCTAAAGAAACACAGACAGATTTTGCAAGCTTATGACTGGTTTAAAACAAGCACAAATTCACAGGAATATATAATCAAATTGGAATTTCACCTTTGATTCAACTTTAAGTATGTACGAAATTTTGTCATTGTCGAGCAGAAAGGAACCCAACGTCAGTCATTAAATAAGTACCTGAATAAAAACAAAATTCATGATTTCAGAGAGCAAGGTATAAAATGTTTGACTGGTCTCACCACATCTATCTTTGTCAGAGCCATTTATATACAGTTATCAGCAACCACTGACTCTACCTGGTATGATTTTATAACACTAATGTCATTCAAATGACTTTAATGTTTAAGGATCATTCCATATCAATTCCAAAAATTTTTCCAAAAGTTCCAGCTCGACCATCTCGGATTTCAATGCAAATTTTACAGAATGTTTATTAAGATTTTAGCGAAACAATACCAAATTTCAGCTCAATATCTTAAGTAGTTTTAAAGATATTAAATCTTAAAGACATCTGTGGTGCCCTCGTTTTTGATGTTTTGGCACTCACGCACATGAGATGGTCGAGCTGCAGTCATTTGTTGAATTGAGGCGGAATGAAAGAAAAAATTTATGCCGAATCCCTGAAATTGATTTTCACAAAGCTGAATAATCTTTGGAAACGAAACTGTGTTATCAACACTTTTGGGGTAATCCCGAAGACTGCACGACCGTCCATGTAAACAATATGACCGCCCATGATATATATAAAATAGAGCGCTGCGGTCTTAGCTTTGAATTCTATATTTACTCTGGTAATCTTCTAGAATGGCTCGGTAGCAAGTACACAATATTGTGGCCACAGATCAGCGCGGAATAGAGCGGTCACGTGTGGCAATCAATAGCCCAATGTTTCCAACAAGCATGCCATAAATTTTTTATTCATTTAATAATTACTTATAAATAGCGGCAGTCAAATGACAGTTGAACTGAGGATAACAATTCTTGGTAAACAGTTCTGTCAGACTGATGAAAATCATTTTCCTAAAATAGAAGTGGGATTGGTTAAAAGTTTTATACTTTCACAAATGGGATAAAAGCAATTAAACACGTGTTAAAAATTATATGTATTAGATGGATGATTTATTTTAAAAGTCATGTATTTCAACATGTATTTTCGTTAAAACAGCTTCGATTTCAGGTCTAAAAATACCTGCATCCAGCTTCCATTTCTAAATACCTTATTTCTTACTAGATGTACCCGGCCACGCGTTGCTGTGGCTGAAAAGACCGTCTAACCATCCCTCCCTGCCTCCATTCCCATGCCTCCCTCCCCCTGGCACTCTCCCTCCCGTCCCACCTCCCCTTTCCCCCTAATCTCATCCCTCTCCTCCCCTCCGCTCTCCCCATCCGCCTCCCCTTCCATTCCCCCTCCCCTCCCCTCTACCCTCTCTCTTCCCCTCCCCATCCCTTCACTCCATTGCCTTCCTGCATCCCTCCCTCCTTCCCCTCCACTCCCTCTTCGTCCCGCTCCCTCTTACTCCTTTCCACCCTGATACCGTCCCTTCCCGACATCGACATATGCGCGGAATGAATTAAAAGAATGAAAATTGAAAAGGAAAATAAGAAATCTGAAACATATTATTTCTGTAATATCTCCGAGGTTTAATCTCCGACTTAATGCTGGTTTTGGTGTGTAAGATATGGCACTATAAAAACACACGCGCAACGAATGCAACATTGTGTGTAATGTAAATCGCTGGATTGGAATGGAAAGCTGTGTTAAGATTTGTGGAACAGATTGCGTTAGTTGCAAAAAAAGCATATACAAACCCGCTCGTGTGGAAGGTTCTAAAGCAATTGCTACAATTTTTGTGCGTACTGGTACCTAATACCGTAAGTATTCAAACACACCTATTCCCAATTTTTTCCCCGACGATTTAATATTAATTTTGAAAATTGGAGCGCACTATCGACCGCCATATTTACACACATAATGTTTAACGTCGTTTGTGCTGACGTCACGGAAAATATGGTGTAAATATGGCGGTCGAGCTGTGCTGCAATTTTAGACTTATAATGCAAAGTTGTTTTTTGTGTGGAAAAGATTGTGCTTTTTCCGGAAAAAAGCATCTGGTAAACATGTACACTCCGTGTCCGTACTCCAAACAATATGGCTGCCAAAAAATGCAATAAAATTAGAGCGTGACCTATCGAAGACATCGCAACATGCATCCCAAGTCCCAACTTAAAAGCGTGAGGGTCTGTTAGGGTTTCAGGTTAGGCGTCGTTAGGGTCGGTTAGGGTTAGTTTTAGGGTTAATGCAGTCATTCTGCTGAAATTGAAGCTGAATTGATGAACAATGTCGTCAATAGGTCGCGCTCTAATTTGATTGCATTCGTTGGCAGCCATATTGTTTGGAGTACGGGCACGCAGTTTGCGTGTTTACCGCATCTTACAACACGGTGGTCTTGGAATGGAACGTTTTGGTAAAATTTTCAAAACAATCGGTCCAGCAAATTTCAGAGAACACTCATAACATAGGAAGTAAAGTTTAATTTTTATTTATATAGATTTCTAAATACCTTCATTTTAATTATTTACTTGTTTAATTTACGTGCTTACTTTCGCGGAAACATTGGGCTACTTATTGGGCTATTGATCGCCGCACGTGACAGCGCTCTATTCAGCGCTGACCTGTGGCCACCATATTGTTCACTTGCTACCGAGTCGTTCTAGAATATTACCACTTGACTCGTATTTACTGCATATTTTCCATCATTTAAAATTTTCTGAACTTGGCGGTTTTACTTAGATCTCGCGCTGATTAATTACTTAGTGAGCGCATTTGTCGCATGACATTATGGTGATAGGTCGCAGCGCTCTATTTCAGCTAAGTCGTTGGCAACCATATTATTTTGAATATATGCAGTTCTCATCAGGATTAGTCAGAATCGGATAGTGATATTTTTAGGGTTAGGATTAGTGTCGTCATCGATCCCCGATACTATAGTTTCGCCCAAATCATTTAGAAAATCGATATCGGAGATCCGGTCGATATCAGTAACTGTTCTGGAATTCTGGTTTTGGCGATTCGGGTCTAAACACAATGAAGCACATGCTAACTTACCGTTATGGTGATCGGTCAAAGCAGTTCAATGCGATGTACAACATGTCATACTATCAACGAGCAAACACAGCCAATGAGACACCTCACTTACAGGGCATTTCACATATTTTGATCGTTAAAATCATTATTTTTCAAATATACCTCGCGCTTTAAAATGGCGGATTGCATCATTGCACAGGGCCCTTCTTCTTGCAGCCATACCCACTGTGATGTATTCGTGCGCGTTGTAACCGAAATGTCGTAAAAAGAGTCCTTCAATAAACTGTGAAATTCGTAGAATTAAGCGATTATTTAATTAATCGGAGGCAATGGTTGTCGTATTTATATGTTTTGAATATGCTTCATACGCTTTGTTATAAAATATAATTACTATCCTACATAATATTTATTTTAATTTTCCACTAAATTATCATCCAAGGCGCGTAGTGGATTCACGCATCTAAGTAAGTATGTAAGCGATCTGTGATCGTGATCGAAATCTCCTAAATTCTAAAGCGCTATACTCCAAAGAGAAGCGTGTGGCACCAGCTTATTCACAAGCGCTGCGTTGAGTCAAAAGTGTTGTCCGTTAGAGTAGTCCATGGTGGTCCCCCATAGGATCAGAGGTAGTGGAAGAGATAGCCTACTAAAGGCTACTTAGGCCTATCAGTAAGAGTCAATAATTGAAATTTATACTAAACGTGGTAGGCTAAACATAATTACATACATATAAATATTTCACTATTCTATTTAGACCCACGGCAGCGGTTGTGTAGCGGTTTGTTCTGTGCCTTGTAACAGGAGGTTTGCAGGTTTGAATCTACCTCAAGCCACGTCGGACAAGTTGCTCGCCCAAAATTGTCTTTGAGGAAGGCAATGGGAAACCACCTCACTCATCTCATGCTAAAAGGTGGCTTTGAAGCCAGCGACAACCCGACAGAAAACTCATCATCATCGTCGTCGTCGTCATCATCATCATCTACATCATCGTCGTCGTCGTCGTCGTCGTCGTCGTCGTCGTCATCATCATCATCATCATCAGTGGCGTAGCTACCATGTGTGCAATGTGTGCAAAGCACACGGGCCCAAGGCCTCCAGAGGCCCACAAAGATTGCTAAATAATTTTTTTATTGATCGAACCTAATTAGTAATTCGCATTATTTTGTGGCAAATGTAGTTTTTGTGAACACACTTTACTTTACTGATGCAGTGACGCCAGTCAACCGCCGTGCTGTTGACAGGAAAATTTGTAGGCCCTACTGAACTTCTTTTAACTTGTGCTTTTGTCTCGAGTCATGAAAAAGGACTAACATAGTTTTAAGTTGAGAACAAGAAACGAATCACACCATGCAGCGTAAGATTCCTATTTCGCTGAATCGCTTTCCTATTCAAGTGGCATGGGTGTGCTTATGCTAAGATAAGTGTAATAATTAATGTTGTAATTAAACGGTGCGCCACAGAAATCTCATACTTGTCACAGTCATACTCGTATATTCCGGTCATTTTCTGAATAATTATGGTAACGGTAGTGACCTAACATCTCCCTCAACCAGGGTGCGAATGGTCGGGGTTTGAGGTGGTAAGCTTAGTTAAGTCTTCTTGTCACTTTTTCACAACCAAACTTTAATCCTCATACTGCTCTCAACTTCTCTCAGCTCTCACTCCACAATCAGTTTATCTGTCTCATTCGTGCTGCATTCGTGTTTATTATGTGAGTTGCATTGCATGTATTAAATCTAATAGCAAAAATATCATAAGTCAACGTCTGACCCCCCCGTGTTTTTTTTTACAATTCTCATGCTGATTGCATGAACACAAAATACCGGCCTAACGAGGTCAATCAGGGGCCCATGAGGAACTTCTGCACACGGGCCCATGAAAAGCTAGCTACGCCACTGATCATCATCATCATCATCATCATCATCATCATCATCATCATCATCATCATCATCATCATTTAAACTTTTGGTACTTTTGTGAAATAATTTTTATTTTTTAATGGGCATGTATCGAAAGGAATTAGGCCTACGTCGCCATCAGAGATTACAGGCCTAAGTTTAGGAAAAATAAGTAAGGCTTTATTGGACTTACAGGAAACGGGTGGGTGAATGAATGAAGGAATGAATGAACGAAGGGACAGACGGATTGGTGGATGAGTGGGTGAGCTGGTGGATTGAATTGGTGTGTGGGTGGGTGGGTAGATGAATGAATGAATGAATGAATTGACGGACGGACGAATGGGTGGGTGTGTGGGCTGGTGGATGGATGGATTGGTGAGTGGGTGGGTGGATGAATGAAGGAATAAATGAGCGGACGGAGAAATGGATTGGTGGGTGGTCTTGTGGATGGATTGTTTGATGGGTGGGTGAATAAATGAATAAACGGACGGACGGACGGACGGATGTCAATGACTTTCACGCATGTTAGATATAAACATAGGGCCTACGTATTGTATTATATGCACACTTGCTTATTTACATTCAAACATAGTGGTCCCCGTGTGTTTAATTTGTACAGGTGCAGTGACCTCTGACCTACAAACGGCTGAGTCTTAGCAAAACCGCTGCCATGGGCTAAAAGCTAAGCTAGGAATGCATCATTTGAGAAAAGGGCGGTGGATGAGAAAGGAGGAAGAAGTAACAAACAGCGTGCACCATATAGGTATTATAGGCTATTAGCAGGCATGAATCACGAAGTATAATTGTGGGTACCTTGCCATAGATACAATGATACTAACAAAAATTGTAAGAACTTTCGGCGATTGTTTTAAGAGCATATTTGTCAACAAAGTACACTAAATAGGCTACATAGGTCACTTTGTTGCAATAGGGGACGGACCGACGGACGGACGGATGGGTGGATGGATGGATGGATGGATGGATGGATGGATGGTTAGACAGGCAAACAGAGAGAGTCAGTTACATAGAGGGACGGACGCACGGACGGATCGATAAGCAGACATACAAGCTTTTACTTAGACAATCAGTCACACGGCCAGACAGGCAGTAAGAGAGTCAGGCAGGCAGGCACACAGACATATGGACGCACAGACGGACAGACGGACGGATGGATGGATCGATAGACAGACAGACAGTCAGATGGCCACACAGCACACAGCCACAAGGCCAGACAAGCAGTAAGAGAGTCAGGCATGCACACACACAGACAGATGGACGGACTCTTCCTTAGCAGGTGACCCAGTCACCCAGGCCAGCCAGCCGACCGTAAATTGGCGGTCAAAGTTCACATAGGGTAATACTGCAGGCTGGAGATGTGCCCCTTTCCCCACCACTGCTTTCGTATCTGGCCTGAGTCATCTCCTTCCCCTCAAAGCCGGCCTTTCCCCTCTCCCACTCTCCAGATTGACTGGTCGGTATATAGAAGCAATTACTGGGCTCAACTGGCACCCGCTCTTAATTGGGATTTAAGCCCACGAAGTAACCTGTACTTGCCAGGATTCCGTCCTTTCATCGCCAAGATAGGTCAAGCTTTCCACAATAGCCCGTGGATACCATCTTACCAAATGGAAAGTTACGTTGCTACTTGGTTAGCTGATTTTCTATTTGTCGGTAGTGTGTACGGCAAACGCTGGCCTAGGGTCCTATATACTCAGGGGCGGAAACCTAGGGGGGGACAGGGGAGGACGGTCCCCCCCAAAGAAGACGTTGGGGGGGACGGCCCATGCATTTGTCCCCCCCAATGTTCAAGCGTTAGGACATGTACACAATCTTCAGTAGGGAACTAGAGAAAAAAGTTTAGCAGATGAAGTAAATATTTATAATGTTATGAACTCCAGAGCAATCCAAGCACTAACCAAAAGTTATTAAGTCCCACATTGGATAGTTTGCGAACATTATACTGTATAGATAAGACACCTCTTTTAACTCGTTTCCAATTATTATAAAGACTTGAAAACACCCAACGTCACAAACTCACAACGTCACATGTCGGGTTTCTGCTAAATTCAATTCAGCTTCTCTTCAGGCTCAAATCATCGTCATGTTCAACATCAGAAGTAAAAGGAAAAGTTAATACGTAAATAAGTAAGTAAGTAAGTATTGTGTTTATTGTTCCTCTGGAAAACGAACAGTGGGACATAGAACATCATTGGGTCCATGGGCGGAGTTTATAACGGGCTAGGGGGCTCAAACCCCTCAAGAAGACCCAGATTCAGGTCTGTCACAAGGAAAATGGTATAGTTTCCGGGGTTAGCCCCCAAGAAATTTTCACGAGCGAAACTTGAATCCGATGATTAACGCTTTTTTATCCAGGAAAAATAGCATGGTTGTTGTGAAACTAAAGTCGTTGACTAAAACGGGTGTATCCGGAAAGTTAGTATGGTTTCATGAGATTTCTATTAAACTCGACGTGTGTAAGGAAAAAGAATGATTTTTATGAGATTTCAACTCTATGACCAAGAAGAGGTCGACACACTTTTTGTCTGAAAAATAATATGGTTTTGTGAGATTTAAATTAAACTCCCAAAAAATATGTTTACGCAAAATAGTATGGTTTTTATGAGAATTTAACAAATTTCGATGACTAAAAAAGGTGTTTACGGAAATATTATGGTCTTATGAGATTTCAATTAAACTCAATGACTAAAAAAGGTGTTTACGGTAATTAGTATGGTTTTATGATATTTCAAATAAACTACTTGACTAAAAAAGGTGTTTACGCAAGATAGTATGGTTTTTATTAGATTTAAATTAAACTCGATGACTAAAAAGGCTCATTAACTTTTGATTCGAGAAAAAAATTCCGGCGCCGCTCAATCTGGACCAAGTCTCCGCCTCATATCCAAACTTTAAGTTTTTTTAGCCCCCAAAAATGTAAACCAAACTCCGTCCACGATTTGGTCTCTTGAACGGATTTAATCTATGCATAATGAGAGTTGGCAGGGCTTTCAAACGTGCAAGTTCACATAGAAGTGTTGATTTTAAATAAAATGGCAGTTATAATGGTCTTAGACAGTTGTAAAATCACATCCTCGCACCAAAAAAAACATTTGTTTTGAAAAAGTCATTGTCATCTGGTTGGCAGTTATTTACCAGGGTAGATCAAAAGGCTGAGAAAAAGTCATGCAGTTCTGTAACGGAATTCTTTTGATATGCTCTGATAGTATGTATATAATAATTATAGACAAGAGTAGATTTTCATTCCTATCAGTGTTTTCTTTTTAGTCTTTCTAATAAACATAATTTGCATGTAATAAATTAACGCAAATATTTTAGTCATGAATTTGAGTAATATTCACGACATAGCATGATTTTCTTATATATATTTTTGATTGATTGCATTACAGAGGTGTCTATGTTAAATGCATAGATAGTTTTTTTGCAAAACTGTTTTGCGAAATTTAGCACATTCCATCATTATATAAATTGTGATATCAGCATTAAAAAGGTGTCTAATACAATCTGCACTCCGATCGTGTTCAATAACAAATTACAGTTTGAACTACTTCTATTGGGACTAAGAAAATGGATCATTTTTCATTTTTGACGACAGCTAAAATGCTACAATTAGGTGTGAATATTAAAAACAACCTTAATTCACCCCTCCCAACTCGGTGCTTCGCGCTTCAGCGATCGTCTTTCAGCCGCTCGTCCGTCCCCCCCAAAGTTCGGACCAGGTTTCCGCCCCTGTATATACTATAGGGTCTTGCTTAAATGTATTGAGAAAAAACCTTGCCTAGGTTCTAGGGTAATGCAAGGCGAGGCATGCACATCTTTTTGTGTGTATAGACATCACGACACTCAAATATATAGCGCCTTTAAACGATATCATTTAATCACACGCAACGCCGCTAGGGGGCTGTCGTCAGAAACTGATGACGACAGCGAAGGTGCTCACAAAATCGCTGCACACGTGATCATCTTGTTGCCATGGATACACGTCAGCTGTGGTTTCCATGGAAACGATGAGGAATAGGCATTGTGATCTTTCTACAAGATGACAAGTTTCGACTCAAAAGCGCCACGGTTTAAGTTCCAGCATTTGAACAACAACGCGCAAGTATAGGCTGCTTATTATAATAGGCTCGTTCGCAAAGGCATTGACACACGCTTATTTCGTCGTATACATATAATGTTTATGTACACGCATGCACAGGGGCGCCGTTAGGCGTACGCACTTACGCAAGTGCGTACAGCGCGGAAAGGCAAAAAAAAATTTGTCACAAATTGTAAATTTATTATAAGCGATGAAATTCTATTGAAATTTTATAATTTATAGAATATACTTACTTCCTTACTTACTTACACTCTAATAGAGAGCCATCTTGGCATTGAGCGTCTTATAGCCGCCTAGGCCCTAGAGGTCTATGGATCCCGGGATTCCTGGATGTAAAACCGTTAAAACTTTTTTTTTTAATTTAATTTTTGTTCGTATGTGTTTTCATGTGCACTTTTTATAGCCAGGGGCGGATCCAGGGGGGCAATCCGGCCATGGCCCCCCCCATTTAAAACTGCCATGGGACGTGGCCCACCCATTTGGTACGAAATTAGCAATATGCATATGGGTGTAATGGCATATTGCCCCCCTATTCGGAAAATGGCATGGGACGTGGCCCCCTAGTCGGTTTTCAAGTGAAGGAGTAAAAAAAGGTCATCAACTTTTTTCGCGGATGAAATGGTATGATTTTCTCAAGAAAAATTTTTGGCAGATGACTTAAAAAAACCTCATCAACTTTTTTTGGCGGATGAAAAGTACTTCAGCCAAAGACTGATCCCTATTTATTTTGACCAACAACCAAATTTCGAAATTTGTTTCACCTGTCCCATCTCAGGTTCTAAGATTTTTGCCCCCCCCCTCTTTGGAAGAGTTCTGGATCCGCCACTGGTTATAGCGCCCCTTGAAGCAGTGTTGAACGAGCAAATTCTAGTCTGCGATTTGTGAAGTCGTGTTTCCGAAGTACAATGAACGAGGACAGATTTAATGCACTCATTTTATTGTTTGTCCACAAGGACATCAAGTTAGACATTGATGACATTATCAAGGCCTAGGGCCTACGCCAGAAAGCATCCAAGGAGACTGACACTGCTTAATCCACTGGCATGTGACACTTAATTATTCCCTTTTTGGATCAAGGGCATGCGTGATCAAAACCGATAACTGATTTATAATCGTTTCACTGTTAACCTTCAGTGGAAACCAGTGGTTTTATATGAGAAACTATATATTTTTTTAAGTTCCACAACATTTTCTATAAAAAGGATCATTATAGTGTGGCGTGATCTAATTTCATATATATATATATATATATATATATATATATATATATATATATATATATATATATATACAGGGCTTAAAGTGTGCCAGGACGGTCATGGACGGCGTCCTGGCACTTATATTCGAGGCAGGACGCCGTCCTATGACTTATTTGGCCAGCACTGCCGTCGTCAGTACGTTGGCCAGCACGGTCGTCCATGATTGCATGGACGGCGTCCATGCAGTTACGGACGACCGGCCATGACTGCCTAAAAATGGCTCCATTTGAGGTCGACACAGCCAAAAATGCGCTGGTCGCTGGGTCTCCGCCCCCAGACCCTGCTGGGGGAGCTTACTGTAAAGACAAAACCTTTCTCTTTACAATAACATTTTGATTTTTATTGTTATTCTGGTAGCTTGCGACACTGAAAAACCACTTATTCTTAAAAATTTCGCGACTTTGTCGTTCACAAATAGTTGGCAAACAAGAGCCTAAAAAAGGCTCCATTTGAGGTCGAAACAGTCAAAAATGCGCTGGTCGCTGGGTCTCCTCCCCCAGACCCCGCTGGGGGAGCTTACGGTAAAGACAAAACCTTTCTCTTTTACAATAACATTTTGATTTTTATTGTTATCCTGCATGGTAGCTTGCGACACTGAAAAACGACTTATTCTTAAAATTTCGCGACTTTGTCGTTCACAAAATAATAGCTGGCAAACAAGAGCCTAAAAATGGCTCCATTTAAGGTCGAAACAGCCAAAAATGCGCTGGTCGCTGGGGCTCCGCCCCAGACCCCGCTGGGGGAGCTTACGACGCTCCCCTAGACCCCCTAGTCGGGATGGACTTCGTGCCTTAGGCACTCGCAACTTCCCGCCTTCGGCGCCGCCACTGACGACCAATTAAGCCTATACAATACAGCGTCCTGGCACTTTTTTACACTTTAAGCACTGTATATGTATATATGGGATTGGATTGGTAGTATTTACGCCCCCCCCCCCCCCCAACCCGAAATCCTGGATCCGCCTCTGAATATAAGCTCGTATCGATCACTGTTCGCTTCATATTATTTTGTGCAAGTTGTGCGTACAGAAATAAAATCCTGGCGGCGCCGCTGCGCATGCATCTACACATTAATATTTATTGATCTGCTGCAAAGGCTCTGTAAGCAGCAATATAAATGAACATGTTCTCTGCCAAACTAATTTTGACTATGAGGCTCCTTTGTTTCTTGAGGAAGATTCAATGTTATGGGATTGGGAAGGTATAATTTGTAATTACGTGTAAATAGGTAAGAAACTTTCTCATGCAGAGAGACTACTAAGGAGCCGAAATGGAACACACATTTAGTTGTCTGTTGCATAGGCGTCTCAATGGCCATAATGGGCCTAGAAATGTGCTGCACACACGTATTTACAGGCCTATGTGTTAATTGAAGTTTCAAATAATAACAGAATCGGCAATTCAACGCTCATTTGCGATATTTCAGGTTGACGATAAATTGAAAATTGTTCTTGTTGTCTTGGGAATACACCTGTATAAATATCCAGGGTGACATTTCGTGGGAGAGGTTTTCGATTTCGAGGTTATCATCCAATGGAAATGGCCACAATTGCCCTGGGTTCCATTGTGGTATCCCACGGACAAAGACACAAACTGAACATAATTAGTTTAAAATAACAAACTATTAATTTTTTTCAAACATCTGGCTGGCAGAACGCAGATTGCTACATTTAACATTATTGTAATATAAAGTTGTTGTTTTTAATACTGGAGTTTAGATTGTGGGCCTTTGCCAAAACTAATATTGCCAGTTTTTTAATGTAGTAAAGAAAATCTGCATGTGTGGTGATATACATGTATTGTCAGAGGAATTTGTTTAATTTTTTTGTTTAAAATAAAAGACTCTATAAGTCATGGGCGGAGTTTATCAGGGGCTAGGGGGAGCTAAGCCCCCCCCCCGCAAGAAGGCCCAGATTCAGCTTTTTTACCATGAAAATGATATCTTTTTCCGGGCCTAGCCCCCCCCCCTAAGAAGGCATTATCCCCTCCAAGAACGGAAACCAAACTACGCCCATGCTATAAGTCGAAGGTGCGTTATTTCTGTTATGAAGAGAGAAGCCACCAAGGACAAAACGCGGGAAAACAAGAACCGTGGACAAGGTGGTGTGGGGAGAGAGAAACAACTTCTGGAGTAGGGCCAACATGTAGGCCTATGCTGTTTGTATTGTAGTTGAGTACTGCAGCTCTACGCAGGCGGAAATTAATTCGGGGGGTTTCGAACCTGAGAACATCATTAATTTAACCTTATGACTGTGTTGATAGACTATTCATTCATTATACATTAGTTGCATTTGCATAGCCGTTTGCAGGTGAACAATTCCGGACTAGGCTATATGCAGCAAGAGAGGAAGCGAGTCGCTGTATACATATAGATTTATTCGCTTAAGGAACATGATGTTAGTCTTTGGTTACCATGATTCTCATGAAGTATAAGGATTTTGACCGACGCAGCGTCAGTCTTCCCATGATCACTTTCATTGATTCACACCTGGGAACTGATTCGACAGAACAGCCATAAATTATATGTCCATTCGTTGTGCACTTATTTTTGATGATATTATTATAAACAGCATAGTTGTGTTTTTAATACCACAAAGTTGATCTAGAATGGCTGCAAGACTTCTTAATTAATCAATGTAGGCTATGCACTTGGGTCTAGAGAATAACTATAGAACTGTATGAGTGTATGTTGCTGTAATTGCAACTTGGCTGCATGGTTGCTTTGGATAGCCTTTTTCTGGAAACGAATCTCTTTATTTACGTTTGGAAGAGTACTGTAATTATGATATTGACATTGTGTCTTCAGTACTACGAATCCATTATTGTTTGCGTGGCTAGCTTATATATAGCACTAGCTATATTTGATTTTAAGGTTTTTTATACAGCACCTTTTCCAGCTGCGATTACTTTTAACAGACATTATCTCGACTTAGGGTTCCGTGAACGTCAAACTTAGTTAAGTGTAACCTATAAATTACTTTTTATAAAATTTTCGAATAGCGTGAGCATTGTATCAGTGCTTTCAATCAAATCAAATCATCTATCTATCTATCTACATGTATCTATCTATCTATCTATCTATGCAATTTATATAGCGCCCCTTCAAGGAATCTACTCAGGGGCGCTCCCAACCCAGGCCCGGTCAAAAAGAAAAGTCTTGAGCAATCTATAGATTGTGCCGGAGACGTTCCGTGGTTGGGAACGCAGGTTAGAGGGAAGGTCATTCCAGATGGAAGATCCAGTGACCGAAAATGCCCTATTCTGCCTTGTGGCAGTGCGGGCATAAGGAACCATACAGTCACCTCGAGAGGCCGAGCGCAGAGATCGGCGACCCACAGTAGTCGAGGTCAGAATGAAGAACTCATGAAGATAAAGAGATGCTGTTCCCAAGACGCAGCGCCAAGCAAAAAGGAAATAACCCTGAAGTGGATGCGAGACTGAACGGGAAGACAATGTAGGACATCTCGAATGTAGTCCGAGATATGACCAAACTTGGGGACACCACCCACCAAGCGTGTAGCTGCCCGCAGGACCTCCTCCAAACCACGAAGACGAACAACTCATGTCAAATTCAGACTGGCACTTGCACAGTGCAGCCAGTGGCGGAATTTGTAGCATCATTTAAACTACATCTGATTGATATAGTTTTCTATGCTGGCGACGACATCACCTTGTCACCTTGTGCCGTCGATTCTTGGAATCCTAGCGACCGCTGTAATAAACCTTCTCCATGCACGTCTCACGATCTTCCGCCGCGTCTCTGAGTTCCTCCAAGTTCATCTTCGTTCTCACGTGTATTTCCTCAATCCACCTTCTTCTTGGGCGTCCTTTTCCCCTCTCCGCAGGCCAGCATCATCTCCTTTTCCAATCCGTTTGCTCGCATGACATGTCCAAAGAACGCCATCTTCTGCCTTGCCGCTCTCTGTCCCAAAGACATATTCCCTCTTGACTGTCCGATCTCTTGTAATATGGATTCATTTGTTCTTTTTTCAACCCATGAAGGTCTTAATACCTTCCTCCATATCCACATTTCACAAGCATCGATTTTCCTTTCTAAGGCCTTTGTTTTTTCCACGTTTCACATCCATACAGCACCACTGGGAATATCATTGCCTTTACAATTCTTGTCTTCGTCATCAGGCTCACGTGTTTATCCTTCCATATTTTCTCCAGCCCCTTCGCTGCCGTCTTTCCCAATGCTATATCCTGCGTCGTATCTCTCTGTCACATCCACCATCTCTTTCTATCATGGTTCCTAAGAAGCAGAAACTTGGCACAACCTCCAACTCCTCCCCGTCCACTTCAAAGCTTGTCCATTTCTCTGTGGTCATGATCTTGGTCTTCTTTAAGTTGAAAAACAATCCTGCTTTCTCACTTTCTGCTTTTCATTTTCTGATAATAGTTTTAAATCCTCTTTTCCCCCCGCCAGTAGTGTTGTATCATCCGCATATCTTAGGTTATTCATGAGTGTCCTACCCGCTATCCTCACTCCCGCGTTTGTCTCCTCTAGGCCTGCTTTTCTCACTATCATTTCAGCGTATAGATTAAACAGGTATGGCGATAGTAGGCTATGCATCCTTGTCGTACTCCTTTCTTTATTTGAAAACTTGTAGTTTCGCCGTGTTCTGTCCTGACCACAGCTATCTGGTTCCCATATAAGTTCTCAATCGTACTCTCCATTCTTTTATGTATAATCTTAAGTAGGATCTTACTTGCATGAGATATCAACGCTATTGTTCTGTAACACAGTGACATTTAAATCAAGAAATTATTATTTAGCAAAATCGAGTCTAATCTACTTATAGTGCGGGCCCAACCCACTGTCGCGGTGTTTAAAATAAAATGTGACTTCTGTCTCTGTCTTCTGTCTTCTGTCTTCTGTCTTTTGTCGTCTGTCTGTCTGTATCTGTATATGTCTCTGCTTCTGCCTCGAGATCTGTCTGTCTGTATGTCTGTCTGTGCTTGTCTGTGTCTGTCTGTCAGTCTGAAGACATAAGTCACATTTTATTTAAACACCTTGACAGCGTGTTGAGCCCGTACTGTCTCAGTATGTATGTCTGTATGTCTGTCTGTCTCTCCTGGTCATACACATCAGGCCATGCACAGTGAAATACCTGACGTGCATATCGTAAGGTTGTCGCCACGTGCAGACATTTCACCACCGCACGTTATAACCGTACGTGATCCATTCAGACCTGCGCTCAACCAAAGAGAGCGGCATTCGTTTCTCATTCACTATTCTAAGTACATGTACATTCTCTCATCGTAAAAATGCTAATTACAACCGTTGCAAAGACTACGTGCAGGTGAATACGGAGTCCGCAAGGCATGTATCATGGTCGTCAGAAAGTAGTCAACATGGAGATCTCGAATTATTTTCACCGGTCGACCATTCATTCACCTGTATTTCGTTCACTTGGAGAATAGTTGTTGACGCATAGAGTTGGAGTTGTTATTGCCGATTTGTTGGACACTTCCACGGTAATGTTGATGGAAAGTGGCGATGGTATTATGTAATGGCGTAATTATGGATGGTCCGTGACGTATTGGAGATCAACGGATCGATTCCCGAAGCCCTCGTTAAATAGATATGCTCTGTAGGCTGCTAGACCCATTTATATAGCGCCACTGCATTGCAAGCTGTGTTTTCTGTTTAGGAGTGAAAATTGATATTAATTAGGAATGTTTTATAACGTGCACATGTACAGCGAGGTGCGTTTGTAGGCGGTTCATTAAAAACATATTACTACTAGCATTATTTATGAAAACTAGAAAAGGACATTTTTATTTCGTAGATTCTTTTCGTGTCTTCTAGAATACTCTGTCTGGTTTTCGACTGGACTAGCAGGATGTGAAGTGAAAATAGGAGAAATGCAGATGTCCAAAATAAGCCCTACAAATAATATAAGGCTTATCGAATTAGGTATTATTGCCCACTAATGCGTGAAACGCGATATGCGTATCCATTTATACACCTTTATAACGTGTTCAATCTAGACTTATAAATAACAATTTCGTTTCAGGATTGTGTGGATGGTGAATGATACCTATTCTTAGATTGCATTGGCTTGTGACATGAAATTATCACGGATTAGGCTTGCCAAAGCGATTGCTCTCTATGTAAAGAACTTGACCAAATGGACCATGGTTCAATGGTCATAAAAATAATTATCATTATCGGGTAAAAATGACTGGCGTCATGAACTGATGACGTTGGTGATGACGACGCAAACGACGACGACAACGACGACGACTATGATAATGACTATGATGATGATTATGATGATGATTATGATGACGACGACGATTCTTGTTCTAGAATCTAGATGAATGCTTAAGCAATTTAATTAATTTGAATTGGAGTCTCTGAGAGGATGTATTCCAAATGTAGTGTAAGCTTACATGTAGTAATTGGAGACGCTTAATTATATGGCGCCATGCTAATATCGTGCTCGTTTCTTTGCAAGAATATTCGAGATAGTGGTTTCGATTTCAGAGCTCGGCTGATTGGTCCGTGCGTAGTCATGGCAACCAGATGGAGTCACGTTTTTCTGCTTTGTTTCGTCGTCCATTGTCTTGTGCTGGAGACAACAATTGGTGCCTCAGTCAAAAGGAAAAGTAAGACTGCATATGGCTGCAATATTAAATAGCATCTTATCTCACCAAACCTCATCACATTTGATCACATGATAGTACCTCGCATTATACCTCTCATTTAATCGCATCACATTGCAGGACATATTATGCATTGCAGTGCGTCGCATTTGATTACATTTAACTAAATAAATAGCGTTACACCAATCAATCAATCACGGAAATTTATATAGTGCCACTTGAATATCACTACTCAGAGGTGCTCCCAGACTAAGCAAACAGAAACGTCTTCAGAAGACGATAGAATGAACCAGAACAGCACATCGCGTGGAATCACATTACATTTAATCAAATGACATGGCAGAAGAAATAGCAGACTGTAGCAGAATATTCATGCTTTGGCAAGTGATAGTGCATGATGCTGTAAAAGCGCTTGTAATGGTCACTCATTCTACCCAACAATAGGCTACGTATTGTATACTTGTATTCGATCCTTTGTCCTGTATAGGTCACGGCAGCAGAAACAAAGGCACAGGTGTTGACGTCATTGGAACAATAGAAATCGACGAACACCACGAGAGACACGACTACGGAACACTAGACTACACGAACAACTTCTTCAAGAAACGTTTCATCGATTACGACCAGCATGATGACGACGACGATGATGACGATGATGACGATCACAAATATGGCAGCGATGATGACGACGACGATGATGACATTAAGAAGTAAAATAACGACAATAGAATGCGCGAGACCAGTTATTTGTTATTAATATTATTATTCATTGACTTAGCTGTTTTGTTAGCTGATCAGTAGGCCTATTGTTGATTCGTTTGATTAAGTAATTAAATACAATGGACAACACATTGATATTTATCGTTCATACTGCACAGAGGTAATAATTGCGAACATTCAATTCAATTTTTCCTTCATTTCAAGTATATACAGCGCCTTTACAAGAAGCCCGCTCAGAGGCGTTCACAGTCCAACCACAGCCATTCAAACGGGTCTTCAGAGTTCAGAAGTTCAGAACATTGTAAAATACTGATGGATCAACCCAAGGTAGCAAGCACAATCTCCAACGGGAAACTATTATTTCAGACAGATGGACCTACAGCATGGTCGAATGTGGAACTTTCTCAGTGGGGTCACTGTATCGAGATGCGTCCCCTCCTCCTTCAGACTGGCACAACCAGGTTACGGGCAGTTTTTCTATTTTTTATTTCTCCATTTCTATCGGATCCCTTCAAGCTCACTACTCAGAGGCGCTCCCCTCTACAGCGCGGACACAGCATCGGAATTTCACTCCGAAGCGTCCGAGCAATTGCGAGTGAAGGACTTGCTCAAGGTCTTTGCATGGCGGCTTGAGGTGGATTCGAACCTTCGACCCTGCGGCTGTTAGGCAACGAACATACCCATTACACCACCGCATCCCAGTTTGGTACTTTTTAATCAAGAGTTTAATTTTCGTGGAGTCGAATAGTATTTAACGACTTCTTATGGCATCTAAGGCCATTTACTTTCATCAGAAAACATTTACGCAATACTTCATCGGCGTTTAATAATATGCATAAATACAGTCGGGCGAAATTCGGTAGTTCTGCTACTTCGTTGTCTAACGTCTCTTCTTAAATTAATAACATTAGAGAGGATTCTATTACTCATGTTTGAACGTGATTGTATATTATATATCTCAACATTTTGACATATTTTAAAGGTGTTTAAGTAGAGAGTTCAGTAATTCATGCTAGTGACATCTAGTGGCCGCCATAGTCGTTGCATGACGACGATCTTAGTAATTGTGTCTTGAAATGGCAAAATATGATTGCACTCAAAACGTAACGTAATTAATTAGTATATATATTATTGTGTTAATATGTTATAAAGGTGCCTAAGCAGATAATTTTGAAATTTATTTTAACTAAATCGCAACTACCAGAGAAGATTCGATTCCATCGAATCGTTACTTAGTTATTAATTACAGTTGACACGTTTGACTTTTTATTATTCCAACGTTTAACGTCATCCTATGGCAACAAAGGCCGTTGACGACAATACAATATAAGTGTACAGAGCAGTAAACAAAAACTTATGTAGGCTAGCCTCCAAACTACACCAAAGAGGTGTCTAAAGGGATCGAGCTGTACAATCTCAATTACATTCAATTTTTAGACAACATAAAGTAGTTCATCGGACACTCGTTCAGGTTTACACATTATGGAAAAAATTATCTTAAATCCAAACATTAGATATTATAAATGTACATTGATTGTCTCATACAATTAATTACGTTAGTGACTCCAGTAAACAGTTCCTGTTACAAAAGTTCAATATGTAAGTGCATCACTAATAATAATAATAATAATGTAATGTTTCTTGTACAAAAAAAGCTGCACCATTAAATTTTAAAACATCAATCAAATATTTATAAATCTGACCAAGATACAAATGCCATCTACAACAAGGGCGCAAATGGTTTATTCACAAAATCCGACCTTTAGTTATAAGTTTAATCAGCCGATACACTTGATGACACGTTTGACCGGAGTTGATTAATATAATTAAGTCATCGCTTCAACCATCTTAAGGGTGTCTAAGTAGAGAGTTGCGTAACTCACGATTAACAACATCTTGTAGCTGCCTTAAGTCGTTGACGTCGATATGAAGCAAATCGTCTCATAATAATTGCGAACAGCTGAGAATGGCTGATACTTGGTTGATTGTTTCCGTTTAACGACTCTCTGTGATAACAAAGGCGTCGCTCCTTTGCCAATGCTTGGAACTGGCACTGCCGAAGTGTTAACCGTGACCAAGGTCTATGCATTACAATACTGGAATCTTGTGACCGTTTTGACCATTAATTTTGTGTACGTCCATTTCACTGCCAACGATAGATGTCGCTCCACTTAAAATTTCGTTTCTAATGCTATTATAGATCATGTATCGAATCAACAAAAGCAATTAAATATGTAGTTACACTGCAATCGTCAATCTGCCTTCAATCCCTTCATAGATGATTGTCATTATTTGAATGCCTTTGTTTTGTAAAAAGATGTGGAACTTTCGGAAACACCGATTATAGTTCTAAAACACTGTTCAGAAACGCAAAATTGAAAGATTCCGGTCCTGTGTTTGAACGATCGTAATGGCTGAATTACAATTACAGTTACAAATAAATTATTACTAAGGCGAGTTTGTTGTCAATCAGTAAGATTAATGAGTTTATGTCTGACCACATTCATTCGGACATTTATATAGTGCCCCTTTAAGAAAAAACTACTCAGAGGCGCTCCCGATTCCAGCGCACCCAAAAAGAAAAGTTTTAATTTTAGCAAGGAACGATCTTGATAGAGTCCCATGCAGGGTGTAGGCGGAGCTCAAAAGGAAGGCCATTCCAGATCACCGGACCAACCACAGAAAAGGCTCGATTCTTCATGGTAGTAGTACGAGCAAAAGGATCGATCTATAAGAGGATTTAATCAGCAGAGCGTAGCTGACGACGTCCTTGGATACCCAATGCAAGGCTGCATAGCTCACGGAGGTAAATTGGGGCGAGGCCTTGACAGCATCGCCATACTAATGCAGCTATACCCTGAACTCAATACGCTGGCAAATAGGGAGCCAGTGAAGTGCCTTCAGTATGTAGGCTAGTTTGAGACATGACCTTATTTAGGAATTTGCCCAGTTAGGCGCGCAGCAGAGCGCAATGGCCGGTCAAGACAAGTCAATCTGCTGGATGGGAGGCCAAAGTAGAGCGATGAGCAAAATGAGCAATAGCCTATGTAACAAAGGAATCCACAAAATATTTATAGTATCCTTTATAACTGTTTTCGTCGTCGTCGTCGGTGCCTCATTCGATACTCCGAACATTGGCGGCATCATGGACAATTCTTCTCCAGAGATCCTTCTGCTGTGCTGATCGTACCACCTGCTCCATCGACAATCCCGTCCATTCCTTCACATCGTCCATCCACATTCTTCTTGGTCGTCCTCTTCCCCTTGCTCCCTCAGTTTCACCGGTTATCACGTCTTTTTCGAGGCAGTTTGATGTTTTCCTCACTATATGGCCGAAATACTGCAACTTCCTTTTGACAATTGTACTCCAGAGTTGTTCTCCACCCACTTCTCTCAGTACCTCCTCGTTCCTCTTCTTCGCTGTCCATGGTATCCTCAGCATTCTTCTGTATGATGTGGTTTCAAAGGACTTTAATCTTTTCTGTTCGCTCTTTCTATATGTCCAAGCTTCTGCCCCGTATGTTGCTATTGGCCATACCAGAGTTCTCAACAATCTAAGCTTTGTCTGTGTGGTGATTCCTTTGTTTTTCCATACAGTGCCCAATCCTTTAAAAATAAAACTGCCTTATTTAGCCGTTGTTGGATTGATAATATGAATTGTTGGATTGGGAGCGCTTCTCAGTGGATTACTTTCAAGGCGCGCTATAAAACTGTTTTAAGGGTGTCTAAATAGACAGCTGTTAAAATTCACTAATTACGACACCTTGCGTCTGCTAGCGTAATAGCCTAGGCATCGGCATTAGCAATCGTCGCATCATTTTTAGGTACTGCGGTAAAGAAGAAAACGCCTATTTGAGAATCAGAAATTTAAAGACATCATTTTTATTTATTATTACTTTTGGTGTGCTTGCCATGGTTAAGTTTCATGATCATTTAGGAACGAAGGCGACTGATCAGGTCTCTTCCCTATCCTCGGTTCCATGGGCGTCCGCGCCCTCTGGATTCTGCGCGTATTTGCGAAGATATACAATAATGTAAAAATACGACACGCTCCACAAGTTGGACTAGGCTGCTTTGCTTAGGTGCAGCACATTTTTGAAAAGACTGTAAAGTTTCATTGAAAAATTCGTATGTTTGGCCTAGATATGTGCTAAAAATCGTAGGGGATTACTTTTTTGGCGCACCCTGTAGATAACGAAGTCGAAGAAAATTGGGCCATTGACCACATAATATTATATTTTGTGACTCTGCAGATCACTTTGCAACTGGAACCTAGCAGATCAAATACGTTTTTGTCTCGTTCAGGTTATCTCGTTGCTTACAATGCAACACAATATGTCATAGGGCCTACACTAACGGCACATTGATGTCAATGTAAACTTATCAAAGTGGATTTAACCAGTATACCCACATGCGTATGTGCCATTTAGGTAGGCTATTATATGGATCGACCTATCAATATTTACATTATAGAGTTTCGATCTTGTCAGTTTAGTGAACCTTCTCAAGAGAGGCCTATTATTCTCATGAGTTTAACATGACTGATTTATTCACACTGAAGTGAAAAGGTCTTCTATTTCTTTAATTATTTATCCGTTAATCATTTTGCTACAAAAATTGGTGACATTGAACAAAAGCAGAGCAAAATTTTATACCACTGCGTAGGCTATTTTTACGCGTAGGAGTTTTGCGCATGCGTCACATTTATGCATAGAATTACTATTGTGCAATATTTAGGTCAAGAGTCAAACGACAAGACCGAGACTATGTTTTTTCCGGGAGAAGATGTTGAGGCTTTTCTAAGTGGTCGTATCACGTCAGCAAATATCAGTAAGCAACAATAATTTCTCCAAAATGTTCCTTCTTCTGTTGCGAGCGAATCGTAACTAACAGCCGCATAAGCGTAAATTTAAATTATCCGATTGCTTAATTATCGATGGACTACGCATTGAAATCGAAAGTAAAAGTAGACGTACAATATCCGCACGGTTGCATTATGATATAATCGCATGCTCAATAACACAATAATGGGCTCATCATCATCAGGCACCATGGGCTCAACGCCCGTAAGTGTCAACTGTACTGCCATTTTCACCAAAAATCTCCACTGCCCCCTGTCCATCGCCATGTGACAGCTCCTGGAGTGATGCTCTTCACCACCCGATGACGTCGTCCGACCATTCTCTGTGCGGTCTTCCTCTCCGATTTGTCCCCTCCATTCAGACTGCCGAAAACCAGTAGTTTTATTTTCCTGTCGTCCCCCATTCTGCATATTAAAAAAATAATGGACTGCTGTTGCTTTAAATGGACGAGAATTATTAGTTCATAGCTCGAACCAATCATAACGGCGATAGATGAGAAAATAAATCTTACTACTACAAAGGGAGGTATCAACTGCTACCATAATGAGTTTTGCAATATTCTAAACCGGTTTTTTTTGTAGTTCCTCCGGTTTCCAAGAGTCCTGAAAGCTTATTTCAAGGCAAAATAGCCGACCTGACAGCCTGTTCAATTTGTGCAGAGATCTTCACGCAACCAAAAATTCTTCCATGTGTTCACACCTTTTGTTTGCACTGCTTGGAAACCTATGGGAAGGAAAAGAAATCTGGAGATGAAACTTCCTGCCCAATTTGCAGAAGTAATTTTGCAATTCCGGCTGGGGGTTTCTGTAATTTGCCAAATAATTTCTTTATTAAAGAAATGGTGGAGATTGGAAAATTGGCAATGACACCTGCAAACGAAGACAAGTGTAATGTCTGCCCTGAAGGGGAAGAACAGGTTGGTAAAATGTATTGCATCGATTGTAACCAAATACTTTGTGAACGCTGTAGTAAATCTCACAAGAAAATAAAGCATTGCCAGAACCATCAAGTTGTTAAACTTGAAAGTAGATTAAATGTCCAAGAATTTAACACACGCAACAGTTACTGCGAGGATCATCCAAAGCAACTTATCACTATGTACTGCACTGAGCACAATGCCGCCATCTGCTTATTTTGCTGTGTTGAGAGTCACCAGTCTCACAAATGCATAAATGTTGAAAAAATTGCCGGAAATTCTACGGAGCGACTGAAAGAAGACCTGAAAAAAGTGACCGGCAGACTTCCAGAATGTAATGGAGTTGAACAGAAACTCGATAAGTATAAAAAAGAATTTCTGGAACAGATTTCAAAAACAGAAAAAGATATTTTTGAAGCTGGAACCCAGCTTAAGACGTTAATTGACCAACACACAGAAAAATTGGTAAAAGATTTGCAATTGTTGAAGGAAAAAAACCTGAAAGTCTTTGAAATCACAAAACAGGAAGTCGAAAGATTCAGAGTAATGATTGACAGCTTCTATAGATATTCCGAGGAGCTTCTTTCCCGAGGATCACCTGTAGACGTTTGCAGAGCTGCTGATCAAATGCATGAGAGAGCAAATGAATTGGAGAAACTTCCAGTAATTTGCACCGGAGAACCTTTTTGCTGTGTTGCAGTTGCCTTTCAACCTTCAAGTTTTGAAGCTTTTTTGAAGCAATGTAGATCTAACGATGCAGTCGGGAAGCTAACAGTCACAAAATCACCAGATCGAACGATAGGATTTGAAAATAGGCCTATAGGTAAGTGGATAATGTCGCCTTATTTTGCTGTTTGTAGGCTAGGTTTTAAAGTAGCCAATTGCAATGCAAATTTATCATTTTTAAGTCGACTTATTTAAAAGACCAGAAATAATTACTGCAGAATTTGAACTGCCCAGAATCTAGATCGCTGTTAAGAAGGCACTGTTTGTAGACCTGAGTCACCTGACGAAGACTTTGCAAAGGCATCGAATGTTCTTCAGAAGGTCGTTTATCTTTTGACACAAATCTAATCTCTTTTGTAACTCACTAACGAACAAACAGTGCTGACTGATGCAAGGCGATACTGCAGCATCGTAGCGTTCTATAAGGTAGGCCCAATCCTGTGTTGGCAATTTGGCATTTCTGTGTTACGGCGTCATATAAATTGCTGCAATTATTATGATTATTCTTCCGTTTTGGCATTCAAAGCTACCGGTAGTTGCCATTGCATCGGTTTGAGCGTTGGTTGAATGCAAGTTGAATTGACGAAAATAATTCTCACTAAATAGGACAGAAGTCGAATTGGTGATTCTTTTGCTCAAATAGATGTTAGATTTGTATGAAAAGATGCCGTTGTTGCATGAAATTGGAGGTGGATTGGTGGATTGATGAAAATATGATAATTCTTGCTGAAGCAGAAGTTGGATTGATTATAAAGATTCTTGCCAAAGTTGATTGACGAATAATAATAATGGAACATTGGTGATCAATTTACAACGTTAAACCATAGGTTACTCATATCGAGTCATGCTGATATAATTTTGGAATACAGCGTCATTTTGCCTTGTAATATTATTTTCAGCTGAGAAAATACAGATCAACGTCAGTATTTCCGGAAGGATTCACATTGTAGCACTACATCCGGTAGGTAACTAATGTTTCAAGTTTTTGGAGTCTACTACCAGCTGTCTGCCACAGAACTCTGCCCTGATTTGGAGTTACACTATAAGAAGAAAAGAGCAGGGGTTTCGTTACGATTATCTTTCTCCATTAGACACAGAGAGAGACAGGGCTGTTTTAAAAGAATTTTTAGAACTGCTCAACCCGTTCTTTCCTTTCCCATCCTCTATGGTAAATTACTTCCAATAGGTGGACAGTGACTTTTTTGCTAATTTTAACTGAACAGAAGTGCTTCTACAACTGGACATTTTGTGTACAACTGCATGTAAAAAACCCCGGAGAGAGACAGACAGACATGCAGAGGCAGAGAGACAGAGAAGAGACAGGCAGACAAAGATAGACAAACAGACAGAGAGACACAGAGAGATAAAGAGAAAGAGACACAAATATAGAGACAATGAGAGAGAGAAAGAAAGACAGAGACAGACAAACAGACAGACAAAGAGAGACAAACAGAGTCAGAGAAAGACAGATATAGACAGACAAACAGACATATACAGAGAGATTGAGAGGGACGGAGGGAGGAATAAATGGACGGATGGATGGACGGACGGACGAACGGACGGACGGATGGAAGGAAGGAAGGAGCTCAATAGACGTATCTGAGACCTCTGGTTCTGTTGTAGAATGCAAAAGTGGAGGAACTCTACAGTATCGTTTGCAAACAATATACCAATGGATTGGAACCGGAAGATCTGCGGTTCATATTTGAAGGTATTTTACACAGAGAATCTGTAAATATGTAGTGTAATTCAAATAATACTTGCATTTGTAGTTATTTAACTTCTTAATTAGCAACTTTTTTGCTGTAGCTATACTTGAGAGAACAGCACTTGTCTATTATAGTGTTCAAGTTTCAGATAGCTGTCATGTTGAAAAGCAGGCAGCTAGTCAATGTTTGCTATTTTCTATACAAATTGGGTGGCATAGTTTTTTCTGTTATTCTTACAATCTCTGCACGTTTGACTTAATTTTCTCTCGTTCTTGAAAGACATCAGTTACACTGTTTTTCATTCATCACATGGAATTAGCCAAACCACTTGAGAAGTAGTGCAACCTATGATGGGCGCCGGTATACAGGGACAAGAGGGAACACACCTATGGAAAATTCACAGATTTTTTGCAACTACTTTTTGGTTTTTAGCAGATTTCTTTCACACTAAAGGACTAAGGACGCTAATGATACACAAATTGAAGTTCTGCAAAGCTTGCATTTAAAAACCTGTATGAAACAACCAAATGTTGTCATTAATTTCCTGTTTTGTACTTTTCAAGCTAATATTAAACTAGGTAACGGCAACCATTTTGTTCTGTCCCTCCTTCAAAAATACCTGCGGGGCCCATGCAACCTAGGGGATTGCTTGTGTTCTATGCTAGTATCTTTTTCATAGTATAATAGGCTACTGTTTGATTGTGTGCCACACAGCAGTTACTGATGTTTAGATTAAATAAAATTATATGACGTGAGATGTTTATCTTCATATACTCTAGACGAAGTGCTGAAGTATAACGCGGAGAAAACTCTGCAGGATTACAACATACTTCACCAGTCCACACTAACTATGTTCGAAGTATAGCCTTGCAATGCAATAATATTGGGGCAAAGACCAGCGACATGGTTCTGCTTCCGGAATGCATAACCGTCACAACAATCCAACACAGAAGCTATCCAAGGCAGAAGATAAGAGATGCCATGCGGTCATGTCATCTGCCTGTCTCCATGACAAATTTCTTTTCTTACTCGTGATGATCATCGTATAATTGTTATTATCATGCTTGTCAAGATAGAACATCTTATGTTGGAACCCTGTGACATTATTTTAGAAGAGTGCACCTATGTGTGCAGATATAAGCAAATGTAGCGAAAATTAATCTAGCAAAGCTTCTATATCTTTCCTCAGTAGCTGTCATACTCCAGAGAGGCCAAGACCGCTTCAACAATAGATTCAATGGGTTTAGTGCACGGTGTTGCAATGTTCCTGGTTCAACTTCCTACCAATGACGATTGCATTTAAACGTACAAACACAGGACAATGGTTGTATGAAACCGGTTTTTATGATACTAGAGCTTGGAATGCTTGAGTCAATTGCATAGTCAATGATACTGAAAAGCATTTTGAAGTTCTTGAAAATCGTTTACCCTGTATCGATTTTTTTCTTTAACACGAGTGCCCAAGGTATTTTTTGGTACACGAAGGCCCAAGGGGGGGTCCGCGCGGACCCCAGCGTTTTCATGCTAATTTCTTGAGAAGGGATTGGAATATCGTTACAGAATTTAGTTCCATGTAATCCCAAATGAATTTGCAATCGATTGGTGTATCTTACAGCACAATAGCACCACCTGGTGCAAAGTAATAGTGTAAAAATCTCATGATACACATTCTATGCTTGCTTGTGTTATTTACCAAAGGAAGACTATACGTCCGGCGCGGACCCCAGCGTGTTCATGTTAATATCTTGAGAAGAGATTGGAATATCGTTTCAGAATTTAGTTATATGTACTCCCAAATGAATTTGCAATCGATTGATATATATTATATCACAATATCACCACCTGGTATAAAATAATAGTTATTGATCAGTAACCATACACATGCATGACTAATAGCCGTATATCTTGGGGTACCCTTAGTATATGCTGTGATTGTGGGGTACAGAGTTGGACAATACTCACTCAAAATATACCATTCTATGCCCAAATGGTTGGTCTAGGAATACCTAAAAGCATTTTTGCACATCCTTAGCCTTTAAAAAGTTATCCGGGAAAACAGGCCTGGGGTTCGGTCGGACCCCCCCCCCCCTTGGGCACTCGAGGGTTAAATGAATTTGTAGACAGCGGTACATCCTTAAGATAGGATAAGGCGTGTCTGACAGTACCATAATTATATGGTCCATGATAGTGCAACGGCTTGGTCATAAAACAGTAGGCATAGCCAGTGTTAGCCACAAACAGATCTTGCTTTCTTCTTTGTTTTCAAAAAATTTCCCCAAAATTTGCTTTTGTATGCGGTAACCTAATAAAGCAATCCAGATGATTAATGTCAAATTGTTTCAATGGAAGAAAATTGTAATAAATGGTTCTGAGTCTACTTCCCGACTGCAGCGCGGATTTTGAATCGGAGTTTCACGCTGAAGCGCTGGGCAACTGCGAGTGCAGGACCTGCCCAAGGTCCCTAAGAGGCGGCTTGAATTGGATTCAGGCCTGCAACCCTGCGACTGTAGGGCGACGAACATAACCACAACACCACCGTGCCCCACAATCATCTTATTGTAATTATTCATCATTCACCTTGTTGATATGGAATTAGCTCAGCTTAAAACAGAGCAGACCTGCAAAACGGTTTTTTAACAGCAGCGGTTTAGTAGTCACTCAATGGTGGACACAATCAGCAAATTATTACGCTTGGGGCTTAACTAATACATGTAGATCAGATCAGATTAAGATAGGTTAAAACACTCTAAAACAGTGGTTCTTAACCAGTGTTCGACCGAACCCCTGGGGTTCGGTGAGCCAGTGCCAGGGGTTCGGCAGAGGTCCTCTGAAATATATAAATATTCAATGAAAAATCCTTTGCTATTTTATATTTATTTTTAGACTTTTATTTAATAAATTTTGTTTGAAATAGATTGCTTAGCAGGCCCTACCTTATGAAATTTAAAGCTCTTTATCCTGTTAACAGTCGTCTTACTGCACCTCCTGATAATTAACACCGTCAGACATATTTCTGTGACGTAGGCTAAGGTATTACCGATAAGATATGCGGGCCCTAATTTTTCGTTTTTATGTTTTCGTCGATTCTTTTCTTCTCCTTCCTTTTCATTTTTTTTAGCAGATAATATTATAGCATCGCATGACATACGCTTAAAGCAACTATTACCCTTTTCTTACATACATGTATTTATACCATAGAGTATGTCGAGCAAAAAAATAAAAATCATTGCTCAAACTTGAGGGGTTCGGTGAGTGGTCGTGGATTTCTCTTGGGGTTCGGCTCCCTTGAAAAGGTTAAGAACTACTGCTCTAAAATAATTATTGCAAATGGTCATTCATTGTAGTCTTCGACGTTGAATAGAATCCGGAATATTGCGATGTCATGTTAAGATATCGAAGGCCGTTAGCGGCTTAACATCCATTCGAAGAAAATAATTATGTTTACACCATTTCGTCGCTATGACAGTCGATCGCGAAGATAAAAAAAATGGCCATTTCTAGATACACACCTTTTTAAGCGAAACATTTTCATTATAAGTATCCGCAGATTCATTTTACGTGGATGCGGCCTTCACCTCCATTTTACCCAGATTTAATAATTGTAATTTTATTTAATAATTTTTATGACATGTCATAATATCGCCATCTTCGCATCGCGACGGTTAGCTACACGAATGAACCTTTAATAATAATAATGAATAATAATAATGACGACAATTTCTATGGCGCCGTAACACAGCACATGCCGTTACAAAGGCACCTCTACAAAACACAAACGCAATTAGTCAAAAGCATGCCTTAGAAAACTTATGTCTTCAGTCGAGATTTGAAAGCCTCAACTGAATTGGCCGAACGAACATACGTAGGCAGACTGTTCCAGCAGCCAGCAGTTGAAAAAGCACGCTCCCCGAAGCGTGTCGTCGTCCTCCGCACAAACAGATCTCCTTTCACACTGGATCTTAGCGCAAGTCCAGCACCTGACGAAGCCGTCTGCACGCAGTAGGATTTGAGGTAGTTCGGTGCTAGGCCATGTAGTGACTTGTATACCAGCAATGAGAGTTTGAATTCAATGCGGTATGGTACCGGAAGCCAATGCAACACGTCACGCAGTAATGCCCAGAGTCTATGTGCTTGTCGCGCTCATTAACCCTCAGGCTACCACGCTATTTTTGTAACACTGACTACCAAGGGGGGGTGGTTACCACCCCCCTGGATTTTGGGTTTGGTTTGAGATATCATAACTTGTAATACACCTATGGATTCAGCATTCATTTCTGCACAAAATGGTATATTTAGGTTTAAAATATATGAAAGCACCCCGAAGTTATGAATTTTTTACCGTAGGCACCCGTCGATTCCACAAAATGTATACTTTCGCATAAGCAAAATATTAGATTCTGTGTGTTTTAACATAATTTATTTAATTAAAAATAGTTTACATATAATAAAGTCCAATATTCAACTATAAAAACCTAGTAATTAGTTAGTTTTAGTTACAATAAAAAGAGAAAAAACATGTAAAACATGCTGAAAAACCTTTACGCAGACTTATCGGTTTGCGATGTAAAAAAAACCCCAACATTTTCACACATTTAAATTTATTTTGAGCACTTCCGGTCATCAAATGTCAAATTAATTGGTATAAAAAAATAGCGCTAAATGCCCTCTATAGAATGACATAATTTATTTCTCTTAAAAAATAAATTATGAATAATTTTTAATAGGAAAACATGAAAACTTTATGAAAATAAAACACCTTTATTTATATTTTAATTTATTTTGAGCACTTCCGGTTGTCCAAAGACAACTCACTGAGCATGGAAATGTAGCCCCACATTCCCTCTACAGAATGGTGTAATTGGTGTATCTTCGTGTCAAAGGACGGATAAGATACAGCCGATAATCTAAGGGGGGGGTGGTATCCACCCCCCCTGGTGCCTCGGGTATATCGGGTATAACTTTTGAATGGTATGGTATATCATCACACATTTTAGCTCAAAATGTGTGCAAATGAATCCTCTACAGCTACCTAAAACGTCAAAATTTTATTCCTAACGAAAAAAGTTTGATTTGGGAAAAACCTAAAGGGGGGTGGATACCACCCCCTCTGGTAGCCCGAGGGTTAAGACTAGTCAGAGCCTACAAGTCCTGTCCAGTTCATGACGTTGTCGATCCAAGATATCTTCGGCCTTCCTCGACCTTGGTTCCCCTCCACAAAAACCCGTCATGATGCTGCTTTCGATGCTATCGTTTTTGCTGTCTCAGTTTATCGACACTGAAATTAGGCCCAACGGCCAAGTACTTTGCAGTTGCACAACCTTTTCAAAGTCTAAATACTGACACGCAAGGAACATAATTATAGGCCTAGTTAATATTAATTATGGTCGATTTTAAGCCATAAGATTCAGCGAACAAGAATGATCAGGCCTAAACACACATGGTTTCAACCCAACGTCATGTTTACGAAACTACGTCAGTTTCAACTTACTACATTACATGATAACAAGGCCTTTGACGCCGATATAAATAACTGTGTATAACTGCAACTTTTGGAGCCAATCTATGGCAGTGGTACATAAATAGCATAGTGACCAATGAAATGTACTATAATATAGTATATTATACTACTGGAACGCTGATAGCCTATGAAAGTTCGGATTATCGCTCACTTAGGGAAAGACAATGTTTCATTAGAGCAAATCCCAGAATTCTCTGAGGCAAATCCCAGAATTCTCTGGGGAAACTCCCAGAATTCCTAGCGGCAAACCATAGTAAAAGATAGGCGTCACAACACTTCGCTTTAAAACACAAATTTCTCAGCAATGATACACAATTGTTCAAAACCAGCTTAGAGTTTTTGAGTTGAATGACATACAAAACAATCAACTTAACTGTATTTAGCGGCCACTGACCAGATTTCTTGAAAATTACCTTCAAAGTTGACGAATTTAACATGGGTTTAGATAGGAACAAGCACACGCTGCCCTTAGTGTAAGTCGCGACTGATTCGCCGTCGGCCATGGACCACTATACGAAGCGTTATCAATCCAGCTAACATAATGCATATCAATGATAGTGACAGCCTAATATTAATAGCCTAGATATCGATGTTTGTGGTGCAGAGTTTCGCTTTTAATCGTAACATTGCGCATAAAGTAGTACCCGGATTTAAATTGATTGTAAATTCGAAATAAAAATGATATAAAAATCTAAAAAAACCAAATTGATCGCAAATTTTAATATAGCACGACTTACTGACGTTTTTTTCACAAGCTAAAAAAATCTTAAAATTAAAACCACATTAAAATCATTAGGCCTACATTACGCTGCTAATCTGTCGTGTCACATGTAATGTAGGCTGTAACCTACGTTTTCGAGCTGTAATATTGAAATGTTACTTAAAATCAAATAATGGGCTTTTGAAATATGGAAAGTTCGCCTCTATTGCTTTCAAGATGAAGCAGTTTACGTTTAGTATTATATTGTCATTAAAAGTCCGCTATAAAAAAGCAGGTGTAGACGAGAGACGCCACCTAGTAAACGACAGATTATTATAGCGAACTGAGTGATCGAAACATTTAATAGGTTCTGCCAGAAAGACATGTGCGGAAACTTTATAATAGTTACATTATTTTATAACTTTATGCTAATTTATAATATGATGCATTTATTAGTAATCTCACGCACAATATTATCAAACGAGAAAAAATGCAAAATAAATAACGCGCATCTGTTGTTACGTCATACGTGAAAGTTCTACACCGAACTATACTCCTCGTATCCCTACGCTGAGCGATTAAATCAAGATGGCCGACTGAGCGAAATAAAGTGCGCGATGCTTCAATGATAGCGACTGATTTAACTCGTTTCAAACATTTTATCCCAGAATATTTCTTAGCATCAGCAGTTATAATAAAATGGCCGATGCAAAGTCTCAAACGTCCAGGATCTTTATTATGACCGTGATGGACATAAAAGAAGACCTGGATGAGGTAGTATACTGGATTATTCCCAATAAATTGTACACTTTTCCACGTCTAAAACCAATAACTTCTGTTGCCTATGCTTTGAGTACATGACGTTTGCAACATGTGGTAGTTCCAGATAAACTAAGAAATTTTCCGCAGGCTTATGCTGCTGTATTTGACCTGTCAGCTGCTTGTTACTGAGATAAAATGGGTTTCATAGATGTCAATTGTCAAGGCAATTTGTCCGGGTTGCTATAGGCCTACTGCACTTGTACCGAATATGATAACTTTGTAATGCGAAACCAGAGTCACTCCTAACCTGACAGGACCCAACCACAATCTTGAATCACAGAGAATAGATTTTAAAACAAAGAAAGGTCAAGAAGGTCATTGCAGAGACTGCAAGATAGCCTATTTCAGCAAGATTATGCAGCACTGTGGAAGTTTGAGCCACAGAGACAACCAGGCCACCTGCGTGATTTGTGTGTTATGTACAAGAATGAATTGTGCCAAATCATTTTGTCCATTGTGTTTGATCCACATCGGTGGGATTCAGTGGACTGAACGGATATTAAGTTCTTGATTTGTAAGATTTCTTTGTTTTCTTTGATCAATTTCAGAAACTCGAGAAATGTCACGCTCTCATCTCCGGTATCACCAAAGATCTGTCGGAACGTGAAGCGAACGAAGCTCTGCAAGCGCATGTAAATATACAATGCACAAAACAATTTATAATACAACTATTTGATGTGACACAGTACAACTCAATGCGTCTTAATGTGCAGCTCCACTATACATAACTTCTATCTGATCGTGTTTTATTATCATGTAGGTAAACTAGATTTAATTTTAAATTGTTTAATGTATACTTGAAGTTGAATCTCTCAGTTTAACTTTGTTTATCGTAAGTGCATTCTTGCCACGAAATTTGCTTTTAAAAGCCAGAAAGGAGTGGTTGAGAAATAGATGTCAATTTTCCAAAGTGGGGTCAAGTGCCCCCTCTTGCATGGTGCCTAGAGGTCACACATTATGTTCCTTTCGAGCTTAAAAACTACCTTATTTAACCGTGTTTGGACTGGGAGTGTATCTGAGTAGATTACCTTGAAGGTGCACTAGATATTAAAAACACTCCTTAATCACAGCAATATGTGCAGACAGGCATAATGGAAAGTACAAATTAAAAGTCCTTAGCGATATTGAGATGTTTCCAATGATCTTTATTAAGTGAAGTCTCTTGTGATTGTTGTAGATCTGCAAGGGTCCCACCCAGCATGATGACATCCAGCTTGGATTCTTGTACGCGATTCTGTCCGACTCAAAGTCTGCAGCAAAGGTAATTTCATTGTGACGCAGGTTTATGTGATTATATTACAAGGCAGTTCAACTGCGCGTTCTGACACTCCGTACAACATAATGGTATAGTAACAGCTTGACTATGTTAAGGCACTATATAATTTTGTCATATTATTTGTATTATTTTTTTGTTTGTTAAATTATTATTATTATTATCGTGTTGTGTTGGGTAATAGTGATGGTCAAGGTGAATGTTGTGTGCATTACTCTTGTTTATGATTGTGATGCTGTGCTGTGTGGTTTGGGAGCCAATTGCATATTGCAAGACCAGGGTGAAAGAAAACTGGTAGAGTGATAACTAGTAGTAATTGGCTTTAATTATTTAATTGTTGAATTCTGAATAATATTGTCTTAAATTCTTCTTCATCTAGAACTACCGAGATATGTCGATCCTGAGTCAGGACAGTTTGAACAAAGCGATGGCCGCCGCCAGTCAACTCATCTTTGAAAAATGGACGAAACTAAACGACACATGTCGAACGCAGGTCTCTCATCTCGTTTACATCTTGTTTATACACATGGTTTACGCCTGGTTTACATCTGGTTGACATCTTGTTTTCATCTTGTTTTACATCTAGTTTACATCTCATTTGCTTCTAGTTTACATCGAATATACATCTTGTTTACATCTGGTGTACATCTAGTTTTCATCTGGTTAACATCTCGTTTACGTAAAGTTTACATCTGGTGCGGTTTACATTTGGTTTGCATCTTTTTACATCTAGTTTATATCTGATTTACATCTTGTTTGCATCTTGTTTACATCTAAGTTTCATTTAATGTATTGTCTCAATAGGAGACAACAGATTGACATTGATTGTCATGAACTTATCACATTTTTGCTTTCATTTCTACCTTTTGTAATCTGCACAATAAAAGAATTTTGTTAAATTATTTGTTCTTACTTACTTGTTCTCTTTGAGCGCCTCTGAGTAGTTTCTTTTACTTGAAGGAGTGCTATATAAATGTCCAAATGAATGAATGAATGAATGTTCTCAATTTTTTGTGTTTTCAGCTTACGTGGCTTGCCAAAGAACTCGTTCATAACGGAGTGACCAGGGCAGAGGGAGTCTGCCACCAATTGATTCGCCAGATAGCAGGCGAGTACCAACTAGATATATGTATACATGTGATTTCAGATGCATTTAATTATGCACTGGTTTGGCAATGTTGTCTCCTGGCTGTGCTCCTGCCTATCTGTGTGAGCTCTGCTGTCCAGTATATGTTGTCCTAGCTCACAGTGCCCTTCGCTCTGCCTCTTGCATGAATTTTTTCATCTTGTTGAAACCTCTACATGTCGGCATTGTGCTTTCTCAGTTGTAGGTCCATTTGTCTGGAATAGTCTCCCATTGAAGATACGCTTGTTAGATCTATAGGGTTTACATGTATCAGAGTTTACAGGCTCTTTAAGACTATTTGTATCACCACTTGGGACTTTGAATTATTGCAAAGGCAGTATGTATTAGTTTTTCAAATTCATGTTATTTATTTATTTTTGTTTCATCCACATCAATTAAGGACTTTATGAAAGAGCCAGTGATTGCCACACTATGATTAATGTTGCTACTATTATTCTTATTACTTTTTCTAATAATTTTATTTTGGTAGCATTATTATTATTATTACTATTATTATTATATTATTATTATTAAGGCTATTATGTTTAATGATTTGAATCTGAGAATGAAATTACTTTTAAAACCGAACATTTTCCATCGTTCTTTTTCCAAGGTGGCGATCTCACTCCGAAGAATATTTGGTTGACTGAGACGGTTCTTGACATCTTCACAGAGAACAGGTTTGTTTCGATTTGTTACACTTTGTACGATTCGTCAGAACGGAGAGAACACGACGTCGTTCGATTCTAGTGTGACAATCCGTTGGTTGCTGCGTAGGGCGTCAAATAAGTCCTTCACTCACAACATTACTCACACCATCGATTCATACGTGGTCATTAAATAAATTCATAATTCCATAGGCGCAGGGGACATTTCAGCAGTGGGGGGGGGAATTAGACTTTTGCCCGAAAATGTTTAGACCTTTTCCCTATTTTTTAGTCATCTGGCTGAAATCTTAAAAAATTCCCGTTACTTTTGCCCGAAATTTTATACAATTTTTTATTTTTCCGGGTCTGCTTGCCCGAAAATCAGACTTGCCCGAAATTTGTTGGGGGTGGGCATTTGTCGATTGGGAGCACCTCTGAGGAATTTATCCCGAAGTTGCGCTATATAAATTCATGATGAACACAGAACAAGTACAAATTACAGATGTACTGCGTTGTGACATTACGCTTAATGTTGCGTCTTGTGCTTGATGTTACGTTTTACACTTAATGTTACATCTTACGCTTAATGTTGCGTCTTGCGCTTAATGTTGCGTCTTACACTTGATGTTACGTCTTACCCCTGATGTTACGTTTTACGCTTAATGTTTCGTCTTACACTTAATGTTACATCTTACATTTGATGTTACATATCTGTAGGTTGTGGCTGGACAAAGTTCCGCTGTTTCTGCCTCTGACGCTCTACACGTATCTTCGTGTGATTGTTGATCATGGAAGTCCACAGCTGGCGAACCTCAGACAACGCGAAGTTGAATTCTGCATCACACTGATGAGAGAAAAGGTGATGAAATAAATAAAGTTGCTCTCTGTTCTCTTCTGAGATACTAATGTCATTCTCGTTGGTCTTTTAGAGTGATTTTGTGATTAAGAGTCGGAATTGATTATAGATGTCACGTTGAAATTTGTTGGATTATAGAAAAACTGGAGTCAAGGCACTTATTAATATGAAAGAACTTTGAATGAGAATTTTAGTATTAAATTACATTAAAATGAATTAAATCACCAATTTTTTAACATTTATTTATTTCTATGATTTGCTTGAGTGTCAGATGAATTTACCCGTTCATTTTTAAATTTTAAACCCGTTTTCAGCAGATATTCTCGGGACAATTGGGTAAAAGATTAAATGACGTAAACTATTTGATGAATTGGTTTGTCTGACAAAAAGAAAGGACTTGAATGACGTTGAATAATTTAGATGTACCATGTACGAGTGAATTGGTGTTTTATGTCGTTTGTTTCTTTCCAGTGGGTCGAATGTCAACAGATAGGTCGTGACCTCATCCGTCTGCTTCAGGGAGTCGCGAGAATCCCAGAGTTCAGCGTTTTGTGGAAAGATCTTCTCACAAATCCTTCGTGTTTGAATCCGCAGTTCACTGGTGAGATAAGTCGTTTAAGTCTCGCATCTGTCTTTTACTCTAGTTTTATTTGTATTTGTATTGTATTGTATTGTATTGTATTTCTAAGTTTATGAAGCACCTCTTACAGTTCACACCAATCAGAGGTGCTCCTAGTGCAAAAGACCCAGAGAAAGGAAGGTTGTTTTGAGACAGTTAAAATATGTGCTTCGGGTACTAGTTAATAACGAAGAACGTGTCAATGGTGAGAGCTGAACATCCAAAAAACAGTCAAGAAATTCTACTCTGTCTGATGGCCGTGCGTTCACGTGGAACCATAAAGTCGCATCTAGAGTGCATAGAACAGCGGCCAGAGCAAGCCGAAGGTAAAGTGAAGGGTTCATATCCGTTTCTGCCTCAGGGTTAGACAGAGAAAGTATCATCTAGTATTTTACTACATGGGAGTCATTGAACTCGACAAACAGCAGTACCTAACCAGGGTGCCATCCTCTCTGGTAGTGTATCCTCATCTTTCTCTTGTCTAAAAACTTGCCTGTTTTCTCGAGGTTGAACGCACTGGGAGCGCTTCTGAAAGGCTCTTGCTGCAAGAAGCGCTTTATAAATGATAAGATAAGATATCAGTCGTAATTAAGACGGTGGGTGACCCTGCTGGGGGCATTTGAGTTGTTTTCTGGTCTGTCATGCTTTTTCATGTTTTCTTTTCTTTCGTGTAGGAGTGAAGCAGCTTCTGCAGATGAAGACATCTCGTAGTTTCTTCATCAGTCGTCTAACGCCCGACATGGAGAACAAGTTGAACTTTCTCACGTCACAGGTTCGATTCGGTCAACAGAAGCGATACCAGGACTGGTTCCAGAGACAGGTGGGGGCACCTCTGTGACACCTTATTATAGTAACTATATGGTCCGATGCTTTGTGGGACCTTCCGGTGTACTTGCTTATTTACAGTATCTATGGTTCAATGCTTTGTGGCACCTTCAAGTACTTGCTTATTTATAGTACCTATGGTTTTTCCTTCAGAATTTGTATGTAGCGTCTTTTCAAGGTAGGCTACTCAGAAGTGCTCCCAGCCCAACCACGGCTAAATAAGACAGTTTTGAGTTTCTTAAGGAACAGAGTGGAGTGACCCCTGGGAATCAAAGCGCAGTGTAATAGGGAGGCTGTTCCAGGTTGTAAGACCAGCGACAGAGAATGAATGATGCTGTTGGATAGCAGTCCGCAAACGGTTTTGTTGTTTGTTTACTCAAAGTTATTTACTTCAGTCTTCAATTGCTTTTATTGTTACATTACCCTCATGTTTATTACAGTACCTGTCGACCCCTGAGAGTCAGTCATTACGCTGCGATCTGATTCGCTTCATCTGCGCCGTCATTCATCCATCGAACGAAGTCCTCTGCTCTGACATCATACCACGCTGGGCTGTCATTGGCTGGCTTCTTACGACCTGCACGGTAAGTTTCCCAGAGACGGGGAATTCCGGTCAAACGAGGAGCTCTTAGAGAATTGCTTGTTGTGTTTATGAAAATTATTCAGGAAAAACTGTGTAACGTTTAAAGAGTTCATACTTTAAAGTTGAATTATTTTCCACGTCACGACAATTGGCTCGAGAAAAACCTTTGTGGCTTATCTTGTATTATACATTGCACTGTTTTGGAATGTTTGAAAACATATGTTTTTCAATGTTGATGAGACTTATCTTAGAGAATCTCTTTGTAATGATTCAGAGAAACATGAACACTTGTGTACTTATGCATTGTTAGAAACTGCTAAGCAGTGTAATGGCTAGCGCTTTGGTCTGTCAATAAGGTGGTTGTGGTTCAAATCCCGTCAGGGCAGAGATTTTGTTTGAAATAAGTGTTTAATCAGCACAATTCTGCCATAATGAGTACACTGACTGTACACTGGCATTGTGAAGATGAGACAGCAAAGGAAAAACACCTGGTTTACTTTTATTACGCTTCCACGGAATTAAGCATGGGCTGTACAATTGTTTTAAAAGTTGATTTTCTTTTATGCTTTCAGTCGAACGTGGCTGCGTCAAACGCTAAACTTGCCTTGTTCTACGATTGGCTGTTCTTCGATCCCGAGAAAGATAACATCATGAACATCGGTAAGCAGCGGTTACCTTAGCAACGAGTTGCTATGCCGATCAGGTTGCCATAGCAACTTGAGAGTGACTGTCTTTCTTAAAATCCCTGTGAAGTTGCTTATAACTCTTTACAAAGATTGACAACGGTCTTCAGCAAGACTTGTATGATGCTTTGAATGGATTTGCAAATGCTGTATGCCACAAGACATAAAAAGTTTGAGAGATCAGAAGTTGCCTGGCACTCTCTGTCTCAACATGCGTGGTAAGAGGAGGAGATGGAGGATTGAGATTGGGAGGAAGGAGGTATTGGAAGAGGTGAGGGAGTAATGCAGAGGAGGAGGTGATTGAAAAGGAGATGGAGGAGGATGGTATGGATAATGAGGTGGTGGATGATGATGAGGAGGAGTAACTTTGGAAGATATGGAAGAGGAGGAGATGGAGGACACGTTCTTTGTATAAATATCTTCTCAGTGATTTCATTCCGATTAAAAGGACTTTGTTGCAAAAACCGTTCTTTCACCTTTAGTATCTTTGTGGGATAATTTCTACCTCAGGTAAAAGAAGGAACAGATACCAAGTGCTCAATGAACAGATGATAAATCAATGCACTCAGATCCTGTAGACTTTCTTCTGTTGTGTGTTAACAAAGAACACGAATATTATATAGTTCTGTTGTGTGTTGTCTCTTTTGTTGTAGAGCCGTGTATTCTCGTCATGTTTCATTCAATGAGACCACATCCAGCAATCACCGCCACTCTTCTCGACTTCATGTGTCGTGTAAGCATCAGCTAAACGTGTCTTGTCACATGTCTGTGACTTCTAATGACTTCCTACCATGGCAGTTATTCAAAGTCGTAAAAGTCTGTTCTTCCTCCCCTCAGATGGTTACTGTGCGGCAGTGTTGTGCGCAAATATTTCACCCAAGATTGTTCAGTGCCATTGAATGATACTTTGCTGGATTAGTGCTGATCAGTTATTGAATAATAATTACAATTATAAAAAACACTACTAGTTAATAATTTTAAAGCAGAGATGTCTTTCTGGAAGTCAGCATTCTTGTAGCATGATTCCAGCATAGGAATTAGGGATGGGAGGTTAACCCAGAAATTCTGCACAAAATGTGTAGGGTTGAAGAGAGGGGAGAGATTATGGTTGCTGGGAGGGAGGGAATTAGAATTTCATTGCACTCTTGAATAAACTGTTGCCTAATATTAGCTCTGAATACCGTTGCGTTTGGCCATTGAAATTATTCATTCCTGTACCTATTTAAGGATTTAAATTTTCCTGAATTTCTTCTTTTTTTAAAAATTCGTTGTATTTTGTTGATCATTTCCAGATCATGTCCAACTTCCATCCACCATTGACGTCGCTCGTTCGACAGGGAATCTTTGCGTCACTTCGCACGATCATCGATAAACGCGTTCTGCAGTAAGTCAGTCGTTCTATAAAATCATCCAGTTTGGTTCAATGACAAAATGTCGCAGACAAAATGCCTATCATGTAAACCATTGCAGTTAAAACATTTTTAGCTAGCAAATATAATGTTTAGCAAAAATAAATAGTAGCCTACCAGGTACAATAAAAAATTCTATATATGACTACATTGACTAGCTAAATATCTATGTTGTTTCGATAATGTATAAATGCTTAGTTTTTCAGCATTGCACTTAGTACTAAGTAGTTAAGTAGTCAAATTTTTGCTTTCTTCAAGACTGGTGTTTATTACTGCACTTGTTTTGTTACAATAATTCTTCATTCTATTTTTAGATTATCGATAATTATTAGAATAGACACTCTTTTATACTTATGACAATTTGTCCGTGACATTTGTCAGACCACCTCAGGTTTTATTCATTCATTCATTCATTCAAGAATTTTTCTAGAACCCTCTTCAAGGACTGCTTGGAGGCACTCTTGACTCTTGCAAAAAAGCACAGTGTTTAGTTCAGAAAAAGAGCTTCAGCTAAATTTGTTTATTTTTTGTCTTAGGTCGTTGGCTCCTCTCTTTGACAATCAGAAGCTGGACAAGGAGCTTTATACGATGCTACGCGAAAACTTCTCAGAATTCTGCTCTGCGGAAATTAGTAGTAAGCAGAGTCAATATAATAGACAGCCAAGTAAGCTAACAGGATTTTAATGGATTTTTTAGTAGATTTCTTGTGGATTTTTAGGGTGTTTTAGTGGATTTTTTATGGATTTTTAGTGGATGTTTAGGGTGGTTTAGTGGATTTTTGTTGCCTTTCTTGCTGATTTTTAATGGATTTTTATGAGATTTTTATGGGATTTTTAATGAATTTTATGGGATTTTCTAGCGAATTTGAAAGTTGTCAAAAGACTACTTGAAAATTGTGTACTTTTGTGACATACTTTTGTAGATATTTGGCCACACTAAAGTTATTTTTCGAATTGGTGTCAACTTATAGCAGAGACTGTTGTATCTTCTTTTGAGTTCTTGCTTTAAATTGTATTAGGATGCATTAAACGATTTTCCTGTTTTGTTGTCTAGTTAAAGAAGAGGCCGTGGTGTCGAACAACAAGGACGTTGTTGTCGTTGAGCCAAGCAACCACGTTGCTCTTGAGAACAACAACATCTCAGACATTGCTGAGTTCAGCGACGATGATGATGCTCCACTCGGTGAGTAGTCGCTCTTATTGTGGGGCGCAGTGGTATAATAGTGGGTATGTTTGTTGAATGGCTGCAAGTTCGAATCCAACTCAAACTGGTCACTGTCCTTGACTCGCAATTGCTTGGGTGGTATAGTGGGTATGTTTGTTGTCTTGCAGTTGGATGGTTGCAAGTTCGAATCTAACTCAAACAACCGTCCTTGACTCGCAATTGCATGAAACTCCGATGCAGTGTCCACATTGTAGTCGGGAGTGCCTCTGAGTTGTGAGCCTGAAGGAGTGCAATAGAAATGGAGAAATAAATAAATAAATATTTGTCATGAACTTTCTGATTTTATCAATTGATGCTATCTGCCGATTGGAGGGTTGAGTGGACCTCTGGGAGGATAGCGGGAAGCGATCACACATCTGTACGCTCTTTGTACCAGAGCATTAACCATTACTCTAAATCCATGTTAAACTTCAACGTTGAGATAATGTTTTTTTGCTTTTTTTGTGCTTGTGTGAACAGGTAAGCTGCTCGTGAAAGAGACGAAGGTTCCAATTAATAAGATAATTCGACAACCAATCAACATTCAATCGCATCTTGACCAACTCGACAGCGACCTACGAAGCTACGTCATCGAATTACGAGATGAAACGTTAGTCGCGATCAGTTAATTCATGCATTCAGAAAACTTATAAGAAGGCTACTCAGAGGCGCTCCCAGCCCAGCCACGGCTAAAAAGATAGGACTTAAGCAACTGGTAGAAAGCAGGCAAATTATTCCGAGGTAGTAAGTGTAGTGCAAGCAGGAGCTCATTCCATGTCAATGATTCCTGCAAGTTGTCATTCATTTTTATTTTCATTTAGAGCACTACCAGTTACTCCCCTTGTTAATTGTATATTCTTTTACTGATCAAATGTCAATTGTTGAAGATAATAATAATAATAATATTAATAATAATTATACCACTTCTCTTGTTCATCGTGCTTCATGTACCTGATGTTGTTTGTTGAAGATATTAAATAATAATAATAATATTAATGTTAATTATAATAATAATAATATTAATAATAATATTTAATAATAATAATAATCGTAATAATAATAATGGTCTGTTGATTGTTGTATTTCAGAGACAAAGAGACGCAGTGTGAGGTGATGGATCGGTTGATGCAAATGATCATACGAGAAGAGTTTGACCAAGAGGATGCCACCGCCCTCGCTGCTTGCCTCTGCCCGATTCTCGCTCCTTACTTCGAGGGAAACCTTCTGCCGCAGGAACTAGATGACGAGTAAGTCCCATCATTGACCTCTCAGTAGTCCACTGTGCCAACAAAGAAACTTTTTACTTTTATGATAATCCTTTGTGCAAATTAAACTGAAACTATGTGCTATTAGGTTATCTCTGGGAGTTTTTGGTATGATTTTGAATTTATTTTGCGATACTGTCTTACGATTCATTCAATTCATTCATTGAATGCATTTAGATAGACCTGCTATAACTAAGCAGCAGTCATACGCAGATAGTCCCACTGCTCTTGTATTGTATATGAGAAGTTATAAAGCATCTCTTACAGTACTACCTATATGCAGAGGTGATAGCTCCATGGGAATAAGAAAGTCTGTAAACCCGTCTTGTGACAAAGCATCAAGTTGGTGGTGTTTATTTTTGTGAGTGAAGGGCTTGCTCAGTATCTCAACACTGTTGCTATTTTGGGTAGGAGGCTGTAGTTCTGCAAGTACAAAGAGATTGCTTATTACTTAGGTATTATGTTTTGTCAAGTGATTTGATAGGATTCATGTGATTTGATTAAAACTGTTTGTCGTTTTTTTTTGTGCAGGTCAATTGAAGATTCGATTGGAACACCGATGTTCGTCATATTTAGGTTTGTATTCAAATGAGGATCTCATTAGTTGAGCACTTAAATAAATTATTCTGGTTTTAGGTAAAAATCCATTTTCTTTCGGATCTAGAAATCAACGTAATTTTGGTCCCCTTTCGTGACCAAGGTCGCATCCTGTCAACATCGGTATGATTACGAAAATGGTAACATTATAAGTTTGACAAATACAATCAAACGTTTTGTATTTTAGTCATGATGAGTTCATGGGTAGGATTCATGGTTTAGAGTAGATTGTATGTTAATTGATTGTTGTTTGCGACTTGTAGGAATATCTGTCAGACTCCGGAGGAAGATCAGAGTCGCCAGACGATGATGATGTTACTCGAAGAGATGTATAAGAAGCAAGCAAAAATCGGATACCACTATCTTTACTTCCTCAAAGTCAGGTAGTAAAGAAAACAACGCTGTATTTTATCCGAAATGACCGTAAGAAGAAGAAGAAGAAGAAGCTAAATGGAGCTTTTTAAAGCTAAAAGAAGCTAGAAGGAGCTTAAGCAACTGACCAAAATTTGAGCTAAAAGAGCTAACAATTCTCAAGCTTAAATAAGGTAAGCCAGTCCTGTTCCTCACCGTCTGAGCTTCCCACTGGCAATGTATGGTTAAAAGTACTAATATTGCTAGGGGTACAGATGAAAATCTTGAACCAAATTTCTCCTTTCTATTCTTAAAACACATTAAATTTAAAAGTTTTCTTCAAATACTATCTTATTCAGAAAAACCTATTTTATTTCATTAAGATATATTGCAATTTAGCCATCAATTCGACTATCTTTAATTTGTAAATTCTGCTGTCTCTAAGTAATCTATATAAATAAAAATGAAACTTTCTAATAGTTCGTGACACTATCACGCCGAAAGTTACGCACCGATTGTTTTGAAAATTTACCAAAACCTTCCATTCCAATAGCACCGTGTCTTAAGATTTTTTTCCCCCCAAAAAACTCCAATCTTTTCCACAAAAAGTGAACTTTGCAATCCGTTCGACCGCCATTTGCAAATTCAACAAAACAACCAGATTTCAGAAACGCGTTGTCCCCAAACACAGCAGACGAAACATGAATGAGGTCGCGTGCTGTGACGTCATAAGCGAGTCACATATTAATTTCCGAAAGTGGCCTTTCATCATTATTGGGCTCTATCCGATGTCAGGAATGGACGGTGTGACGGAGGAAAGGAGCGGAGGGAGCGGGACGAAGGGGAGAGGGGGAGGTCTTTTCTGCCACAGCAACGCGCGGCCGGGTACAGCTAGTATAATATAAATGCTTTGAGACAGAAATTTGATTATCATTCCATCTGTCACGGGAATTTTTTCCAATTGATTTCAACCGATATCCGTGTGTGTTTGCGTCTTGTATGTTGCGTTCGTTTTGCCGGAAGATTTAAATCAGGTTTCTGTTTAATTGTTTCTTTAGTAAAGTTCAGAATGATGAGAAGATGTCTTCGTACAAAGACTTCTGCAAGAACATGGAACAGCAGAGCATTGAATCGTATCTTATGGCTGATCTGCGAGTGAGTCGGTTGTTGTTTGGTTTCTTTGCTCTCTAAGTCCGTTTGTTTTCGAATCAACTGTACGAGTGTCATCTGGTCACCTGGTGCCGTCAGCTTCTGGAGCTCTGGCGAAAGCCCTGGTGTATTCTCTCCAACGTCTCCTCTCTCTAGTCGCCTCTCGTAGCTCCTCCAGTCTCATGCCAGACTTTTCCTGTACTTCATCCAACCATTTCTTCCTAGGTCTTCCGCATCTTCTCCTTCCCTCACCGCATGCCGTCATCAGCTCCTTTTCCAAACCGTTAGATCTCATCACATGGCCAAAGTAGCTCAATTTTCTCCAAGTTGCTGTTTGCTGCAGTGTCTCCTCCCTCTCTATTCCAAGCTCCTCGCGCACCGATTCGTTAGTTCTCTTCTCCGTCCATGAAATCCTTAGCATCTTTCTCCAAATCCACATCTCACACGCGTTGATTTTCTTTTCCATATCCCATGTCTTTGTCCATGTCTCGAGTGTACGTGATGTAAATAGGGATAATTGTCAGAAATGTAGTAACTGCATTGGTAATACTATTTTCTTCATGTACAAAAAAAGCGATTTGATATGCTTAAGTTGCAATAAAAAAATTTAGTTTTGTTATCATCGTTGGGTTTTTCCATCATTGTTTACCTCAAAAGCTTGACATTATCATTGTTCGCCACGTTATTTGCTTCATGAAATAATTAATTGACTATTAACCGAATAAGCTAAAATTAATCAGTTAAAATGTTTAGCGATTAATTTATGAATTATGAATCCCTGTTGGGAAAGAATTATTTTTACTGTAATTCTTGAGATGGTAAAGTCTAGCGATGGAGTTTCTTTGTGTGACTTTCAGTTGTGTCAGGAGGATGACGTCCGACTCTTTGTCTTCCTCGTGCCTGACATCTATTCACAGGTTAGAGATACATGTACCTTTGTTCGCGGGTGAGACTTACAATTGTTCGCAAGTTAGACGGTTTCTAATTGTTGTTTTGGGGGCTGTCTTTATTTTGTACTGAATATTTGTTTAATCAGTACTTAGGTTTATTTATTATTATTTTTTCTATTTTGCATGCAATTCTTATGTGTAGTGCTTATTGCAAATTTGTTACTGCAAAATCTGTTATTTGTCTTATTAAAATTGACTGATATATTTCTTTGATTCATGTTTTTGATTCTTCTGCTTTAAATTACCTATTAATTATTTAATTCAGTGATTACTGTTTTCTATAATTCACTGGATTTGTTTTTTGTTGATTTGTCTGAGATTAGTTTCCGTCGATTGCTGTTGGCAACGTCGACCTCATCCATCTCATTGTTTCGTGCATCGATGGCACACAGGTACGCACTGGCGCCTTCTTTTCTTCTTATATGACAATAGAATCATCATCATCATCATCATTGCTTTCTGATGCCAACGGTGATGTGTATTTATAAACAATAGCCATTGTCATCGGTCATTTGTCAAGTCCATTGTTCTCTTTAGTGTTGTTCCAGCTGATGTTATATCCTCATATAAATACATTGTCCATCCAGTGTAGTCCTTGATAACAGGGGAGTGTATATAAAATATGGTGCACCACCATGAACTGTTTTTCATTTTGTACTCTGTCCGAAATTCAGAAGGGTGCATTTCACCACAGAATATTTTGATGAAAGTGTGTAATTGTGAGTAAAGGACTTTGGTCTCACAGTCCCTTCACAGTAACTGTCTTACTTTGTGCGTTACAAGGTCTGCAGTCAATTGACTGTGTCATCATGCCATGGTATTCATTCTTTGAGATCTGTTGTCTACGGCAAGGCTTTAGTTGGTTAGTTGCTGTTTCACGTCACCATGTCATGAAAAGCTGATTAGTGTCACCCTCCTTCTTTCATTTGGCTTGGGACTGGCACAGCCAAATCATGGGGCCATATCGAATTTAAAGCACTTTGTCTTATCCAGCTTGTGTGTGTTTGTGTTTCAGTTGCAGGATCTGATCTGCGAAATTCTTCAAGGTCATCTTGTTATGTTCGGCTCCAAGGAATGCTTTCTGTCCGTTCTCAGTAAGTTCTCGATTTTTCTGTGGCCTAGTGGCTTTGTGTTTATGAGTGTATGACATGTATGTTGACCTTTGTGGTTTCGTTTATATATGCGTGATTGCGTGTATGTTGACCTGATTATGATTTCGTTGTGCTATTGTTGGCCTGGTCATGATTTGGTTACAAGTGATTGTTGGCCTGGTCGTGATTTGGTTGTGTATGTTGACCTGATTATGATTTGGTTGTGTATGTTGACCTGATTATGATTTGGTTGTCATTGTTGATTGTTGACCTGCATTCATTACTAGTATCTGAACAATCAAACTTTGTTTCATCAATCACTGAAGTCTTTTTTCTTTTGATGTGTGACTAGACTGGGATCGCTCCTGAGTAGGTGTTTTGAAGGGGCGCTACACATATGTCCATAGAATGAATGTACAATATTGTACATTGTTTGCGATCGATATGTTTTAGATGCGAGTCTTCAATGGGAAACAATCGAGCAATATTTCTTGTGGCAGTTGATATCCGTGCATACGATACCAGTCGAACACATCATGCCGATACTTCCGAAACTCGACTTCACAGGTATCGTATATATATATATGACAATTTATTACGTGTATCGTAGAATATTTAGCTAAGTTCCCGCAGGTGCTGAACCTTCGATGCAATGTCATACCAATGCAGATATATGGAATGTTATCGCTGATGGAAAACGGAGCCAATGATGATTGAAGACCAACGTGAAGTAGTGAGTTTTGTGGCATTTCACGGATAAAGTTTTAAATGAGATTGAGCAACGGATATAATATGCATTCGTTCATAACCGATTTCGTTCACATGTCCGTGCTTAATTCCAAGGCACCCCAATACCCCTACACCACCGAGATTTCTCGGTCGCTGGCCCATTAGTAACGTAATGTTGACAGTTTATGGCTAGTTCTATTGTCACATTTGATGGGTATACCTTAGAACCTTAGTCCTTCCCGTGCAGCTCTGCACATCTGGCAACGCAGCTTCTCCATTCCACTCTATCCATTGCCACCTCGACAGCATCGTTCCACGTCATCTCCAGACCTTGCAAATCCTCCCGTACAGTCTCCATCCAGTTCGTCCTCGGCCCCCTCTACCCCGTCTTCCCTCCGGTGTCCAGATTGTTGCTTGTTTGCTCTCCTCTCTTGCTCCATTGATGGGTATATAACTGAATGAATTTTGGAATGTGTGTACGAGGTATTAGTTTGGTTGTCCGGTATTTAGAACAGTTCATCTTGTTAATTTTCCCCAAAATCTGACCTCTTTCTTTGGTGTTTGTGCTTCTCCAGCTTTTGTTATGAGCAATCAGGTCTCCCAGAACAATGGCTCTTTTAGTGGAAAGAGTTTTTCCATTTCGACTTTAGCTGTTTTATTTTATTTGCATTTTGATGTTTAGAGTCTATGGACCAAACCTAATTAGATATGACACGTATCTGCCTATATTTAGAATAAGAGGATTATCCTTAAAAGAGGTGTTCAATTGTATCACACAGTTCTTGTGAATTCCCAGAAGTTTTCTTTAGTTGGTGTTTAGCGACACCGTATCATAACAAAGATGATTTGCGTCGCCCTCTCCTCTATCCTGGTTTGAGACTGGCACTGCTAGAATATGAGCAGTGGCGGTTTCTGATCATCTTTTAGTTTTAGTTGCAATCTAAAAGATAGTTAGCGTCGCCCTCCTCTTCTGTTCGTATTTGGTCTGGCATTGCCTTGGACCGAGGCACTGGTGGTGCCAGTCCCAACTGTATGAAATAGAGGGCATTGCGAACGTCCTTTTTACACACCTTTAAAACATTGTTTGGAAATGCTATATATGTATATATACACTCAACTCTGCTGGGTTTAAGCTCGGGTTGTGCCAGTCCAAAACGTTCGTCGAGGGTGAGGGAGTCTCATGATCTTTGTTGTCAGCGTTGCCACTCCTTGGTTTTTTCACAAGATCTTGGGTTTTTCGATCCGAACTTGGGAAATGGGGGTTTTTTTGAAGGAACTTGGGTTTTTTCTTGGGTTTTTTTAGGCCAAAAAATCTTGGGTTTAAAAAAATCTTGGGTTTTTTCGATCCGAAATTGGGAAATGTGGGGTTTTTTGGGAAAAAGTTGGGTTTTCTGTAAAAAATTCAGGAAACGGCGGATATTTTTGCGAAATTTTGGCTGACGACTTTTAAAAAAAGTCATCAGAGATTTTTCGGACGGGAAAATGTCAAATTTTTTGGTCCGGATGACTAAAAAAAAGGTCGTCAGAATTTTTTGACGGAAAATTTGTCACATTGTCGGTCGATTTGTTGGGATTTTCGGTCGATTTGGGAAACTTGGGTTTTTTTGGGTTTTTTCGACGCTTCAACCTGGGTTTTCTTTTTTTGGAGAGTGGCAACGCTGTTTGTTGTCGCAGTGTCGTTTCGTTTGCCGCTGAAAATGCGTTGAACAATGATTTGCAAAGCGGATCTTAAAGCTTATGTGTTTTTATTTAACCAAAGTTTAACGTCGTCGTATGGCATCTAAGGCCGTTGACGACAATTTACAGCTTATACAGGACAGTAATAGTGAATTTATGGCGTTCAAAATACACCATATAACGTTGTCATAACAATATCAATGTTCGTTGCCATAGCTATAACATAATATTAGTTTTCAATGTCATTAGTGTTCATTGCTTGAGAGCAAAATGGTTAACAGTTAATAACATCAATAATTCAAGTTATGTTAAAACCTTTGCTTAGGAAATTCATTTATATACTGCAGTAATTGTCACATGCTTACATGCAAGAAATGTCACATAATTTTCTTGATTACCATTCTTAATACGAATTTGATTCAAAACTTCTACATTTCATTGAAAGAAATTCTTAAACAGGTTACTATTAGATATAGTTTTGCTGTAACAAAAGCAATGACGACAAAATATATTCCCACACAATCATGTTACAATTGCATGACAATCAATAATAGCAAAACAACAACAGTACACACGCATGATCAGTTTTGAATACATTGTCACACAACTTAAATTTTTTATATCATATTTGTTATACTAAACAACTATGTTTCAAAACTGTTAATATGTTACTCAATGTCTCTATAAATCTGTAGATCAACCAACGTACGAATCTTGTTCTATTTCTTAATTTAGCTCACACAATTTACGAGAAAATCAAACAACATCAAAAATAACAACAAACATTCAGAAATAAAGCTTCCCAGATTAAAATGGTGTTTGCACATTTCCACACTGTTCCACAAATGACGGAGATTATACAATTTTTCCTTTATTTATCAGGTTTATAAGCCTATAAACAACACTTTGCATATAACCACGATCAAGCAAATTCTTGATGTTGAAGTCTACTTTAAAAGAAACACAGGAATCTCTTAAAGTGGTAGAGATATTTTCTTTTTTGCAAGTTAATAATAAATGATCTATGTTCTCTGGGACTTTACATAAATTACAAAGACCATTTTCATGCTTTTTCATAATATAGAGTCTTTCATTTAGATTTACCTTGCCTAATCGTAATCTTGAAATGTATGCCAATACTAGTAGTAATAGTAACTATAGTCCAAAATTTGTTGAGCATTTAAAAAGTGTCAAAAATGAACATAGCCCAATTCCATCTGATAACTTACCAGACCTAGAAGACATAGAGGCTCTTAACGAAAATTTCTCAATCAAAGAATTAAAAGATGCCATTCGAAATTCTAAATGTAATAAATCGCCAGGCGATGACAAAATTCCTTATGAATTTATTAAACATCTACATAGTCGTGCACTTAAAATATTGTTAGATTTTTACAATAAGATATGGACAGAGAGTGAATTGCCTGATGATTGGCATCATGCTATTATATTACCTCTTTTGAAACCGAATAAGAGTGCATCTAATCCTGAATCCTATAGGCCCATATCATTGACATCAACTCTGTGTAAAATCATGGAAAAACTGATTACTAATCGGTTGCAGTGGTTTGTGGAAAAAAACAATCTGCTTTCAAAAAATCAGTCTGGTTTCCGAAAAAACAAAAGTACTATAAACCAGATACTTAAATTGCAAGATAATATTTTGAAAAAGTTTAAAAATAAAGAAGATGTATTAGCAATATTTATTGATTTTGAACGTGCATATGACATGCTCCATATTCCAACATTACAGAAAAAGCTCTTAAATATGGGAATTATAGGTAAAACATATAATTGGATAGTAAACTTTTTATCCAATAGAACATTTCAGGTCAAAGTTGGTGCTTCTCTCTCTGACATTTGCATTTTAGAAAATGGTACACCTCAAGGGTCCATTATATCACCCTTATTGTTTCTTATAATGATAAATGACATACCTGGTGAGTTAGATGCAGTACAAATGACCTTATTTGCTGATGACAGCTCCATTTATGCTAGCCATCGCAACCGTAGTAAATTGCAGAACAAAATTCAATTGTCATTAGATACAATTAATGCTTGGTGCAATAAGAACGGTTTTAAAATTTCTATCAGTAAAACTATAGGAGTGTTATTTACTAAGAAACGCAGGCTATCAAACATTGACATAAAAATTGGGAGTGAACACATTAAAATTGAAAAAACAGTAAAATTCCTTGGGGTAATTTTTGATCACAGGTTGTCATGGAAACCACATCTAGAATATGTTATTGCTAAGTGTAGAAATCGTATGAATCTTATGAGAGCAGTGTCTGGCCACCATTGGGGCGCTTTGAAAAAAGCCCTAATTCACATATATCGGGCCCTTATTAGATCAGTCATTGATTACGGGGATGCAGCTTTTTCATCAGCACCTAAATCGTATCTAGATAAGTTATCATCTATTCAGACTGAAGCGCTTAGATTGTGCTGTGGCGCTGCCAAAGGAACTGCAGCCATAGCTCTTCAGAATGAGTGCGGTGAAATGCCTCTAGAAATGAGAAGATTGCAGAGTTCACTAAAGTTGGGTGCTAAAGTTTTGGGAACTTCTGATCATCCGCTTGAATCTGCTTATAAATTGCATTGGACGGATGAGTTCAGAACATCTGGTCAAAATAACCAGTCCACTTACATAAGAACACATAGTTTTTTCTCCTCTCTTAATCTCCCCTTTCAATCCCCCACCTTTCCTACGACTCCATTTTGGTTAAATAATGATATTGATGTCGATGTGAGTCTTCACAAAGAAATGAGTAAGAAATACGACAACCCTGAGCTTTTGCATCTTCTATCACTGGAACATATAAATAAATATCCTACTTTCACGCACATATATACAGATGGTTCAAAAGTAGATAATTTAGTCGCTGCAGCTTATACAATCCCTACCCTAAATTTAGACAAACAACTCCGTCTTTGTGACAACTCTAGCATATTTGCAGCTGAATTAACTGCTATTAAAGAAGTATTCTCCTGGATATCAGAAAATGAAGACCAAGACCTTAAAGACTTTGTTATATTTTCTGACTCTTTAAGTGTTCTGACGTCTATTAAGAATTCGTTTACAAAGTCCCGTCCAAACCTATTACAAGAAACAATAAGAATCTTTAATCAAATTAAAATTAGTAAAGTGCTTTTGATCTGGATCCCGAGTCATGTAAATATATTAGGTAATGAGAGAGCGGATACTTTAGCAAAGCAATCACTGACTATGCCAATTATTAATTCAACAAACTATTTAGAATTGCAAGAAGTTGCTTCAATTGTAAAATTGCATGTAATTGAGAAGTGGCAGACATACTATGACAGTGTTCCCAAGGGCCATCACTATAAATATATATCTCCAGTTGTGAACACAAACTTGAAATTTACAGACCTTGATAGAAAGAAGGAGGTTCAAGCTTATGTGTGATATCCGAAAGTTAATTTATAAGAGAGATACATCTGTAAATAAAGGTGCTGGGCACTGGCATTGTGCAACTCTGTGTCAGGTATAATTGTCATCCAAGAGATCAATCCAATATGTATGTTTTCCGTGACGAGCATTATAAAAAAATCAGTGCAGCGACATCCCTCACTGACGTTTCTAAGTCCAAACTCTTCAAAAGTTATATGGGAAACACAGAGGGCCGAGTGGATAAATCATTTTCATTAGACACCTTCAAAAGGGTTTAACCAGATGCTATATATGTCTGGCTCTCAATTGAGGATTATTCCTCCTCCCTTACTTTCCTATTCACTAATTTCGACGCTAAAATGTCGCCATTTGTAATCATCAGAATCTACGTGTGTGCTTTAATGCGGATTGCACACTAAGGGGGTTCTCGAGTAGAAATCATTTTCAAAGGACTTTAAAAATATATAATTAAGGCATGGCATAAGATCCTCGTCTTTCTCTCGTCTAAAAACTTGCCTGTTTTCTAGGGGCTGGACGCACTGGGAGCGCTTCTGAAAGGCTCTTGCTGCGAGAAGCGCTTTATAAATGGTCAGATACAATACAATAAGAGTTTGGTGCAAGAGAAGGCTGAGGTTAATGATCATAGTTTTACAAATTGATCGTAATTGTTTAGGCATTTGATTATTATTTGTTTTATCATTTGATCATAATTGAGTTGATGAATTATCGTTTGTTTCTTTGTGTGTTGTAGTTCACTCGGAAGCGCTGTCCAGCATAATGATCTTGCTGAAGCAAGACTGGTACGTTAATTTGCCATGCGCCTTATTTTAAAATCACAATGAAATGTCTAGTGCCCTAGCTACTGTGCACCACTCATAAATCCCACTTCTCAGCTGCTAAGTCTGGTACTGGAGATGCTCAAATTAATCCAGTGGTTAGCATGTTGGGCTATCAGCTGAAAGGTTTGGGTTTCAAATCCATACACGGGCAGATATTTGGTTCCATATTTTTTTAGCTCAACCTCTGCCTTTTAGCCAGCTCAGCTATTCATTCATTCATTTCAGAGATTTATATAGCACCTGTTAAAGTCCATCTACTCAGAAGCATTTCGGACCCAACCCTGGCTAAAGAGAACACCCACCTCATTATGCTGAAGCTAAGAAAATGAGGTTTCTAGCAGTTTGTATCTGTGACTGCCTCTCTCCCATCCCTGAAGGGACTACTCTTCTAAGTCTTTGTCTTTAAAGAATTCTTCTTATATCTAAAATTTCTTCACAGGATATATCTCTTGCTAATTTCTCTGGGATAAAGTTTTATATGAAATTATGAGTTAAATGAATTACTTGATGTGTTTTCTTGTGCATTTCCTCGTATATGCTTTGCTATGTTTCTTCATGTGTTTTTTCTATATGTTTTGTATGTTTCTCTCTATATGTTTGTGCATTTCTTCATATGTGTTGCTTCATGCATTTCTTCATATGTGTTGCTTCATGCATTTCTTCATATATGTTTTTACATGCATTTCTTCATATGTCTTTCTTTATTCGTTTTTCTTCGTCTCTTACTTCAGTCCGAGCGCAGAGCTGTTGCGGCCGTTGTTGTGTCGTGAGTGTAAGAAGAACGACCTTTTCACGGTTTCTCTTCTCAAGTATTGGGCTCAGGAATACGAAGATCGTCTCGCCGATCTTCTGCACACACAACTCACGAAAGCCAATGGAACGCCAAACAAGAAACGACACAGGTTACTATTTTATAAGACATCAAGAATTTTAATTAATAATAATAATAATATCTTTTCTTTAATGAAACGCCTGCAAGACGCACTGCGCTTTACATTTACAAGTTATGCAGAAATCTTAATTAAACTTAACTACCAACTGAGCAGACAGCTTTGCAATTACAATGGCGCTAATAGCAGTCTACAAATCAAATCCGCCCATCGGGAGCTCGAACCTGCTACCTCTCGCACTCTTGGCCAGCGTGTTAACCATTACTCTACCGGGCCCCCAATATCTTATGGATGCCAAAGCCATGTTGAGTAAGTAAGTAAATATTTTCTTTATTGCTCCACTTGCAAACACACACGATGGGATGTAGAATATTATTATAAGACATCAAAATCACAATTAGTAATAAGGGGTGAAAAATAAGTTCAATGAAATTGCTATAATATTAATTAGAGGTACTCAGGGTAAGAGGCGGTCTCAACCCCCAGTGTGGCCAAATGAAACTGTTTTAAGAGGAGAGAGGTATGCCTGAGAAGAAGTTCTAGAAAGGGAGTGGAGCATCAAGGGTGGGCCATTCCAGGTTGTGTGTCCTAACACTGAGAAGGAAACTGTTCTGCATAATGCAGGTTCAAGAAATAACAACTGAGAGCAGTCATAATTATGGTAATGTGTGAACCAGTGTTATTTTCGTGAACGAGAACAAAACGAGAACGAAAAAGAATAGGCAATCGTTCACGAGAACGAAAACGAAAACTAGAAAGAAATTGTGAACTGAAACTAAATAAAAACAAAAAAGAATCATTGTCGAACGAAATAAAAACGAAAACGATATTGAAATCCTGAACGAAAACTATAGAAAATCCAAGTACTTTGTTGGAATTTTCGAGCGCAAAGCAGTTGAAAGATGCGCATGAATAGGTCATAAATTACTGTCACCCTACCCCTTCTCGTCTTTCTAGGCCACAAAGAAGCGATTGTTGGAAGGTTGCTCTTTCGACCGTCAATTCATTTTATGACTCGGCTTGCTGGTTCCTCTTTAATTAACCTCAGCCCTTGAAAGGTCCATCTTATCTGCCTTATTGGTTCCTCATGCACCACACTTTAATTACATACTTGAATCTTTACCTCCAGGCTCTGATTAATCCCTTTTGGGCGAGGGGTCAGCCAATTGCACGCTTGAATGGCTCCAGTTTAACATTGCTATCGCTCTACCCCCACTCACTTAGAACCAAGTGGGAGAGGTTGATTCTTTCCATCTGAACTGTATAGGCTAATTTTATGGCTTAGTTTCTAATTTCTGTTTACTTAACCTCATTCTTTCCAGTCACTTTGCTCTCCCCCTCATTCACAACACTTGATATCCAAACCTGCTGAACGTCACTCACCTGATAACTCTTTGGAGGAAATGTGGGGTATGACACATCTAAGAACTATTCTACTTTACGCTTTTAACGGAAAACGTGGGTACCAGCTTGGATTATTTTTGTCTACCTTAGTGAATATGAAATACGGACACTACAGCAATTTCAGGTATTTTGAACGAACATACCTTGCATTGAGAAGGCTGAAGATAATGACGACTACAACATTCTATGTCGCACTTGAAATATTGGCTATTCGGGTTTTTGATAACGTTTTTGGTAAGAGATTAGTTCACCTGCTAGCCATTTCAAAAAGGTTTGAAAGGTTATTTGTTGGTGATAATCGCCAGTTTATCTGCTAATTGATCATAAAAGAATAGTTTAATCCACAATTAATGTTTGCTATTTATATCGAATTAATATTGTTTTGATATCTTGCAACAAAAACATGTAAGACTATTGCGGCGTGGACTCATACCCCACCTCACCACAAACGTTCCAGTGCTTCACTTCACCTTAAAAGGGTTAATTTCGTGAACGAAAACGAAACGAAAAAGATTAGTCATTAGTTCACGAAAACGAAAACTAGAACTAAAATGGTTTTATGAATAAAAACTAAACTAAAACTAAAATGATTACCAGAAGCAAAACTAAAACTAAAACTAAACTGAAATGATTTGATGAAGAACTAAATAAAAACTAAAATAGAAATGATTTTCTGAACTAAAATAACACTGGTGTGAACTTATAAATTTTGGAAGAAGGATTATATCAAATATGCTTCAAATTATATTTTTTACTGCAGATGATAAAGTAATTGTTTGTGTGTCTGTATAATTTCATGTTCCTTGTTAGTGACTTCATCTTAGTATTGGGATGTTTATTTTGCATTCTCTTTAATTAGACACCTTAAAAAATGTTGTAAACATTCAGCATAGCGCCATACATCGCTAACGTATCCACATTAGAAACTCAAAAGTTCCATGAAATAAATCGTTCTCATTGGACACCTTCAAAATGTTTTAACCAGATGCTATAAATATCTGGGAATCGACAGTTATCTCGGGATTCTCGGCTTTCTCTAGGCAATTTCTGCAAATAATTTCAACCATAAAAAGTAATTATTTCGGATTATCAAGACTGCAAGTACAAGTCTTTGTGTATGCATAATTATACCTGCTATTGTTCTTGGTTGTCATAGAAACCAGCCGCAGCCAGTGACGTCGAGCAAATTAAAAGACCAACCGACGACGGAGCAGATCTTAGCGCATCTCGATCACATGAGATTGACGTGTCGCAACATTTCCTGTATGTTAAATATGTTCCTTAACATGTCGATTGGCGTTATCGATTCTGTAGTTATGTGGCAATGCTGTAATGGGAGAGGTGCTTTTGAAATAGCCGGAGATGTACAAATTTGTACATAGACGCTTACATACAAAGGTGCCTGTCGATGACTCAATGACTTCTTTTGTTATTGGTTTATGACTTCTGTCATTCATTTATCAGTTCTTCATTCATTATGAGAATTTGTATGGTGCCTCTCCATTCTCCAAGCCAAGCATAGCCAAATAAAACCATTTTAGATTTAAATACTTATTTATTAGGAGCATTAATATAAGGACCGTCAGCTCAGAAGCACTCTTGACTCAACCTTGGCTATCTAGAGCAGAACATGATGAAGTGATACCTGTGTACTATGTGAATTGCCCCATCAGAGATGGGCAGTAATGCTGAGAAGGGGTTCTAGGACAGAAGCTCAGAGTCAAATGGAGGCAGATCGAGAGGCCCACTATCGAGAAGGTGGTAGACCCTTCCGTTAATAGCTGCTGACTTCTGTCATGATGATGACTTCTGTCATGATAATGACTTCTGTCTCGTTAATGACTTCTGTCATGCTAATGCTTTTATGTCATGCTAATGACTTTTATGTCATGATAATGACTTCTGTCATGTTAATGCTTTTATGTCGTGATAATGACTTGGAACTGTCATGCTAATGACTTATGTCATGTCAATGACTTCTATCATGCTAATGACTTTTATGTCATGTTAATGACATTTATGTCATTGGTTACCGACTCTAAAGTTCAGTAATATTGTTGTGCATAGCCTCGATCGGAGTTCACATATGCAGCTGTGTATCAAAAACTCGTTAAATGTCTTTTGAAAGGCAGATGTGGAACTTAGTTTTTTAGTCGTGACATCATTTCTTTGATCGTTTCATAAATAATTTCTTCAATAATTGTTGTATGTTTTTCATCTGACAGTTTTGACGAATGAGATCATTCAGCAGGCTCTCCAATTCGTACAGACATCGTGCAGCGAAGCATTGAAAGCAAAGTCAGTCGAAACACGGCCTTTGTTTACTATTCAGCCATTTCATGTTTACACTTTCATCATTCATGATGACTGGATTTAATTTTATTGATGCTTTGATGTTGATAGACTGTGGCTCTTAATAAGAAAATAAGATTGTGATAATTCTATTAAGTGGTTACAAAAACATTAACATTTTCACCAAGGCTGCTTAATTTTAAACATCCAAGCAAAGATGAGGCAAGAGTTTCATATGAGAACAATGAAAGCAGCAAACTTATTTTTCATGTAATCTGTACGAGATACCTGGATGCAGCTAACTGTGTTTTGTTTTGCAACTTGTTGTTATTTTTCGCTCGCTATGACTAAACTTAACATCATTTCGGCTAGTTAGTGCAGAGAGCGCCTCTGAGTAGAAATCTTGAAGAGGCGCTATATATATTCTCAGAATAAATGAATGAACAATAAATGAAGGTCCATGCTAACTACTGATTTATTCGTGATTATGTGTGGGGTTCGGTGTTCTATTGGCTATGTTCATTGCCTTGCAGTTGTAGGGTTGCAAGTTCGAATCCACCTCAAGCCACCTGAGCAAGTCCCACACTGGCAATTGCATGGGCGCTTCGGCGTTAAGCTCCGATGCAGTGTCCGCACTGTAGTCGGGAGTGCCTCTGAGCAAGGAGAGCTTGAAGGGCACTATAGAAATGGGGATATAAATAAATAAATTTGTATTACTGATAATATAAATAATATTGGCCGTCGTTTCTTCATCGCAGGTACGGCGATCTGTTGGCGTTGGTTGAAGACTTTGAGGAGATGAAGTCAACTCGAGTCTTACGTCAAGTTCCGAGTCGAAGAGCGTCACAGGCAGCGACGAAGTCAGCGAATTCTGGGAAGATGGGAAAAAAGATGAACACGGAAGACAGCGACAGCAGCTCAGAATGCACAGACGTAAGCGTTACATGACAAATGCACAGACGTAAGCGTTACATGACAAATGCACAGACGTAAGCGTTACATGACATTGCAAGTAATAATGGTGATCTGGTTGTGGGAAATTTATATAGATCCATGGCACGAGACTTGGGAGAGGTGCTCCAAGTAAATGTTCTGTGGTCATTTCCTTTCATCAGCTCTTGCCAATTTTTCATGACGACATGTTCCAACTTAGCCAGAGAGGACAGCATTCTTTCTTGTTAAATCTAAATTGTTGAATAGTGGCTTTTGTCAATTGATGCATTTTTTACTGTATTTTGGTTACAATCTGCTACGGTTAAAGTTTATTTTTAAAATGTATGTAATCGGTGAATAAAATGTAGTGCATATACACTTGTTGGATCCAGATAAAGGCTATTTACTTACTTGCTAAGTAACTTGCCTGTTAACCCATTAGTGCCCGACGTCCGTTATAAAGGACGCTCAGAAAACACGTTGCCAAAATTAGAGCTAACTGTATAATATAGTCATCACTATTTTTTTTAATTGGTGGGTCAATTGGCTACAGATTCCACTATTTTGATTGCCGGATTATGTGGATTAGAAATATTTTATTGCTTGTGCTAATGTGTCTATTGCAGCATGTCAAAAATCCTCGCTACCCTTAGCTATTATATTTATGTTTGGTATTGAACGAGGAGGAATTTAGAGAAAGTGTAAATGTTGTTTGTAGTAGCCATATTGGTCAATATTCTGACAAAATATTATCCCAATTGCCGCAAGTTTTCCAAAGAAAATTTCGATTGCAATGTAAGCGTCCGTTATAACGGACGTCGGGCACTAGCCCAGAGATGACGTTTCCTACAGTAAGTCTCTATGCGCCATTGTTCCAGCAATTACCACCGTCGTTGCATTACTTGTAATATGAAGAAAACATCAGCCTACAGTTTATTCAGACTGGCGACTCACTATTTTGACATGAATATTGTAGACTTTTGCACTTCTGACATGAGTTTGGGTACGGTGGAGCATGTAATGAAGGAGCCTGTACTTGAGGAACATGTACACAGGTCAATTTACCTTGAAACCCATAGCAGCCAGGTGCAAAGAACTAGTATCACGCCGCACTATAGGCTACTGATTATTTGCTGGCGTGATCGCTGTGTTGTAAGAAACTTTTACCCCCCCCCTCCCGAGAGGAGACCGGACTCAATCCCTGTCCGTCCTCTCCTCGGCCGACCATCCCCTCCCGGCGTAGGCTTTGGCTCATTTCTGATTTCCCCTGTTTTGCACTTGGTTCAAGATGCGCCCACCCTGTATAGAACATAATCCTAGTAGGCCTATTATAGTTAGTCTTCAGTGCACGAACTTTTAGGATGGTGGACGAGGGTCGTTTGCAGGGATATTCACACAGCCAGAAGAAAGCCATGTCTGTTTTTCAAACTTCCATATCCCTACTCTACAATCAAGGCATGGGCGATGTGTTGATACGTAAGATAGGCGCGATGCTAACATGATATAGGCCTATGAATCAGGCAATGGAAATTGTGATGTCCAATCAGTCTGACATAGCTTGGTATCTCTTACAAAGTTTACTAAGGCAGCAGAAGTTTGACTCAAGGCAACAGATGTAAGTGTACACAAGTGTCATGGCGTACCATCCAGTACTCAAGTGCTTGGCGTACCATCCACCCAAGGTCAACGTGCTGCTGCAGTCCTGTAAGCCTGATGTACAATGCGATGGTAACAATCATTGGATCGTACTAGGAAACACAAACTGCCATTGCAAGGCTTGAGAAATGTGATGGAAACCTTTATCCTTAGAGCCACAAGTACTATCACAATACATGAAACGCTCGTGAATAAGCTGGTGCCCTGCACTTTAGATTAGGTAAATGAAGATAATTAGCTAACGAAGTAAATAGATATTGCAAATCATCAAAAACATTCACCAAGCATTGTATGAAATAAGAAGAAGGCTTAATTCTCAATGGCAACCTAAGCACTGGGCTAGTGCCCGACGTCCTTTAAAACGGACAGTATGGAAAGTACTGATAATGTAGCACGAATCAATAAATAAGTTATCAGCCATGTTACTGCACCAAGTTGATGAGATTACTGAAACCACAACTTCATTTGTTGGGTTTTACCACTTTGGGCACTAATGGGTTAAAGATCATCATAACTTCATTTCGTGTATTCTTTTTAAGCGCATACTCACATAATATTTTATCATTACGTAATATGCCATGTACGTAAAATATCGTCTGTTTAAGTTGCATTGTGTCCGCTTAATTACTTCAAATAAACAAATTGAATTGATTTCCATACACACCTGCCTCTACGTACTTAAAATCAGCAGCTTTAACATCAGCAGCTTTAACATCAGCAGCTGCTGCTGTATCTGTTTCCAGGATGAGGACCAGCTTCCGAAGTCGAAGAAGATGAAACGCTTTACGGTTGACGACTGATCGGACAAATGTTCGCACGAAAAAATTTGTATCTTTCCACTTTGGTCATCAATCATCGAATCACAAATCGCGAGAAGCAACGAACGGAAAAATTGCGACGTTTTGCTAGTGAAGGAACCCGGTTATCGGTTGTAGTCCCAACGACGTTCGAAGTTCCCAACATCGCGAGCAGGGGATAAGGAAAAGAAATGTTCGCGGCACAGGAAACCAAGGAAGCGATGAACGTTTTGATGGTTGATAGATGGATTGTCGCGCTAGCTGTGAGAGAGGGACTGCTGTGAAAGAAAAACTGTTGGAATCTGTATTGAAACTGTTGCAGTTTGTTTTCATGTCTGTTCGAACTTTTCTGTCGAAAATCATTTCTATTCAGTTCCAAGGGCGGAGGACGAACGCCGTGACGTTTAAGGCACTTTGTTTTCCGTTTGGATAGTACGGTCTGCGTAAATCGCCCGGCAGCAGCGGCAGGGGATTCTGTTTTGAGTGATTTGGTCGGCTTGAACGGGGATTGTTATGCATCCGTTAGGACGGACCAATTGGAAAATTGGGTCAAGATGGACCAATTGAAAAATTGGGTCAAGATGGACCAATTGGAAAATTGGGTCAAGATGGACCAATTGGAAAATTGGGTCAAGTTGCGAGACTGTTATTTGACCACAATGTTGAAGAACAATGATCTTCAAGGCGTGACTGAAGGTCTGGGGTCCTAGTGCCTTTCTTCGCGGAGTTTTATCGTGTCATTGTCGTTGAGCACTGCCCTATTAACTTGCATCAAACTTAAACATGATTCAATGTTTCAATTGTGTCGTTTGTGCGGGAAATTTGTTTGAATTCAACATTTACATTGTAGTTGTCATGTCTTTGAAACAATCCTGTTTTAAATGGATCTAAAGTAGGGCTTAAAGTGACTGGACAGTCATCACGCTTATTTTCAAATCTGAATGCCATCCTGCCACTTACTATAGGCCAGTACAGCCTGGAAAGTAAGGGGCATCCAGGCAATTCCTTTTCCATACTGCTAGCTAGCACTGATCTAGAGCCCACGATAATAATAATAATAAATATTACCAGCAATATCAAATGAAACCTCCATGAATTTAGCTAATGCTGTAGAATCTTGTTTCCCTAAGTTGCGCTGTTATCATAACATCCAAGACATCAGTTGATGCATTGGCTTCAAGTGGATTTGCAATAAAATGTAAATATTTAGACAGGCTGTGTCCCATCTCCATTCAATAGCTCGGAGAAAGTAATTAAGTCTGTTTATAAATATCTAAACAGTAAACCAGAAGTTTAAAAAAATTTGCTAGCAGATTATATGTTCAACAAAAATAAGTAATAATATTAATAACAGTTTTACGTAGAAATTTTAACCTTTATTGTAATTGTAATTACGACAATTTTTATAGCATCGTTGGTAGCAAGCTACTTCTAGAATGCTTTACATACACACAGTCTAATACAAATTATACAATTGTCAGAGTTCAGGATAAATGCAAACAGCTTGAAAGCAGGTGAAAGGGGAGAAGTGTATTTGAATGTACACATGGATGGTGTTTCCAATGTATTAGCTCCAACAGGGGAAGGGTAAAAAAATATAATTTTGTGTATGTAATATATAGATGGGCACTTTCCCATTTTCAATGACCTTCCACTCTAAAGAATTTTCTATTCTCTTAATATTTTTAGTTTACACCCACCAGTTCTGCATGGCAATAAAAGGTGCTACTTATACATGTATAAGTATCTTAAAGTATGTGGAACTTAACTCGCCAAGATTTCGTGAACAAACGTTCACTTTTATTGGGTGTACACTGAAAGTTAATCGAGTTCTACGCTCATTACAGGGTCTTTATCTCCAGATTCTACATGCTTCTGTTTTCTCCCCAAACAAAACATCTCAGTTCAGAATTTATTCCCACACAATGCTTTTGTTAATGCAAAATAATTTCTTAAGCATTAAAGAAAAATGTTTTCCACGTGTAACTGGCCAAGTGTAGAGATTCACTCAAAACTACACCTACAAGAAGACGTAAAGTATTCTGGCATTCAGTTATGTCAAATAGTATCTGCAGTACACTATGGATCCTCTTCCTGACTAAACATCTTATATATTAGAATTAATTTACAGTTAAATATAATAAAAGTCTCCAGTATCGGAATTTGTTAGTTTGGTATGGACAATACTAAACCCCCGAGAGAGAATAAGTTTTTTGTTATCACAACTTGTCCCAGAGTAACTACTACGTGTGTCAATATAATATATCAGATTATTTTCAATAATTAATTGTCTTTCAATTGGATTTTTTAAATGTGGCTCCTGCGTCTTTGAGAAGCCCGTTCAGTTCTCCTTTGTTGTACAGCGAATACGTCTCACTTCCGCCTCCAACACATTTGCCGCCGATGAAGACTCTTGGCACCTGTGCATGAAACAAAGAAACAACGGCTTCAGTAAAAAAACAAACTCACTCTGAATTCTAATAATAATAATCTTCGTTTTAATTTCAAACTGACAAATGATCACAAATCATATCGTGATGGATGATCACAAGTTATTACAAGAGTCAAATTTAACTGTCAGCAGCCAACTTAACGCCCATCGTGTTCTACTAATATTAGTAACTGTAAACTTGAAATTTCTGGAGCGCCCAAAAAGCCAAGTCGTGGGAACCAGCTTATTTTACAGCTTATTCATGCACTCAAAACAAAATCGATAGGCAGGGGCCAAGATCCGGATGATCAGACTGTTTTACCAACGTTATCTGCCAAATAGATGGTTGAGTGGACCTTTTAGGAGGGTAGCTAGGAGAGATCCAGTGTCCGTGTGCTCTTCATACCCAAATCCCTCCAAAGTGTGAACAATACTAAAAAGGTCCCTAAGAGAACCAGGCTATTGCAGACTTGGTTTATATAGCGCTGGTAAATAAGCTGGTTTCCCTGATGTGACTTCTGAGTGGTGCCGAGAAATTTAGAAGATTTACCTTACATTACAAAGTCATATTTGTGGGCATTGGAACGGGAACAAATTTAACTTTGGCAGATTCAGTCAATTTGATTTGATTTTAAGTTAGGCCTAAAAAAAATGTTGTGTTTCCGGTAACAGAGCTAAAAAAAATTGGGTAGGTAGGTCGGAAAATATTTTTATTTTGTAAAATATTTTTATGCAGTGACTATCCGAAAAAGTATACCCACTAGTCTTTTTTGCACGCTGAAACAAAGTACCTGTTCTAAGCAAGTATAAACTGCCTATTTCCCGACTGTTTGCACCTAAAACTGCTCTAGAAACAGTCCTATTAATTTCATTTTGTTGACGTCTCTTATGTTATGTCAATACAAATGTTAAAAAAATTATTTTTGAAAAATTTAAAATAAAAAAAATATTTTTTGAAAAAAAAATTTTTTTAATAAAATTTTTTTACAAAAATATTTGGGTCGCGGCCGTAAAAATGGGTCGGTCGGGTGACCGGAAACACAACAATTTTTTTTTACGCCTTAATAATTGAAATAATTTCAACATCCCATGATAAAATTAGCAAAATAAAGTAAAATCACTAATTAAATGTTAACAATAGAAAATTACTAATCATTTAATTTGTCACATTTGGAGTTCTTAATTTAGCATTAAACATGAGCAATGTTTAAAATAATGGCCCTGTTATTCAACAGTTAATAATGAAAGTCATAATTCTGTGAGTCATAATTCTGCAAACCGTAATTCTCAGAGTTGTATAACAATGAATTGGAATTCTAAGTCATAATTTTTCTGCAAATCATAGTTGTTCTGCAAATCATAATTCTGCAAGTCATGCTTCCTCTGCAGACCATTATTCTGCAAGTCATAATTCTTCTGTAAGTAATGATCTTGCAAGTAGTAATTACCGTTCTGCCCCCAGTGATCTTGGCGAAGATGTCCTGCAACTGGTTGCAATCCGGCCGGTCCTCAATCTCCTCCACGATGTAATCCACTCCGGTCTTGTCCAGCGCTTCCTTCGCCATCTTACAGTACGGACAAGTTGTCTTCGAAAAGACCATCACTGGATTCTCAGTGATACGCTTCTGGACGTACTTGTATTCTGCCGACGACTCCATTTGCTACAAAACACAAATAATAATAATAGATAACCTTTTAAAATAAATGTATTATTATGTAAGTCACGAGTCTTCTGCAAGTCGTAATTCCAAATGGTATAACTCTTTTGCAAATCATAATTAGTTCTGCAAGTCACAATTCATCTGCAAGTCATCATTCTGCAAGTCATAGTGCTTCTGCGAGTCATAAAATTTTTCTGCGAGTCAATGAATAATAATCCATAATAGTTGTTATTCTGCAAGTCATAATTCTCCAAGTCATAATACCCCTGCAAATCACCATTCTGCACGCCAAAAATTTCTGCATGTAATAATTCTGTAAGTCATAAATTGTCATTGTATCTATTATTACCTGTTTGATTGGCTCATTATTTTGTAATCTGCCAGAAGGAAAAAGAGCAGAGGCAGGTCTCAAGAGCCAGCAATAGATATTAATACGGAACAAATTAGCAACATTATTTTTCTCAGCCTGGCATAGTTTTACATGGCCTGTGCTTAGTCCATATCCCTAGGTTTGTCTCATATTCGCAATGACATTGTATGTTCAGAGCGCTCAAAATCGGTGAAGGTAAAATCGATAAATAATTTAAATAATAAAACCACCGTGGGAACTTGAGCCCATCACAATGATTGACATGTAAGCCAATAGATTGTTTTCATCAATCCTAAGTCTGTTAAGTATACTCTGAATTACTGAAACACACGTGTCTTTAGAATAGTCAAGTTACATCTCTACAATTTGTTGTGTTTATAGTGGTAAGTTTACGTGTATTTTCGCATCAATAATCATTCGCCCATTATATTTTTGACCAATAAAACTTCCATTTAAACAAGAAATCCTGAAATCATTCCAACTTCCATTTTATCTGGAATTATTTTTCATCTACACAACCTATAATTAATTGAAAATTATTTTTCATCCACTCCAGCTGCTATTCAAGCAACAATTGTTTTCATCAATCCTAATTCTGTTACGCAAGAATTCTTATTGTCAATGCAGCTTGTATTCGACCCAAGCAATGGCGAATAAATCACAATGTTAAACTACACTCTCACCTTTGTGGCTACAGTGCCCATTATGCCAGAATCTGTAAGAATGGATAGTATGTGGCTAATCTTTCAAAATGTTCCCATTCCTTGAATTTATTTCATATTTATTTTAAACTCAGTATCACTGCATGAACGTCGTGTACAGATAACTGAATAGGTAAATAGACTGCTAACTGTCCCAAAGTATTTTGCACAATCACAACAGTATCAGCTATCAAGTTCAATTATATTTTAATTAAAGTTTTAATTAGCATCTATAGATTCACAAGCAACAATTAATTCTGAAAAATCAATATCTGCGATCATTAGGATTTTAATTGTTTGGTCGAGCTCTATTACAAAACAGGTGCCTTCAAATACCGCGCATTAAACTAGCGCCGTATAAATGCAGTGTTATTTTTACGGCCATCATCATACTTACTAATTCAGTCGCGGGTTCGCCACCCGCTGACTCGGCATTTTTGCCATCGATGCTTTTCTTCTCCCAAGGATTCCAGAATTTTAGTATAAAGGGCTGAATATACCTGTGGAAAACCCACAGCAGGACTGGGATGACAATACACGGAATGCAAACCATCTTGACTGAAAAAGCAACGCAGAATTTCTAGAAAATGCTCCGATAAACTATTCGCTGTTATTTTTGTTCGTTACTGCGCTGCGTGACGCTAGATGTCGCTTGCAGCCATGCATGAGGACGACGCTGGTTCCCTGATAATCATACTGCGTGAAGCCACGTCAGTTAATAACCGAAAAATAAAAACTTTTAGGCTAGTAGCCTAGTATTAGGCCTAATACGATCATTTTTTAGAAACAGCTAAAAAATGTGAACAGATTGAGACGGCATAACGTTTTGCCACAGAATTAGAAGTTTACGCAGCAGCCATTCATCGTTCAAATTGCATGGTCTCAATTTGGTTTCGACTTTTAAACATTAGCCTATCAGCCTTATTCAACGCAAAACATTTTCATTGTTCGTATCAAAAAGAATGCCATAAGCTCAGCGCACGAGATTAAACATTGGAGAACTTAAAAATTGCGCGCAGAATGTCTTTCTTTTTGAGCTCACGTTATTCGCAAAATAGGCCCTATTCTTCTTCAAGTTGTCTCTGGATAGATTTAAACGACCTATGGCGTCACCTTTCAATGCTGAGTTTCTACCGTCGCCATTGTTGGAGTTTATCAAGAGCTATGGTTTAAGCCCCTCACCAACCTTCGGAAAAAGTTCGTCATTTTTGACGTGAAAATTGTATGCCCTATCTTTTCACGGTTTTAGCCCCCCCCCACTCCAAGAAGGACCTGGAACTTTCAATTTTGGGGCTGTGAAAATGGTTCTTTTCTTTTCACGGATCTTCAATCTAATGACTAAAAAGTCATCAACTTTTTGGCCGGAAAAAATTGTATGTTTTTATGATATTCCAACCGAAGGACTAAAAAAGTCATCAACTTTTTTGCAACTTTTTGGCCGGGAAAATACTATTTTTCACGTCGGCGCCGCTCGTCCTGGACCAAATCTCTGGCCAGGTTATTTTAGCCCCCCCCCCCCCACAACAACGAAAATCAAACTCCGCCCATGTCCTTCACTCTGCTATATAAATCGTCTTATTATTATTATTACTGTATGTCTAAGTATAGGCCTATCCCTCCACCACAATCCAGTCCAGCAGCTTCCGCGTAGGTCTTCCTTCTGTTCGATTTCCCTCCATTATTTCCTTCATGGAAGGCCTACATGTTGTTCTCAGTTGGAACTTGGAAATCCCCTTTTGGGAATTCCTCTCGGCATGTGATCAATCCTCTTTCTCTTCCTGCAGCCATCAAAGATTCATCTTCTCTTCGACTCCGTTTGTCTTATGCTCAGTTCAGACCAACCTAACCTTTTCCAATCGGATCCCTACCTACATCTCAAACGTCAACAATCTTTCTTTCAGATTTTATCTGCGTGTGATACACAAGAGACCACTTCAACTTTACGATAAACTCTGTTAACTGAAATTTTTCACTCATAGTAGGCCTATTATTATAATGGTTCCACTCTGGCATTTCATAGACTATAGCCTATAAACAAAATAATGGCGCCCCATACAAACCAAAGTTTTTTTCGTTTCAAGCGCCTGAATAATTATCAATCTGAAAGATGCCAATTCTAAACAATATGAATCTTTTGATTTTAATATAATGCGAGGAAATTTCGTATTTCATCGAGGTTCCACCCTTTTGAGGAATTTGCCTCCGTTTTAGACAGCTGCAGCAGGTGCCCGAGTGGAAATCGTATGAGTCGGCAGAACCTAGCGGTGCACATCCGCGACCTTAAAATTCATCCGCATCAGATATTTTACAAAACACTGGCAGTGTCAAATGTCGCCAGTCTAACTACTTTAGCTCATAATTAATAATAACAAAGTAAACAATGTCAAACCTTGATATTCACCGGACGTGTTCGTCTTAGAAATGAACCGGCAACTAAGCATAGGGAATTGCACAAAACAGTGCGCATGCTCAGGTTGATCGATCTAGGTCACCTGATTCGTCCGCGTCTTCTGATTGGTTGGACGATTGTGGTACCGAAGTAGTTCGCAGCCTTCAATACAAAGGTTGGGTAAATAAATTCTTTAGCGACATCTTCCGACCGCACAATAGTAATAAGATCGGTTATGTCAACAAGTGTGCAGTAATGCATTCAGGACTGTGGGCAAAGTTGTACGTACATGTTCAACGCATTCAAGACTGTGGTTTAGGCTACTGGTCTGGTGTCTAGGTTGATTGTTAGCTTACACTGTCTGACCTCTGCTTTCATGGTAACTCGACCCAGATCACCTATGGACAGTTTGTACACTCTAGGCCTAGTGACAGCCCTTTTGACGCAACGCAGCGCTCGTGAATAAGCTGCATGGTGCCCGCGCTTGACTTTCGAGTAGCGCTATAAGCCTAGACGTTTGCAGATTACGATTTTACACCTAGCTTGATCCGATTTAAACGTAGGCCTACTAGAAATCTACAATTGAAATTCTACAACTGTAGCCTACAATACGAATACCAAGTGCACCGTTTGGTTTGACTAAGACAACTCACACGTATAGTAATAATAATTAGACTAAAAGGAATGGCCTGGTAGCGCATTGGCGTTGAGAGCAACGACCTTAATTAGGCGTGGAGAGCTAGAGGCAACGATCGAGTTCGCGCCCACGGAAACACACGCTTTATATACAGCTGCTATTAGCGCCATGTAGGCTATACAGATTAGTAGGCCTATGTTCCATTATAGTTAGCCTATATGTACATGTAGTTAAGATTTATGTCTTCTCTAATTTGCATTCTTGTGAATTGTCTAAACTGAATAAAATGTACACTGTAGGCAGTGTAGGCAGAACCGGTAAATCTGTCAACGGGATTGTTTCAGTCAAGGAAAACAGATTATTTTTAAAATCTTGCACTTAAACGCAAATAACGTAGGCCTAAAGAAGGTGTGGTTCGTTACACGTAACAGATGGCAGTGCTCCAACTATCTGCGCACATACAAAGAGTTTTCACCAGTGATGCCACAGCTTGTTTTTCCCACTAGATCTGGGTCTTTTTGCCTTCGTCTGGGTTTCTAGTTTTTTTCGAAAAAATCTGGGTTTATTTTGGTGAGCTGACTATTTGTACTTACAACACATGAATATTCTGTAAAATACAATGTAAAATGGTTGTGATACATAATTTTTCCCACTAATTTTAAATTTAAACTCCACAATCAAGATCTCACACTGTCAATTCACAAATAATTTACAATGTATAACCTGAAAAATAGCTCTGCACAGAAATAAACCATTTTGACATCTCAAAATTGTTCAGGTCACACTGCTCTCCTTTTAAAGCTTATTGTCAGTATGGATGCCGAGCATCTGACAACTTTAACGATTGATATTTAAAAAATTGTAATTACATTTAATTCGACTCTTTTGACGAACATTTTTGTTAACCCTCATCAGAACAAGCGAAAAACCAACTTAATTTGAATAAAGGGGGTCTAAAATAGCTCATATGAATAGTCTGGGTTTTTCTGGGTTTTTCTGAAGGAAATCTGGGTTTTGTTCTGAAACCTGAGTGGCAACACTGGTTTTCACTCTTGTGAATCATTAATCTTTGTAGTCGTTTGGCTGAGCTCAGGTTTTAAAGTTTAATTTCGGTAGTTTATATTTTAAAATAATATTAATTAATCCCTTAATACTGAAATGGCTGACGACGACAGAGAAGAGAAGTATGAATGTCATTTTATAATACACGTCAGCAGTCTGAATGTAAACTCTGTTTAAAATCTCAAAAACGTTTGAATTACTAGCGACAGTTTAAATCTTGTGTTATCGCTCAGAAATCTGCGCTCATAATATAGTTTGTATTAAATTAATTATCTTAGATCGCGCTGGGATCGACAGATCGTGTGATGCACCTCCTTAAAATATGACATGTATAATTTTTTAAATATGTGTTACTCAAACTGACAGCTACATAGTACGATTACGATAGTTTTGATAATAGAACTTAGCAACATGATGATACACACCTTAGCGGGGTCAACCCGTATCGCCGAAAACGCTTTAAATGCAAGAAGACCCATTTCCGAAAACAGTTTTATAGAAACGGCCGAACTCATGAGAGCCATTAAGGTGTAATTCAAATGCATGACACATTAGAATCGTCAGTGTTGTTGATTACGCAGTCTGTGAGTGTGTATCGCATAAAAAAATCGATGTGGGGGATCCGGTGTATATTTGTTTTGGGGATTCGGGCGGCATGTTTGTTTGTATGTGCACTTGTTATAGCGCCCCTTCAAGCTCTCTACTCAGAGGCGCTCTCGAATGCAGAGCGGACACAGCATCGGAGTTTCACGCCGAAGTGCTGAGCAATTGTGAGTGAAGGAGTTGCCCAAGGTCCTTACGTGGCGAAGTGGATTTGAACCTCAAACCTTATGGCTTTAAGGCAACAACGCCACCACTACACCACGAGGTGTGGGTATCAATCTCGCTTCTTTCTAAGTTACCATTCAACCATCTTCTCGTCCCATAGGCTTGATCATTGTCAAGTTTTTATGATCAGTGAAATGAAAGATTTATTTTTATATTTTTTTTCCAGTTTTGAGTCTGATGTTGACGATCTGGACGATGATCAGGTGGAAGAAGTGGAACAGCAAGAGGTTGGTAGAGGATAAGAAGTTTTTTATGGTTGTCGTTTCAATGACAGTGTTAGTTAATTCATTTCATTTATAGTTAGATTGCTTTGCTTCTGCTGACCATTACTTTGTTTTGAATTGCCTGTAGAAGTCTTTAAATTATTATTTGCAGTGGTAGTATTTCTGCCTGCACATGCAAATGCAAAAAAATACAGTTTTACAAGACATCTTGAGACAGACTTTGCTAGTGGAATTGCGGTTAGACATCTAGAGAGTTTTGAATTTAAGATAAAACAATCAAATGCTGACTTAACGAGTAAAATCACAAGCGTTGGGCACTTGAATGCAGTTACAGCACAGTTCTTGCCACTTCTTCATGAGGGCAAGGTATTTAAACCGCAAGAGGGGACATCCTTTCATCCTTCGATTAAATCAAATTTGTATAAAAATAGTTTCATCAACTTGTGATGCATTTTTTTTAGCTGTGGCCGGACTGGGAGCGCCTCTAAGTAGTTTTCTTGAAGAGGCGCTATATAAATTCTCGAAATGAATGAATGAATATATGTTTGTAATCGCTTTATGCTTCTAACGCCTTTGCGTCTGTCAGATTTAAATAAAGGTCATAGACTTACTTATTTTTTCCTGAAAATTGGCTTTCGTGATTTTTCCAGGATGAGGAGGGTCATGTCGTGACCGTCAACCCTCCGAATCCCCTGGAAGACCAGCAGGGCCAGCGGGTCGATCCCGAGAAACGCATGACGACCCCCTACATGACGAAATACGAGAGGGCTCGAGTGTTGGGCACGAGGGCGCTCCAGATCTCGTAAGAGCGTGACTTGCTTTGTAATATATTGGGCTCCAATTCAAGTCTGCGTTGAAACAATAATGTTTTTTAATTCTGTTACCATTTTGTTCTTGCTTGACCTAGGTTTAGAGCGCCTTTGAGTAGGGACCTTGAAGGGGCACTATATAAATTCTGATTGTTTGATTGATTGTTTGATTGATTGATTGATTAATTGATTGATTGCTGGTTACCATCAGAGTCTGAGATGTGTATTAGAGTCTTAGGCAGGCACACAGTTTGAAAATTAATGTATGATTTTAAGAATGTAATTATGTAAAGTAATGGAAAAATCAGATAAGATAATAAGATAAAAATAGTCTTTAATTAACCAAGAATGCTGTCCATATTTTGGCGTACATACATGGTTGTAAATTGCACATCATCTATTGAGCCAAATAAAAAGTTAAATGTTTCAAAATAACACATTATAATTCTAAATCCCATGTAAGTATCTTGCAGTGCGTTTGCGGGGGTTCAATAATGCACATAATTACTTACTTATTTACTTTATGATGTCAGACTATTGATACTATACTTTGGTTTACATTACATTTGTATTCTCTACTCGAATGTGTTAATTGAACTAAAAACTTAAGTGGTGAGTGGTGACTGTAGCCATAAAATAATCATAGGAAGAGGTTCGAACATTGTGCTTTCTCGTTTATGGACCCCAAGTTGAAATCATTTAATAACAGGTTGTCCTGTACTTATAAATTCAACTTACTTTCAAATAAAGGTGTCTAACCTAAAGGAACAAGATGAGTAATCTCTATTTGTGTCGCACATATATTATAACAACGGATTAAGCAGCTTAAAAGGTGTCGAAGACTAACGCTCCAACCAGTTTACTGTATTCAGAATCCCTAAAAAGAATACACTTATTGGAAAGTGTTCAGAGTGATAGTAATTCGCCAGATGTAAATGAGGGACTTTCTCATGGTTCCCTGCACAACTGCTTCAGGGAAAGAGGAGTATCGAACCAATAGTTTCCACTCGACAAAGCTTGTGTGCGTATATTTTTTACCAATTGGATATAAATTCTCTCAACATATGCTCACAGTTTTCTTGTTCCATTCATTTATGGTGATCTGTATGTATGTCTGTCTGTCTATATATCTATCTGCCTGTCTTTCTGTATGTCTGTCTATCCATCCAATCATCCATCTATATGACCAATTGTCTATATATCTATCAATATACACACACGCATATGTGTGTGTGTGTATATAATTATTTATTATTATTATATATTTATATATACACACACACATACAGGGTGGGCCAATAGGAATGCAACAACTTTGACGCCTTATAACTTGAACACTGTTTATCTGAGAATCTTGGCCTATATATCAGATTGAACACAATTATCCATTTTATCATTCGGCAAAATACCTAAGAGATGCTATTACGACTTTGTGAGATAATGCTATTAATGTCCGATGTCCCTTTTTTGCCATGAAGCTGCAAGAAAAAACCAAAAGTCTTAAACTGAATATGTCAATGACTCAATTCTAAACAATCACTAGTTCTAACAATTAATAACAATTCATATCTTGAGTGAATTTATCATAAGTCAAACAAATATTCAATATGTCCACCACGTGCTTTAATATAATGACAGCATAGACACGAGACGACCACTAATGGCTGAGGCCATCTGTCCAGTGCTCGGGTTATTTCAGCCCAGCAGTAAACAATCAATTTTTTCAAATGTTCAACGTCACGCATCGGTTCACGATAGACCAGTTGCTGAAGACAACCCCAGATCGAATAGTCAACCGGGTTTAAATCCGGACTCTTCTGTGGCCAGTTCTCCGGCTCAATAAACTCTGGCCTACGTTAGCGTTCAGATAGGCAACCGTATGACGTGAACGATGCGCCGGCGAGAGAACGTTTGCGACCACAGTTGCGGCTGTTAGACGTTCCCGTGGCGTCAGTTTGTTTAATCAATCGATGTAGAGCATATTTATTCCATTTTCTAGAAGGGAATTCTATCAACATCTGATGTGCATTGTATTCTTTTTTTAATCTTAAGAGTCTGATTAAAATTCTATCCTCTTCCGTGAGCGGTGCCACGATGTTCATTATTTACATTCAAAATTGAGAGGTGTGCGCCGCACCGACATTTATATTTAAATGGTGCCGTCTATCAGCGCAAGATTTGACACAGTGGTAGAATGGATAATTACCTTCAATTTGGTATATTGATCACGATGTTCGGTTAAAAATTCTTCAAGTTATAAGGCGTCAAAGTTGTTGCATTCCTATTGGCCCACCCTGTATATATCCATCTATGATATGTCTATCTTTCAATCTATCTTTGATTGTGTTGTGCGTATTATGTTTATTTCTAAGTGAGTGGATGACATTATTATTTTCTAGGATGTGTGCACCTGTCATGGTTGAACTCGAGGGTGAAACGGATCCACTCGCGATTGCGATGAAAGAACTCAAGTAAAGTTATCTCACCTCTCTCCATGTCAGAGGAGTATTTAATGAATGAATAATCAGTTGATTGTTAAAAATATTTTAATTGATTAATCAGGCATTCTTAACTGTAATCATCAATTTAATGATCTATTAGTTTACGAAGCAGCATCTTGTCATGTACTAAGAACAAGAAATCCTTCCGTTGCAAAATGAAATGCAGAAGTTGGCGCCATCTATGTACGTTTTCTGGTATTACATTTTTGACGGATATTATAGCTATAGTATCTTCTGAGTATTTATATAGCACCTCTTAAAGAAGTCTAATGAGAAGCTCTCTCTTGCTGGCCAATAATAATTATGATGTTACATGTCATTACAGGTCCTGAATAATTACACCAGTTAACAAATTCTAAAGTATTCTTTCATTCATACATTCCTTTCTTCCTTCCTTCCATCACCTCTTTTCCTTTATGCTTTTTCCAGCCTAAGGCAAATTCCTCTATCATTCTATCACAATTATCTAAACTTCATTTTCTTTGTTTGCAGAGCGAAGAAAATTCCGATTACGATTCGTCGCTATCTTCCCGACGGTTCCTACGAGGATTGGGGAATCGACGAACTGATCATCACAGACATTTAGAGACAATGCGTTCTCTACATTTAGAGACGTCATGCGTGTATTCCATCTATTTTCATCGAATGACGTGGATTCTTCTTTCGTGTTATATTGCAATTGACCGTGTTTAGTTGTGGCTTGAAGGCCGCATGATTTTTTTATCTCAAGGTTCACGTGTTTTTTATAGTTAACATGTTTTTTTATCTGTTGTGCTTTGGAGTGCGAGCCTTGAAATAAAGCTTGTACAGATCCATTGATAGATTTTGGTTAGGATGATGCCTTTGTAAATGATTATTGTGTTTTTATACCTGTTCTTTTAACTTTTCTGAATATAGCTATTATTTTACCCTTTGCAAATCACCTAAATTCCGTGACCCCTCCGTACGTACATAATAACATGGACAAACGCCATCTCCGCCACTGGTTGCACTCTACCAGTGCCAGTCCCAAGCCTGGAAAAAGGAGGAGGGCGTCGCTAATGGTCTTTGTTACCACACAGTGACGTTAAACGGCAACTACACACACACACACACCTGTCACTCACAATTTATTCTATTGATGCGGCTTCAACTGATTAAAAATAGTTCTTAGAATTTAAACCACCACCAAAGACCGATTGTCCTAAGGTTATTATATGCTAAGCACCTTCTCAATTGAAGGTGTCGTAGAGAAGGAGTAACAGTAAAAGGGCTTGTACACATTTTATTACTTCGTAGTGGCCCGCCGTGTAATTATGGCATGAGTGAAAACCGTTATAAAGGTACGTACTGCCAAATTCCAATCAAGCAGCTACAGGAACGAGAATCAAACTTGTTTCTACGTTACAAAGAATTCGGTCTTTATATTAATAATCATTATTATTATTAATTATTATTTTAATTTTTTGCCCTGAGGTACTTCATTCCCCCAGGGACTTAATAAATTATGGACTATTATTAATTGAAGAAAGAACGTCTGGTGGGTCAGGCCTCGTCTAATATTATAATTATTAATATTATTGTTGTTGTTATTATTATTATTATTATTATTATTATAGATTATTTACTGTATATTTAGATTATCATTATTATTATTACCATTCTATCCATTATTATTCCTACTTCTGTCCACTTTCAAATTTCAATGTTGCTGCAATTAGTACTATAGTGTCATTATTATCAGGGCCGCATTAATGTGGGCCCAGGTGCTGTGATCAACTTCCAAAATGACCCCCACTGACTGCATGCAGGCCCTCAGAACTGCGGGCACCTCGGGTGCTGCCACATCGTAGCCCACCTTATAAGTCTGGACTGGCTATTGTACATTCTTAATGAGCCACTATTCAACGACGAACTATCAATCGCTTGTGATGAATATTAGGCCTATTTCGAGTGAAAGACTTGTTCGATGTATAGGCCTACCTGCACAGAAATTAAAGTTGCATACGAGAACCATGTAAAAGCGACATTGTTTCATAATTATACCATTCAAACATACTTAAATGAAGGTGTCTTAACAGATATCGAGAATAACCACGGAAGAAATTATATTGCTTATTGTTCCATCATTATTATAGAGTCTGTTTAAAGCGTTTTAAAGGTGTTCATGCTAAACGCTCCAACTCCAATCAAGCAGTTACAGTAACGAGGATCGAACCCGTAGGCCTAGGCCTACTAGCCACGTTAATTACGAAGACTCCCGTCTTCTGATTAATGTAGTTAGATTAAATGAACAGTTGTACATCATATTTTGTTAGAAATATTCAAATTTTTAAGTTTTTAGCCAGACGATAATAATTCATTATCGCGAATAATTTCTTTTATAGCCTACTTAATGAGAGTTAGGCTAAAAGTTGTCGTCATTATTATTAACGGAAATAAATCATAAATTTAATAATAACCACAATAAATAATAATGGTAGCCTATAGTAATTAATATTATGATAGTTCAAATGGCATCTATAGAGCCTACGTAGCCTATAATCTGTCATTACAATAATTATTACACGTAGGCTACAGTATAATTACTCTCAATATTATTATTATGCCTTGTTTAAAACAAAGTCGATAAATGTTCGATCGTGTGTTTCAAGTTGACCGACCCTTTTGTCCTGTTACAGTACTCCATTGGTCCAGAACAAACAAATAAAAAACGATCAATCATTCTGTACACGGTGCAGCCTCTGACCCACGACTGCACCCTCAGTCTCCTGCTGGTCTGTTTTGTCGAGTAATGTATTTGAAAAAGTAAGTAAGACAGTCATTGGTCGATCGTTAGAATCTGTATCGAGAGACGACGATGACGATGTGTGCGATGTGTTGCGAGATGAGGATGTGTTGTCGATTGTAGTTGTCCATTCGAAGAGTCAATGTGTACTCCGCTGGACCACTGATTGGCCTCAACAGTCGCACAACACCTGTTTGTAAACATATTGCAAAATGTTCTTAGCATATAGAAACCTGTTCATGACATAGCAACCTGTTCATAACATATTATAGCAAACCAGTGTGAGAATTGTATAAAAAATAACTTGGGTTGGACTATGATCCACTTGGAAATGGGGGGAGAAAAACGGACTTTACTATATGGGCCCCGCATTATGGGGGATCTACGAAAGACTGGGGAGGGGTTGAAAATGCCAATTTTCACTCTGTAGCAAACTGCTCATAGCATAGCAACCTGTTTATATCATAGCAACCTGCTCTGTTCAGAACAAAGCAACCTGTTCAAATCATGAACCTTTTCATAACCAGATTGACATGTTCATGACTTGTAGCCTACCTGTTCTTAACATTACATGTATAATAACCTGTCCACAAAGACCCTGCCTCACCAATGCGCATGCGTCACAAATAAATACGTGGTTGAGCTACTGCACCTCTGTCTGTGAATCCCGTCTGTCTGATGACGTCAAATAGCCCTGCGTCATTTCCGGCGACAATCTTGAACTCGTTGTTTGGATGGACGGAGTAGGCGATCGTCTGCACGTTGATGACGTCAGTGGGACCGGAAACGACGGGGATTGTGGGTAGAGAGACGTGTTGCCATTGGACGGACTTGGTGAGGTTGAGGATGCAAGGGATGTCGTTGGCGCGACATTCAACCTTCTGGCAGACGACTCCGCTGTCTTCGTTCGAACTGAAAGAATCCGTATCATATGGACTGCTGTATGCGTGTAAATGAGCAGGAAGAAAGGAAAGAAGGCGGACTGCTGTACATGTGTAGGCTGGATGTGCAGGAAAGAAGGTACGATAGAAAGGAGGAATGGTTGACTTATACGCATTGTGTATAAAAAATGTGCAGGAGGGCAAGAGCGGTGGACTGCCGTGTATGTGCAACTGCGTATAGGTAGGATCCAAAAGAGGGAAGGAAGAACGAAGGGAGGGAGGTTAGTTTATGCAATTAAACGATGTTGTTTCATAACATAGATGATTGCTGTTGCCCTCCTCACTTTTTCAGTCTTGGCATTGGCACTACCATGGGAAAGGGAAGACGGGAGAAAGGAAAGGAGTGAAGGATAATATTATAAGGGAGGCGGGAACGATCGAAGAAGTGAGTGAGAATCGAGAGTAGATAGGTTAGAAAAATTGAAGGATTGTATGAAAGATTGTAGGAAGAAGGTTGACTAGATAAATGCATGGATAGTTGGTCAATATAATGGATAGACGGATGGTATGATGTCTAAAAGGTTAAACGAACGAATGAATGAGGCTGTATAGAATACGCACAGGAATAGAATCGGTTGAGCGACGACTCCTCTAAGAACATTCGTTGGAACTGGTCTCCAGATGTTTGCAGGGGTGGACGATGGTGACCCTGAGGAGGGATGCCCTCTCAAGGAACCCGCGAAGACATTCTGACCTCCTCTCTGTGCTCGGTTGCTGGTCCACACGGAAGGCGCTCGACGTCCCCTGTTAATAACAGAAGAGATTAATGCATTCGTGGAATGATAATTATGTTATCTTGTGATGGAATGCGATGCTGATTCTGCAGTCCTTTGTTACAGGAGAGATATTAATGTAATGAAAATGTGATGGGATGTTGATAGGTACGGCCACACGCCCTATGTTAGGCTTACATGAGAGAACACGGTGTTTGTGTACAACGTGCAGTGTTCCATATTTGTGTCTGGACACCTGTTTTAGACAGTTTCACAATAAATAAAACAGCATTTGAAACTCTGAACTATTTTACAAATACAAATATTTCCCTTTATTGCACTATTATCAAAATAACAGTTATTACTCTAGCCATTGTTATTACTCTACATGGGAAAATGTATGGCTTCCGGCGGGCTGTGGTAAATATGCTTCCCACCCCTACCCAAGTGGAGGCATAACCCCCCACATAGGTAATAAGATCATTTCTTGTCTAAAGTTAAATATATAGTCATGTTTCAATCACTTGCAACATTTAAACTTGTGTGCTTCTTGACGGTCCTTGAAAGGGTTAAGTGTGATCGTGCAATCATGACATTGTGACGAGATCAGTATAAGAATTGTAAAAAAAATAACTGAGGTTAGACTTTGATCCACGTGGCTTTGGGCTGTGAAAAAGAACACTTTACTCTCGGGTAGTAGGGCCAACAAGTCTTGGGTTGAAACAAAGTAAAGTCTCCGGCAATTCTCGCCCTTGATAGAAAGCGATGCTGATTTTTGCAGCTCTATTATATAATGTTACACGAGAGATTGATAAGATTGTGTCATCACCATGTGATGGAATCACTATGAGAATTGTAGAAATTACGTTACCTTTACTGAGAGATTCGCGCTTTGTAAAGCACTTTTCGGAGATCCTTGAAATGCGCTACAAAAGTATTTTTGGAATACATTTACGTTACCTGGCTGGTGTCATCTGAGAGTCGAATCTCGGAGTCTTAATGAATCCAGTTGGACAGATGATACGACGACATTCATATCCACCTCCTGTGTTTAGACAAACCTCGTCTGGATCGTAACAACGACTCAAGCCAAGAACACACTCATCCACATCTATAACAGTAAATAAATTCAGAAATAAATTCAGAAATAAAACAATAAATAAATAAACATATTAATAAATAAGTTATTTAATTAAATATTTAGTAATGATAATAATTATAATAAACGTTATTATTACTATTATTAATATTTTATTATTATTATAATTTGTTCCAATAATTCAGCGAAATCTCATGGGCGCTTTTACGGGTTAAGTTAACGTCTTTTTAAGCAGCTGCGCATAACTAATTCATTTAATCGAATCCATACCGTTTGTTCCAGATGCATTCATTCTTATTAAGAAGTATAAGATGTCTCACTATTACGATGTAAAAAAACCCAATAAAATATGGGCCTACAGACTTTTATAGACATCCATGATATTTGACCGTTTAAGTCTTTACACTGGCCATTATTTTTTTAAGACTCGTTTGATTGGTAGACTTAGTTTTGGGTTCTTTTAGGCGGCCATGTCGATTCTTTTTGTGACACGAACGTTATTTCATTATCAAAGACGCAGTCCGTAGTTTAACGATATTTAATAATAATTATGTCAAAAAGGAGGTTGTTACTGTCGACAGAAATCATTTCGCCTAATTTGTTACAACTTGCTTTCATTGTTGGTAGCCAAACCAATAGCAATTAAAATATAGATGGATGGATCCGATTTCACCAGGGTCTATGACAACAGAGGCCGTTACCCTGGACCGAAATTTGCTCGGCATATTACAGCACTTATGAGCAAGGTACTAGACCAGATAATTATTATGTGTGACATCGGTTGTTAGAGCAGATGGAGGTTGGGTATTTGAGGTGTTTCAAAGAGCAATTTTAACCGATCGTTATTTATCGACATCTTGTGTGACATCGGTTATTATAGCATAAGTGAGTTAAGAATTTGAGGTGTCGAAAAGAGAACTTTACTCGATCGTTACTTAGCGACATTTTGTGACACTTATGATTGTACAACAGGGCTGTTTTTAAGGAATATTTAGAACTGCACAAGTAACTCGTTCTTTCCTTTCCTACTTCTACTTCCAATCGGAGGATAATGACCTTTATTGCTAGTTTTAAGTGTACAGAATTGCTTCTACAAACTGTGCAAATCCATTTAGAACTGCACAATTTTGTGTACAGCTGCACGTTAAAAAAAACCTTTTGTACAGTAGGCTATGTGTCAACTTTACATCGTCTTCGAATTATCTTAGTCACTCAGCTTGTGGGGCGCGGTGGTGTAGTGGGCATGCTCGTTGTCTTGAAGCCGGAAGGTTGCAGGTTCGAATCCGCCTCAAGTCGCAATGTGGGGACCTTGAGCAAGTCCTTCACTCACAATTGATCGGGCGCTTCGGCATGAAACTCCGATGCAGTGTCCGCACTGTAGTCGGGAGCGCGTCTGAGTAGAGAGCCTTGAAGAATCGCTATGAAAATGGAGAATTAAATTAATAAATGCTTGCAAACGCACTGAGCTTTACATGTGCAAGTTATGCAGTTATCTTAATTAACATCATAAATAACTACTAACAGAACAGACAACTTGCAATACACAGCTTTAATAGCAGCCTACAAGCGCATGTCCGCCCAACAGGGGTGCTAACTCATTACCTGTTGCTCTCCATGCCAGCGAGTTATCCAATGCGCTACCGCACCCAACCCATAATGTTGTATAGGACTGCTTCGACACCTTAACATTTTTAGTTACTGTTGCTATAAGTATTTAAGTTTTAGGACGTGGTACACATCAGGTATAATGGGATAATGTCCTGAACGGGGTTTCTATAATAAGTAATTATAATCTTTATTTCTTAACCAGCTGCCAAACAGCACTCTGATGAGCAAGTATCACATTTTTAAATTTAACATAAGACGCTAAACTTTTGAATCGAAACAATAATAAAATTTCTGTCAGATACCATAGTAACGTCGACGTCAACGGTCTTTGGTGCATAACATTGCATTCTCGTAAATATTACTAGCAAGGCAATATTGACGTTGACGGCACTTACATTTGTAAAACTCGTAAAGCAAGACCATTCTGCTAAAACACCTTTGAAAAGAATTTTAACATGGCTATAATTATATCCTTCAGATACGCAGTTGCGTTAAATCAGCCGTGCCATAAGAAAAAGGTCGACGCTAATGACTTTTGTTCTTACACAAAAGTCATTGTCAATGTCGTTAAACTAAAAACAACGAATAACTGTGCTTACATAGCAATCTTTACGAGCTATACGAATATAGCCGAGCGCATTATTAAATGTTACTTCTTCCGAGTTCTACGTCTTCTGTGGGGCGCGGTGGTGTAGTGGTGGCGTCGTTGCCCTGGAGCCTGGAGGTTCGAATCCACCTCGCCGCGTAAGGACCTTGGGCAAGTTCTTCACTCACAATTGCTCAGCGCTTTGGCGTGAAACTCCGATGCAGTGTCCGCTCTGCATTCGGGAGCGCCTCTGAGTAAAGGGAGCTTTAAGGGGCGCTAGGCTATAACAAGTGCACATACAAACAAACTACCTTATGATTTTGTTGAGTACTGCATTCACCAAGGAACTGGTAGGCCTACTACAAGAGCACGCGATAATTGAGTGCAGCTTGAAACTCCGCCACGCTACTCTGCAAGTGCCAGTCCCAAGCCTGTATAAAGGAGGAGGGCGTCGCTAATGATCTTTGCTACCACACGGTGACGTTATACAGCAAATACACACAGTGCTGCTTGACAACTACACCGTGTCATGACAAAAGATGATTGGCGTCACCATCTTCAATTATTTTGTCCGAGTCTTTTTCACAACTGAACCGTTTCAAATAGTGACTTTGTGTTCTGTCTGTTTTGTTTTATTATTCATTCCGTCTCTGAAATTGCCACTCTCTAATATGATGCAATGTTTGTTTTTGTTTGTTTGTATGTGCATTTGTTATAGCGCCCCTTCAAGCTGTCTCTCACTACTCAGAGGCGCTCCCGAATGCAGAGCGGACACTGCATTGGAGTTTCACGCCGAAGCGCTGAGCAATTGCGAATGAAGGACTTGCCCAAGGTCCCTATTTGATGGCTTGAGGGTGGATTCGAACCTCGAACCTTCGGGCTCCAAGGCAACGACGCCACCACTACACCACCGCGCCCCATAATGATGACACCTGTATTTATTTCCGTAATGAAACCACACTTATAAGATTAAAATTTATCTATTTAAATGTGGTATTAGAACCTGATATCAAAATGACACCATATTTATTATTATTTTTATTAATATAATTATGTGTTCTCAGCACGTGCGGCCGAATATATTTTATTGCATGTGACAATTGCTCCTAATATTGGTTATTATTACAGCAATTTTTTTCATAAGAATGTGTTTCATAAAATTATTGAGGACGTTGTAATTTGTAATTTGTTGTACAATGACTGCTTCGACACCTTTAAAATATGATTACTGTTGCTATAAGTTTAAAAATCTCAGTGCGTCGTACACATTCATGATAAGGGTAGTTGTTGTGAACGGGCTTCTCTCCATAAGACGACGTTTAACTTTTGAATAAAAAAAAACAATAATAAAAAAACCATTTTCTGATACATAGGAACGTCAACATCAACGGTATTTGTTGCCCAGTACATGTATGCTCATAAGTATTACTAGCAAGGCAAGATTGACATTGACGGCACTGGAGCGTTAAGAACTCGTGAAGCAAGAAATAAAATAATAGGTCCAAATATGCTAAAACACCTTCGAAGAGATTTTCAACCAATCTATATAAAAATTTCAGATTCCATAATTGTTCAATCGGCCGTGCCATAACTGCCAGAGCTAGAAGGGTGATGCAAGTAATCTTTGTTATTGCACAATTTCGTTTAGCTGAAACTACAAGTAGACCTAAACGGCGTTTTCATAGCAATCTTTAAAAGCTATTCAGGCTTAAGCTCCATAAAATGGCGAGCACATTAAATGTTATTTCTTCCGAGATATACGGCTTCAACTACCGGTACCATAAGATGCTGTTGAGCACTGCAATAGAGACTGATACTACAAGAGCACGGGATTGATGTTGACGTGTCATGACAAAAACGTGAGTGGAGTCACCCTCCTCATTTATCCGAACTTTGGACTGACACCATAGCGCGCGCAGTTTAACTTAGTCATTTTTTTAATAATAATTGTTTTTATCTGAATGGGTTGTAAGATTAGTTAATGTTCAAACTCGATACGCATGGCGCTGACAGTCGATAAATATATAGCAGCAATAAATACTGTAATAAAGGTGTCGAAAAACGCTATAATGCAAACTGATCTTTATAATCCTTCAATTTTCTAGAGATGCAGTCACATTGGCTCAAAAGTTACTGACAATGGAAAGCGAGTGCACGGGATCTACTTTAAGCGATTCACTAAACTATTCAGGAGGCCATTCTTCACAAGCATCTGCTGCAGTATATAGCTACTGACATAACTGAATTGGACACTGGGCGTAATTATAATAGTCGAGACATAAATTCAGTCGAAGGTGATTCTTTTTTTGGTGGTGGTGTTGAATCATGACGTCATCCTACCTTGGCAGGTGCGTCCATCAGTCGACATCTTGTAACCGGTAGGACAGGTGCAGAGATATGATCCAGGTATGTTATGACAGATACCAAGACAGACATCTGTTGTTCGACCAGTCTCCATCCATAGACCACACTCGTCGATGTCTACAACGTCATCAACATCGTCATCATTATCAACATCATCATCATCGTTTCTCTGTATCGCTGTATTTCTCTGTCTCACACTAATTCTGTGTCTAATCTGCGTATGACTCCACATATAAAATTATGTATCTCGGTCTCTGAATCTCTCTGTCTTTATCTTCCTGTATTTCTCTCTGTCTCTCTATAATAAGCAATTAAAAAATGTTCTATTTGGCCGTGCTGGAGTCGGGATCGTCTCTGAGTAGTTTGCTGAAGAGGCGCTATATAAATACTTGAATGAATGAGTGAATGAATATGATGCATATAATTATAGTATGCATGTGTGTGTGTGTGTGTGTGTGTCTTTAATTTAGTTTCCTTCAGTATAATTGTGATCTTCTGGCGCGTATACCTGAGCAGGTGCGACCATCACGTGACAGCTGGTATCCATCGTTACAGGTGCAGTAATAAGATCCCCATGTGTTTCGACAGCTGTGCTCACACAAACCATGACGACGATCACATTCGTTCACATCTATGACATCATCCGAACAAATTAACAAACAAATAAATATTGGTCTACACGTATACAAGCAAATAAATAACTAAACAAATAAATAAATAAACAAAAAATGAAGGAAACAATCGCAAAAGATCAAATAAATAAGAAAAACACATGTATATATTTTTATATACAAATCAACGAACTTAAAAACAATAATATTATAATCAAGTAAATAAATACCCAGTGAACAGATCAGTGTGTAAGTAAGTTGGCTTAATTGAATAAGAAAATGTAAATAAATATTTTGTGTGAATAAATATCAAATCGTGCAAGGAAATTGCTTAATTGCATTACACGCTTGTAGAAAACTCAGAAAATAGCACATAAGGAAGTAAATAAAACATTAAAGCAGATTTATTTAAAGCTAAGTGTGTGAGCACATTCGTCAGTCAACCAGATAAGAAATAAAAATAATTAAACAGGTAAATCGTGTGCATCGTAACTGTCTAAGTTTCCATTCAAGATACAAAAAACAAGAAACCTTTTTATTCACGAGCGCTGAGTGAGTGAGTATTTATAAGCGAAAAGAAAATGTCCAAAGGGTATCCAGAAGAAAGTACGAGTCCGTTTACCAGAGGTCATGGACTTGTTAGAATGGCTCAATAGAAGTGGTTAGAAATACAAGTGATCATTTTTACCGTTACAGTACTTGGAATTCGGCTCCAGTTCGAATCCCTCTTGGCAGATGCACCGGAATGACCCAGCAGTGTTCTCGCATCTCGCGTTCTGTGCGCAAACGTGTCCACCAAACTTATGACATTCGTCAATGTCTATAGGGATAAAACGTAAACCAAATGTTCCGTTAAAACCACCTGCTGGCCGAGCTGTCAATCATAACAAGCACACCCTGCCATCTCTACTCCTCTTTCATTCAATTTTATTTTCATTTATTGTATGAATTATTGTGTTATAGAATTATAGAATTATATCCCCCTCACATTCATGGCCATTGAGTAGGGGTTCAATGAACAGTGGAGAACATACCGTCGCTACTGTAACAGGCGGGGCACTGTGGGGTTTTAATTTAATTCACTCATTCGTCCCCAAAACGAATAATTATAATCGCCCATTTAAGAAGAACACGCAGAGGCATCCCCCAGTCTAGCCACGGCTCAAAAGAACATTCCTCAGTAAAGGCATGGTAGAAAGCAGGACACTTGATTATCCCGAGGTAATAAGTGCATGAACATGATCGCAAAATGCACAGAATTAGCAAAATACACCAGAAGCTATTTATTTCGGTGTCAGCTAACTCGTATTCCCCTAACATGCTCTCGTGGCTAAGAAGTTACACGTATAATAGAAAAATGTCTACAATGATATTTTCAGAACGCGTATTCGCCTAGCCTTACAAAACCATCTCCATTTCCACATCCGCTCTGCTTTCTGTCCAAACTGACAGTTTAATTGTAGGCGGAAAGGGTGGCCAAAATATTGAGAGAACTTGAGACGCGTGGGCAATGGGGGTTATGTTGATATGAGTGTTGTATGGGGTGACTTGAGATGCGTGGTTATAGGGGTGATGTTGATATGAGTGCATGTTGTTTGGGTGGATGTGAGATGCGTTGGTAATGGGGGGGGGTGATGTTGATATGAGTGTACTGTGTTTTACATGTATGAGGGAGATTTGAGATGCCTGGGTAATGGGGGTGATGTTGATATGAGTAGGCTACATGGTGTATTGGGCGATTTGAGATGCGTGGGTACACAGAGGGTGAGACGTATAATACCTTCGCAGCTGTGGGTGGCGTGATTCATCTGATATCCTTCTTGGCATTGGCAGGTGTAGGTTCCCGGACGATTTACACAACTCATCAGTGGACCATTGCAACTGTGTCGCCCTCGACGGCATTCGTCAATATCTGCAGTAAATGTAATGCAAGAACAGTTAATGCAATGCAATGTAATGCAATTCAGACTTCAGTGTAATGTAATTAGTAATTTTCATAGCGTCGCCGATCGCAGTGACATCTTATGGCTACAGAAGCTGTTGATGTCTTTAAAGTTTAAAATATAATTATCTCAATTATATTCAAATCACGTAACATGAGTCAGTTGCTTTCTTTGTTATTTTCAGTTTATTTGCTCTTCACTTTTCACCAGTTTCTTTTCCCTAGTAGGATCTAGTCGACGCAGGCCTGAATAACCAACCGTTCTTCTGCGGTAACTTATATATAGGGCGAATATTACAGTTAAGAGGTGTTCAATTATTTTGAACAGTAATATTATTGCAGTTTCAGTTCAACGATATTGTGTGATTAAATGATGTTTAATGTCGCCCTCCTCATTAATACAGGCTTGTGAAGTTGTGACTGGTGGTTTGGCACTGCCAGAGTACGAACTGCGGTGGAGTTTCTTACAGTTATAATTGTACTGTTCTCACTCCAGGTATTACCGAAAGAAGTCACAGATTAAAATAATTATTCTCGGTTATTCATGCAAAACCGCTTTCTAAATACTTTTATAGTATAATATCATCAATAAAAGAGGGGTTCAATTATCGTGAACAATTCTCACCGTTCCAACGGCTGCCGTTTGCACAATCGAAATAGTAACAGTAAATTTATAGATTCACAATGCCTTCTTTCCGAAGACTGTCCCACTTAATCAAAGATGTCTGTCGAACACCCTGCTCGGTGAATCGGTGTGACTTTCAAAGGACAGAGGTCATGCAACCTCTCAACATCAACGCGGTGGTCTAGTGGTGGCGTCGTTGCCTAGGAGCCGGAAGGTTCGAGGTTCGAATCCACCTCGCCGCGTAAGGACCTTGGGCAAGACCTTCACTCACAATTGCTCAGCGCTTCGGCGTGAAACTCCGATGCAGTGTCCGCTCTGCATTCGGGAGCGCCTCTGAGTAGTGTGAGCTTGAAGGGGCGCTATAACAAGTGCACATACATCAATAATTCTTAGCTTATCCAATCAAGATTCGTCCATCGATTATCACGGCTCCACCTCTCCATCTTCCTTCCCATCCTCTCTGTTCCATTCACCTCGCCTATATAACTCGTCATTTCTACAGAGCTCCAAAAAGCGTTGTAGTGGGAACCATCCTTATTCACAGGCGCATAATAAACTTCGCGACGTATCCTGCATGTGAAGAAAGAAAATAATTACGGGAGGTCTCCAATGCTTGTCCCCGATTACTCTTGTAATGCATCTGATGAATAATTTTGTGATATTGTTTTCAGTTTGATGACGCTGTGATTTTAGAGATCACTGGCGTTCCACTCCTGCTGTGCTTTGCTTTGATTAACCTTGCACTTTCTTTTGGATGTAGCGGAAGAATATAATCAAAGGCTGACACAGAAAGGCGCACATAGCATAGCGAGAAGGAAAGAAGGAGTTACGTACTTTTACTGCTAGGCCATTGATATATGGTCGATGTAAAACATTTAAAAGGTGTCTAAAACGAGCCTTGTGTACGAATAGCATCTTACGTCCATGACCGTTGACGTCGACCGTTGCACACTTGCACTAATTACATTCAAACGTTCAGAGATGGTTGCATTGCTGAGCTATTTATACACCGTTATAAACGTTTCAAGATTAGATTATTAAGTGAAAACCAGAACCGTAAACGATTGAATAACATGATTAACAATACCTTCGCAGTTGTTTCCATCCCTATTCAATTCGTATCCAATTCCACAGCTTTGCGTTGATCTGCAGACGTACGAACCAACCGTGTTCTTACATTCCTCGTTTGTTCGACAGATTCCACGACTCTCTTCACACTCGTCGATGTCTGCAGCGAAAACGCACCCAACACAAGTCAATACAACACAACGTGTTACAAAGGAAGTAGGCTTAATTATGTTAGTAACTAAGTAGGTTGGTAGGTATAGTCAGGTAGGAGAGTAGGTAGGTAGGCAAGCAAGTAAGAAAGTAAATAAGTAAGTAGGCAATAAAGTAAGTAAATACATGAGTCTGAAAGTGAGTAAGGAAGCAGGCATGTAAATAAGTAAACAAGCAAGCTGGTAAAGAAAGCAGCCACGTTAGTAAGTAGGTAAGTAAGTAGGCACAAAAGTAGGTAATTATGTATGCAAGTAAGTAAGTAGACAGCAATTGCATTTATCACTCTATTTTAGGAAACACACAGTGGACCATTGGAAATAATGTAAAGTAAAACACCAAAGTATAATGTAGAATCGTATTACACGCCTTTAAAACGTGGTGTAACAATTCTATATAAACTGTAATTAACACATTAATTCGTTAACACTCATAATCATTGCATACGCTGAGAAAACTACCTGATTGCAGAAAAGTTAGAAGTTTAATTGAGTTAGGATTCTGGTAGATTCCCAACGCAGCTAGGAAGGAAGACCATTGCAGCATATTATACTGCGCACACACGCCACAGAGATGGCTCGATTAAAAACTAATAATAACACAGTAAGCAAGAAAAGCTCATTCATTCTTCGAATAAATTTTGACTTTTTATATAGCGCACCTTCAAGGTAATCTACTCAGAAGCGCTCCCAGTCCAACAACGGCTAAATTAGTCAGTTTTTATGACGTAGGCTATAATTTCACTTAGTCTATAGTTCTCATAAGATGTTCATCCATCTCACCGACACAGTTTCCTGTCTCATCAATCCTCGTTCCACGGTCGCATGATTTCGTCTGGCACCGGAACGAACCGGGTGTATTGATGCATATCGAACCACTGGAGGGACATCGCTTGCGCGGTTGACTACACTCGTCAATATCTACAGAAAAATATTCAAGTGCGCAGTGATGGACTATGAGAATGTTCAAACTACTTTTTATCCTTGTGCTCGTAATACAATACAATACAATACAATACAATACAATACAATACAATACAATACAATACAATACAATACAATACAATACAATACAAAAATATATAATATATATATATATATTCATTTATTATATTGGCTTCTATAGCGGCTCTTTAAGAAACCTACTCTGTGGCGCTTCTCCGTACTCTAGGTTTGGGACTGGCAGCGCCGTAATTTTGATCGTAGTGGCGAAGTAATGTCAATAATAATGAAACACTTAGTAACCCTACATCTTTCGTCATGACCGGTTTTGACCACAGTATCGGAAGTCTTATATATGCAATAATTAGGCCATGTACTGTTATTTGTCATGAGGTGTGGAGAAACGGGGAGTGGCCAGAGGAGTGGACACAGTCAACTTTCATCCCGCTTTTCAAGAAAGGTGACCCGCTTTATTGCGGAAACTACCGTACTATCGCGCTGGTCTCTCATGCAAGCAAGATCCTGTTACGTGTGATTCTAGAACGGATACAATCCAAACTTGAAAGCGAGATCGCCTAAGAACAAGCTGGTTTTAGACCTAGAAGAGGCACACGTGACCAAATCGCAAACCTCCGAATAATTCTCGAAAAAGCAAGGGAAAGGAACCAACCACTATATTTCTGCTTCATTGACTTCACAAAAGCGTTTGACATGATACAACATGACAAACTCTGGTTAACCATGTTAGAAATGGGTTTCCCGCCTCAAATAGTTCAGCTGCTGCAGAAACTTTATAAACAACAACGCGCAAATATTAGGACAGATGGACTCACGTCACCATGGTTCAGAGTTAAGAAAGGAGTGCGTCAAGGGTGTAACCTTTCACCGTGCCTTTTCAACATTTTAGCTGAACAAGTAATGAGAAAAGCCTTGGAAGGATTCACCGGTGGATTCAGAATCGGGGGTAAAACCATTAACAACCTAAGATACGCGGACGACATTGTGTTACTGACTACATCACCAGAGGAGCTACAAGAATTGGTGGACAGAATTGAGAGATCTGCAAACGAGTATGGCATGAAGATTAATGCTGCAAAGACAAAGGTCATGACAAATACGGACACGTTGTTGGATATAAGAGTAATCAATGGTAGATTAGAGCAGGTAGACTCCTTTGTCTATCTGGGAAGCAGAATAACGAAAGATGCAGACTGTAATGTAGAAGTAAAGTCAAGGTTAGCCATGGGTACATCAGTCATGATTAAGTTGACAAAGGTTTGGAAGAACAAGGCAATCAGCTCCAAGACAAAGATACGACTGATGAGGGCCTTAGTGTGGCCAGTGGCAACATACGGTTGTGAGACGTGGACTCTGAAGAAGGAGGAGGAAAGACTTATACAGGCTTTCGAAAACAAATGCATCAGGTAACTACTACGTATTTCATGGACAGAAATGTTGACTAATGAACGAGTTTACAAATTAGCAGGGACAAAAAGCGAGTTATTAGGTCATGTCAAAACCTGCAAATTACGTTACTTCGGTCACATCCTGCGACAGCAGGACAATATTGAAAATAGTGTCATGACGGGATTAGTGCAGGGTGTTCGCGGTCGCGGTAGACCTAGAATATGCTGGCTTGATAACATCACGCTGTGGACCGGTTTATCAGGAGCGGCGCTATTGCGGACTGTAAAGGATAGATATTGCTGGAGTACTTTGGTCCACTCATGTAGCCAACCGTCGCGCAGCGACGTCGGCGTATTGACATGACATGACTGTTATTTGATATATAACACGTGCTTAAAAAGTTTTGACGGTGTGCAATATTAGAAGTTTTAATATAAAGTTTAAAGACATCTTATTATAGATTTCATTGTCAATAACGTCAACAATTTCCATAAGTAATAATTTTATTTATTGAATTAAAATTTTAGCAGGATCTTGTGACAACAAAGGTTGTTTTTCGTCGGTAGAAACATTTCTGGACAGATCTCACGGTTCGTTTGTCATTGTCAACCCTATATAACTCAAGCGCAAGTGGGCTTCAGGCATGCAGGTGCATTGAAACCTTTAGGTACCCTTAATACCTATGTATATAACGTCCTTGCTCTTCCAAAGACTTTCAGTTATTATCCAGTGTGTGATTACAAAGACCATTTGCGGTGCCCTCCTCCTTCATCCAGGTTTGGACTGGAACCACCAGGGTGAGAGCAGTGGCGAAGTTTCAATAAATGTTGGACGGATCCAAAGCTTAACGACAACAAAAGCCATTGCCACCGACAGAAATTACTTGAACTGTTAACTCCGTTCGTTTAGCCTAATCGTTGGCGTAACAGGCGACTGCCGTTTGGTGTTTAGAATAATAATAATATCATCATATTACATGCTGCCAATTTTGATGACAACCAACCAGTGCATCGCACATTTCAGTGTATACTTTTCCTTCATCCAAAACGCAATAGTCTTAGTCATTTATTTATAATAATAGCGTAAATTGTTTCAAAGGTATGTAAACGGGCTGCTCTACGTCTCTAACTCAGTGTCTGCCATCTTTTGACTGCTGATGACAACCCTATAATTATCATAATAGTTAGAAGTATCTTTTGGACAAGATGATGATGGTGTTGACGATACATGTATTCAAGATCTAAAAAGAGTGTTCGTTTATTCATTCATTCGTTCGTTCATTAAAAAAATTGTATAGCGCCCCTTCATGACATTCATTCAGAAGCGCTCCCAGCCCAAACACGGCAGTAATAAATTAGAGATCAGAAACTTGTAAAAGTTTAAAAGTATTGGCATTATTTCTACACAGAGTATAGGCACATTACTAATGTAAGTCCATTCCATGTGGATGGTCCAACAATCGAGAATGCGTGACGTAGCGTGGTTGAAGTGCTTGCGAGGGGAACCAGAAGTTTCCCAGTAGCAAAAGAACGAAGGGATCTACGGCCAGCTGTGTCCGAGAACGGACAACAAAGCACACGCAAGTATGCAGCTACGTTATC